>VWZV01013678.1:408617-465006 GCA_013397155.1 Irena cyanogastra | reverse complement strand
TTTTTTTTTTTTTTTTTAGCAGGTTGATGTTGGCTTTGCAGTTTGCTGTGCTCTGCAGTAATTAGTGATGTTTTGCCTGGGGGGTTTGTTACTAAAACACTGATCTTGAGTTTAATCTGGTATTTGGACTCTGACCTGAAGGCATGATTGTACTTCTGGTACCTTTTTATGGAGACAATTAACAAGGAGTCCCAGTCTTTAGAAGGAGCAGTCTTTATCCAGTTTTCCTCAAGGAAAGACTTGCAAAGTTTCAAAAGAAATGGGTATCTCTTGGAAGGAGATATCCAGGATTTGAGGAAACCAGCTGTGTTGGAGATGATCTATAATGACCTGGCATGCAGAGACTTGGGCGAAATCTGGAGCACACAGTCCATGTTGTGAAATTTTTCACGAGATGCAGTGACATCATAGACCCACAGCCAGGTGACAATGAGCTGGACAGACACAGAGGCACCAGCTATTGGTGAGCAGGCCAGGCAACTCTGAGAATGTGACAGCTGAGACTCCGTGGTGTGGAACAGTTTGCTTTCACGTGGAGCCTATCCAGTACACCTGGAATTGACCATTCCAAAGGTGAAAACATAATCCTACCATTTGTCATGGATTGATACAGACTGCCCTGGAAAAAAGTGTATGTTCCCAACACCAGCAGTACACTGGTGACATCATTTTGTTAGGCAACAGGAGAAAGTGTTTGAGAAGAGAAGAATAATCCAGATTATTTTAAAAGCTATTTCTGCTATAAAACAAAGTATGGTAAATGAACCTGCACATGAAAATTCAAATTTTAGGACTAAAATAGCAAGGTATATGTTTTCATATCTCAAGGGATGTGATCAATAAAATAACAGCTAACAAAACAGAAGCACAAGATTGCTTAGGTGTCATGTTTTTTAGCAGAATGCATGTTCCGGGTTATAGTCTGATCTATACTGGTTATAGTCTCCCTCTCTATTTTCTAAGAAGAAAGATTTTAAAAGGGGTGCTGAGCAGCTGGAAACATTTGAACAAACTAAAAGGGTGATAATTTGGGCCAGTCCAGATATGACAAGATGTAAAAAATGTGCTTTATAACCCAGACAGGGATAATGGCTCCATCTGGAACATCTGGAGAGACTCCAGACTGGTCTTTAGGGTCTAGAACATGGTGGACCTGGAACTTATGGGTGAGCTATTTATAGCTCAATGAGTCTATGACACATCAGGACGTTTAGGAAGAGAGGGAAAATACAAATGGGCTTGTGATCAAGTGGTAGACTTGGCTGCTGATTGCATTGGAAAGCCTTGCCACTTTTTGTATCTTTAGTGTTGTACTTAGGTTGGCTCCTTTTAAAGTGGAAAGGAAATATCTTACTGCCACCCAAAATCTTAGAAGAGAAATACTGGCTTGATTTATTTTAATAAAATGAGGTGTTAACTTTTGAAATCACCTTGAAGGTGAAGACCTCACCTCTCTCATTTTGCTGTGTAGCAGGAAAAGATGACAGGTTCTGTAAAGTGGAGAACAGCTAATGACAGCATTGTAGCGAAAGGACTTACTGACATTTGTGACTGCCTTGTCTCAGGAAATTAATGTATGCTCAGGCAAGCCTATTGAGATGCAATCACTGTCCTAAGGACTGGGATCCACTTCAGCTACACAGAAGAGAGCAATTAAAAAGGAAAACAACAATGAAAAAGAGTTTTGGTCTAATGAGCTTGCTTCTCCTAATCCTTTCATCTCAGACATATGTGTGTGTTTACTGTCCTCCTTGTAGTCTGTTCCTCTTACTTTTCTTACTTAGAAGTACAATGGGTGAAGGCATTACTGGAGAGGAGAGTAAAGTTATCTCACTGTGACTTTATTCACTTAATCAAGGAATTCCTAATAAATAATAAAAAAAGGACATAAATGCCTAGCTTGAAACAAGTGCCAGCTTCTGAAAAAAAAACATAATAAAATAAAAGATGCTTTAAAACCAGTAAGGACAGTGGTGATATCCTGCAGATGGTATGTGCTGTGCTTCTTAAAAAGTAGCTGAATTCTCCTAAATGAATGCTTCTAGGTTCGTGAGTCATTGCCCTTGGTGACATGGCATTCCATTCTTTTGTCCTTGGTGTATTTTTTCCTTTTTTTAAACCAGTTTCTGTAATGGAGATGCTTAAGAATGGTAAAAGCACAAAAAAAAAAAAAAAGAAGTGGTTTATGTTTAAAAAATACGGTTTATTTTTGGCTTGGATATAATTGTGCAAATGCTAGAAGATTCATAAACTTTCAGATTATTTACTGTCCTGTCCTTCTATCCAATGCGCTCTCTCCCCACCTCACCTTCCCTAGCTCCCTTTGCTTGGGGTGACAGGGATTGCTGTTTCAGTGGGGAATTGTCAGACTCATTTATATCTTCAAGGTCTTTACCAGTGGTGTGTGTGGTACATAATCAACTAATTGCTTCCTGGCAGAGGGCTTGGTTAGTTGACTGGATCCCTAAAATGCCATTAAGTACAAATACTGGAAATTAAAAAGGTTGCATTTGCCAGTGTAATTTCTTGAACAGTCTCCAATGCAGAAGGTATTTCCACTGACAGCAATGGGGATGTGGGGAGTAAAATCCAGCCTTCCTTTAAAAATGCAAGTGAGACAGTCTCCAGTCTTTTAACATAAAGATTTTTATAGGCTTTATCTATAGAAAGAATTCTGATTTTCAGATGATGTGTCCTTGCTCTAAGTAAAGTGACAATTGAAATTGACTGTCCCTTGCTAGGACACCAACTCTAGCTGGAAGGACAAACTGTCAAACTGGTGACCTGACTCGTGCCACTGGTGCGTGTAGGACAGCACAGCACAGCCAGTGACAATGGCAGTGCCATCTGAAGCAATCCAGTGCTTTGGAGTCACCAGGGTGACCATAGGCACTGCCTTTGCAGGAGCAGATGGCCAAAACCCTTCCCATGTTGCTTTGCATTGATATTTATTTGTGTTTTCTTAAGGTCCCTTTTGAAAAATGCAAGGAGCTTTCTATAGAAACAGGCATTTCAAAAATACAAATGTACTAAAGCCTTCCCAAATATGACCTCTATATTTTTCTTTAAACTGCTTATGAGATAACAGGTGATACTTCAGTACTGGCAGCATTCCCTATTGTCTTTACAATGCTGATGTCATGGCAACATTTAGTATTATTTTTACCAACTATTGCTCTATTTATAACCCAAGGTTGTCCCACACAAGGGTCGATCAGAGGTCCTTCATGAGCCCTGGGTTTTGGAGGGTTATAATAAGGTTCCTTTAAGCAGGCACCCAGTACAAAAGTTAAAAATTAGTGCATCATTTTAATGACTTAATATTTTCTTGATCCAGTGGTGCCTGGAGCTATTTTGTCAGATTTCGTAGCTTCTTGACGTCAAGAATTATACCCATGTGTTACGCAGGATTCTTTGAACCTTGCTAAGTGCCATGAAAATAAGGTGCACCAGAGGCCCCTTTTAGTACTTTGAGGTGCTCCCTGAAGTACCAGGCTCTAGTGCTGGGGGTGTAGATCTGGGTGATCTGATCTTCTGGTGTGCTGCTGGGGTGGATGGAAGTTCAAACTGGTGTAGCAGGTGCTTACACTTTAATTCTGGTGATCAGTGAGGGAAATAGAGTTACAGAAACAGATTTTTTTGTTAGCTTGTTGTTTTTGTTTTTAGGATAACTTCTGTATTTGTTTTGAAGAGGTGTAAAGCTTGAAAAATATAGTGCAAATACAGAGAAGACCTATGTGTGTATTTCCATGTGTTACATTTTTCTTATACCTTAGTTAATCTTCACATCATCATTTCTGTCTTTGACAAAACTGATACTGGGCTGAACTGGCTGGCCATCCATTCACACCTCTCCTCTTTAAACTGGTGTCTTCAAAAGCATGGAGTTTCCTTTGATCCTGAGCTTTTCATCTAGGGAAATATGCCTCAGCCCAACATGCAGATATATTGCCAAAGGCAATTCTTTTAATTAGCACTCCTCAAGACTAAATACCTTGTCAGAGTATTGCTTTGTGGTTTGCATGGTTTCCTACTAGCTTCCCACACAGTCTGCTTTTTGACTCAGGCAAGACTATCTCACACACAAACACTCACACCTAACCTGGCGGATATGTCATGTTCATGACTTACAAACTGTGTACACCTTCTTAATCTGTGCTGAAAAGCAAAAGGACGAAGTATTAGTTTCATTCCTGTTGAAATGGGGGACAAAGGAAACAGAAAGTATTACTTCTCTTCCCCTGTACTCAGCCCCGCTTAGGACGTAGCTAGAGTGCTGTGCCCAGCTCTGCACCCCTCAGTTCAGGAAAGGTGTTGAGGCACTGGAGCAGCTCCAGAGAAGAGCAACAAGGCAGGGGAAGGGTCTGGAACACAGTGCCATAAGGAGCATCTGAGGGAGCTGGGGGAGTTTGGCCTGGAGAAGAGGAGGCCCAGGGGAGACCTGGTCGCTCCACAGCTCCCTACAGGGGGGCATAGCAGGTGGGTGCCAGCCTCTTCTCCCAGGCAGCAGGACGAGGGGACACAGCCTTAAGCTGCACCAGAGGAGGTTTAGGCTGGATTTTAGGAAGAAAGAGTGATTGGGCACTGGAATGGGCTGCCCAGGGAGGTGGTGGAGTCACTGTCCCTGGAGGTGTTTAAGCAAAGGCCGGACATGGCCCTCGGGGCCTTGTTCTGGTTGACAAGGTGGTCTTAGGCCAAAGGTTGGACTTGATGATCTCAAAGGTCTTTTCCAGCCTAGTTTATTCTGTAATTCTCTGACAAGTAATGGAGTTTGAATATACCTTCAGCACACCCAAATCATGGCCTGACACAAGCTGAAGTGGAGTTCCTTACCTCAGAGGCGTATCAGATGTGTAGCTTAGCAATTCTCTTTTTCTTTCTCACAGTTATAGACATATATTACATATATTTTACATCACATTATTGTCATTCCAAAGTTTGAGGATGGTGAATAAAAAATTAATAATCTTTTAACTCTGGAATGAGATCTTTTTGAAAAGCTGTAGTGCTTGAGAGGATAGCCAGAAAAATACCCTTAGTTTAAAATAATCAGTGTAATAAGTCAGTCAGTTGGAAAATTACTAATCAGGAGCAAGCCTTGAGAAATCTAAAGCCTAATGCTTATCTGAGGACTTCATGTATCAAAATCCTCTTCACTCCTGCTTCATTAAAGGACACGGTCAGATCTATGAGTGCCATGAAAATTATTGATTAGCACCTCTGGAGAAATTTTTCATTTTGTTTCTGAGCTGCATATCCCTTTAATGCCCTGTATGTCTCAGAAAGGGGAATTGTTAAAAGCCCTGACATGAGTCTCCCTCAGAGACTGCACTTGCTGCTGTCAAACAACAACTAAAATGTTGCTTCTGAATGTGTTAATGAAAAAAATTTAATCTTTATCCTCTCATTGATCCTACAGAAAATTTCCAGGCAGCTTGGCAGATTGCCAGAAGTACATTTGCAGGGAGAGATGGGGGGAGGGAAGGAAGGAAGGGCAAAAAATAATTGAAAATCTGTCCAAAAGCTGTAAAAGTCCTTGGCTTGCCTCTGCTATAATTAGGGAAATGTTAAGGATCTACACTTGAGTATTAAATAGAGCTGGTTTGGAAACTTCCTTGAGTGAGGCATGACCTCCTGAAGTCCCTTCCAACCTGAATTATTCTATGATTCAATAAGCCTGAGATGCACTGTGTAAATGGCTGTAATGCTTCAAAATCTTGATCTGACTGTAGTGGCCTGTTAGGTGCTATGACTGTCAGCATCTTCTTTAAAAGACTATCTTCCATTCATTAATATTTAAATTATTCATATTCCCTTAGAAGCTTTCCTTCTGGGACTTTATTTAAGTCATAGGAGGGGTCAAAAGAAAGAGAAATCTGAATTCTGCTCTCATTTGTCTAGGGTTCTCGTCTTTTTGGCCTGTGCTTTTACAGAAATGAGCTGTGCTGACCCTGGAAATCTGCCATTTCTTAAAATGAGAAGAAAAAAAATCAATTTCCCATACAAGAGCAGCAAGAGAGTTAATTAAAATTTGCTTTGAGATTCTTGCACATAATATGTTATTTACTTTTTGCTTCTTATACTTTTCATAATATTATCATTCTGTCCTCAGGCTTAATTAGACTTCTTACCTCTCTTAATTACTGCTTTGATCTGGCTTTTAGCGAGTTTTCCTGAAGATGGAGCCAAATGATGCCATCGGAAAGATTCCAATTGATATCAGTCGATTTCAAGCTTTGCATGGACCCCAAGATGCCAACTAAAATGAAATCATCCATTCATGGATTTGTTAAGTAAAATACTTCAAACGTTTACGATGTCTTTATATATGTGTTATTTAGGTGATGACCTGAAAAAACCATGTCTGAGGTTCAAGGAACGGTCGAGTTTTCTGTGGAGCTACACAAATTCCATAATGTGGACCTCTTCCAGAGGGGGTGAGTTGATGTTTCCATTAATATGCAGCTGACAACAGAGGAGCAACCTACAGAAAAGAGTAAAATTGCAAAACAGGTTCTTTTCTGCCAAGTGCAGTCATATTTCATGCAATCTCCAGGGCAGAGAAGGATGTCATTGGGCTTTCATTGCTGTCAAGGAAGATCAATGCACATTACTTGCACTATAAACTCAGACTGACTGACTTGTTTTTGAAATACAATGTTGTAATGCTCCGAATTATTTTAAGCCCCTGTTCAGATATAAGTACAATGACTGTTTTAAATGCTTCTGGACTGGTTTTGAGTCTCTGTGGTAAATGATAGCTGCATTGAATTATAATGCAAACAATTTCATTTTAGGGCCAAAAACCTAATAATTATATTCTCTTAATGAAAGTTAGCTGAATCCCACCATTTCAGAAGGGAAAATGAATACTCATGTTTGTCCAAAGCTTTGCTTCTGGTGGCTACACTGATTTTTCGCATCCCTATAAATTAGAAGAAGATGTACATCTCTAGTCTAGTTAAACTTTTACCGCTATTATTTTTGCACCACTCTCGCTAGTAGATTTTTAACAACCTCATGGCTGTGAAGAAGCCTGGCCAGGTGTGAGTTGTTGCTCAGCTTGCATATTGCACCCCATAGGTGTTCTTCAGTGGAGAAAAATTAGACAAAGAAGCACTTTTGGGGGAGACCAGGACACCCAGGTCAAAAGAAAGCACTTCATGGAAAACAGTGGGTCTAGAGGAATACTATTTTCTTTCACCTACCACAATTGATGTTTACAGAGCACTACATATTCTCTTTCAAGCCTTAGCTTGGCACAGATGTGGTTCACAGCTGATTTGTCTGTCTCAAGCACCATTTCCCTCACGAAAACCAGGGAATTGTTTCAGGTATCGGGATGGATTAGGTAGAGCTGTTTCCATCAGTGTAGAGGCATTTTGTTATTTGATTTACTTTGATGAACTCTGTGGGAAAAATGCTGGGAACTTGAATGAAGGAAACACAGCTCTGTTTGGTTTTAACAGCTGGCATCTGTCATTCTGTTGCTCTCTCCAATAGCCACCAACTTTATGTTAGAGAATATTCTGGCTATGTCAAATACTGGTGTCAAACTCAAAAAGAAAACTCTATGCTTGAGCTGTTTGGTTTCCACAAGCTATTAAAAAAAAAAAAATCTCATGTGCATTCTGGTCCTTATGGATAACAGAAGGAAGACTCTAACTATGAATTCTTTATTTTTTTTCACTTGGTTTCTGGTGATCACTGTAATGTCTTTGATCTTCCTCACAGCTGGAAGCCCACTCCCATCTGTGGGCTATGTGATTTTTTGGACTTAGACAATAGGATGTTCAGAGGTTAGCCAGGAATCTTTCCATGTTCCAGTGTGATGACCTGCCTGTTTTTTTCTTGTATTGGTCTGATTTTGCATTCAATCATTTCTGTAAAATGCTTTCCTTGGCTTTGACAGTCAGATCAAATCTCTGGTGTGGGGATAAGCCTAGCACTAACACAGATAATATATTCAGCTGTCACACTAATGAGTTCCTAATTACCTTTGCTTTTTTCCCCACTGGTACTTACCTTGCTTTACTGATTAATATTCCAAACACATGATACTATAGGTTATACTGCGTTGATTTGTTTGCAATAATTTATCTTTCAACGTATCCTGCACAATATAACATTTGCTTTCCTTCCCTCATTTTAACCTTTATGTTTCCAGCAAAATCCTTGTGTCTCATATTTGCTGGTCACTATCCTCTGGCTGACTTCATCTGCTCAGCAGGCCCTTCCACTGTAGCATGAACGTGTGAAAAGAAAGAGTGGATGAGCTTGCCAAATTTCATTTTAACTTGGGAAACATTCAATTATGACATTTTTATTTTGTCATTGTTGATATTGGCTATAGACATCTGTGATATCTTCGATTTATGTGGTACCACAGATGAGAGTGCAGTAGAGTTAAGAATTGTGTGCACTTTCTATTTAGCTAACATTTTTTTTCCCTGAGTGACTTGCAAATTGAATCAATATCATTCCGTCCTGATGAAGGTCAGAAAGGTGATTTATGAAGTGTTGTCTATCAGAAAAACAGAGAAATTGAAATTCATTCTAATTTCTGTGGGAACCCAACATGCTGTGTTTTTTTAACCTCAAAAGTATGAACAAAAAAGAAAAGCATTAATAATAATTTATATCATTTACTTTTCCTCCTAATATTTTGGTATAAAAACAAAATAAAAAATCATAATAAAAACCCTGGATATGCCCACAAATACAGAATAGTCCTGCTCTTGTATGCCTAACTGACAAGGCTGAAATTTCTGATTTGGAACTTGGCAGCTGCAGAATAAAGGCAATATTTCCCAAAACACTTAGTCTTGGCTAACTGTCCTTCTGAAGGCATTGCCCTTTGGGAGAGTGTGGCTGTGCCAACCATGAGTCTTTTCAAGAAGAGCACTCCATTCAAATAAAGGAATGAATAAATCAACATGATTTAGGAAGAATCAGCCTTTCTGGAACCATTTGCTGATAGCTAATCAAGCTTGATTAAGGACATGATCTGCTGTCCATAAGTCACAGAGTCAAAGTGCTTTAAAGTGTTAGGCTGCTGGTAATGGCCCTGTTCTATTTTTGATTTTACTGGATACTATTTTGAAATCTGTATACATGCACAGCATCTCTACCTCCTCATGAGAAATGGAAGCTCCTTGAACTATTTGAACTACAACTTAAGCTACTTGATTTATTTCTTTACCTGTATGAATAGTTATTATACAAAATCAGGACCTTTTTTTTGTTGTTGTGAATATTTGTCATGGTTTTATGTTTTTGGCAAATATATATCAGGAACAGTCAGTAAATTATATGTTGCAGGTAGTCTGGTCAGTTACTGTTAAATAGATCTTCTGGAACACAAATATAACCGTGTCAGTATTTATAGACATCAAAGGTTAAATGCTGAAGGTGCTGCTACAGGGGAAGAAAACCTTTTTTTTTTGGTCAAACCAAAGGATTTGCAATGCTGTTTGTTGCCAGAATTCTAAAAGTTGAGTAATAAGTAATGCAATTTCTGGAAGGAATAACATTTTTGAGTTTTCTGTCTTTAATTCTTTCCATCATGTGCTGCTTAATAACTGGTGACATTTTCTCTAGTGAAATTAGCTAACTGATTCTGATTTTCCTTAATAGAGTAGGAAATAAAATTATCCCTGACTGCCGGAGATCAATTAATTGATTTGTCTGGTTCTGTCAGAAGCAATCCTTCTGCACCTTTTTTTCTTAAAGCTTTTCAAAATCTATTTGACTGAGGAAAAAAAATTAACCCCACAACTACTGCATTCACAGGGTGAGTAATATTTGGAGTTGTGAGGAAATAGAGGGCACAAAGAAGGTGAAATAGTGACTGACCTGTGGTAGGATTCTGGCAAGGATGTGTTATAAAACTAGGACCAAGGTAAGTCACTAGTTACTGATCACAGGGCTGAATCAACTGCTTATCAGTCTTCTCAATCTTCAAATTCCAGGCTGCAATTTGTAAGTGTCTGACACTTACACTGGTGGTTTATCTGTGTGAGGGGTTGTGGTGATTAAAAATGAGTGCAAAAATGAAGTCCAGTTTCTTCTAAAAGGAATGCACCATTGCCCTAGTTCAGTGGATTCAGAGCTTGCAAAACCCTACAAGGATTAGACCAGGGTTCAATAGCATTCAGAGCTGCTGGAAAGAAGGTCCCCTGACTTAACAGACTAAGCTTTTGTATGGCAAAACATCCCTGTTAACTACCAGATGGACAGCTGGGTTTCAGAGCACTTAGCCATGAAGTCATTCCTTTAGAGACAAAATGCAACAGCTCCTTTTCCCAACAAACTGGAGTTCAGCAACCCATCAGTGCCTCTTGTCAGATGGGTACCTGAAAAATACACATTGTGTTCAGAGGTTCAGACCTTATTTCTCAGAGTCTTTGAGGGACAGTGTCAGAATATATATATCATCATATAGTTTGAAAGTGTAGGACAGAAGTAAAGCTCGTTACTTTGTTCATAAAAATATGCATTTCTTCAGACTTCTCAGCTGTAATGAAATACAAATCACTTTTGGACTGTAAATCTGTCATTTTGAAAATACTTACCTAATGCATTTATGATGCATGTATTCTCTTTATTATAAATGAAGAAAAAAAGGGGGCGGAAATAAAAGGAGGAGGGCTTGTAAGCATTGTAAAGTGATGGAAGTGATGCCTTTTTGGAATAGTGAGTCCTGTCCCTTGAAACAGATGCATTGACAGAAGTGACTTTTTCTTGCCATGATGACATATTATCTTCACTTTTAGGCAGCATCCAATATTCTAAAAAAAGAAAAAGCATAAAAAAAAAAAGAAAGCAAAACCCTCAGGAGTCAGTCATGGTCCTGCAGTGATAGTTGAGAACTTGCTGCACTGAACTGACAAGATGGAGCTTAGTTTATCACAAATCTAAAGTCATGAAAGTTGCTGCAGTGCAGGTCTGCATGAAGCTAAAGATCAGTGTCCTGAAATGTAGCAAATGGCAACTTCATGAAAATCATGAATGATGGATTATTGTCATGACAGCTGGTGAAGACAGTTTTCTCATTTGGTTAATGAGTATAGCCATCTTTAATTTCTAGGCACTCTGTGTCTGCTGAAGAGAATTGGGAAGTCCTGTGCCAGTGGTAGGGGGAAAACATGGAAAAAAAATGGAGTGGAGCCTCAGAGGTGAGGCTGTTCTGCAGGTGAAGAGCAGCAATCCCAGCAAACTCCATTGACAGGTAATTGATTAGTCAGTGGAAGGTAGGGTGCACTTGGATCTGGAAATTTTCTTTCTCATTCAAATAAACAATACTCTGGCTTACCTGATCCTAAATACATTAGGTGACTGTTCTGTGTCACTTGGTCACCTATAAACAACTGAGTTAAAGGCCAACTCCAGCTCTCCTAAGAGGTTATCTAACCAAGGCAGTATCACAGAATTAGTACAAATTCAGAAATAAGAGGCCTGGATAGATACTACTCAAGGCCTTGCGATAATGCTTTACCTGCCAGTTTCTGATTTTTTTCTGCACACTGTTCCCAGCAATCATTAATACAGAGTGGAAACCAGGCATGTGCAATGTCAGAAGGAAAATTCTGGGCAGCGCAGTAATTTGGAACAAACACATGTTGGAGAGCCCAGAAATGTTACAGCAATTTGAGAGCTTCTGAGAACTCCAAATGTCGTCCTGCCACTCCTCAACCCATATGGTCCAGCTTCACCACTTGTTCTGCTCCCATTTGGCACCCATGTCACACAACATGAGTTGGCTGAGTCATATGTTGAGAAGGAATCTGCTCAGTTTGCTTCAGCCACCCTTCACACATGGGATAGCAACTGTTTCTCTCTTGGTCATGAACACCAGTGTGATAACTTGTCATTAAAACAACTCACTGAAAAGTGCACACTGCACAACATTCAGCAAATTGGCCTCTATTCATGGGCACATCAGAGAGAAAAATTAAGTATATTGTAGTGAATCTGTACATTCACTTCCTATCTCTCTTTCTGATCCTGATCTAGTTAGACTAGTCTCTGGTTTTCCCCACCTTCAGAAAATAAACAACTAGGACTTAGGAAAGACATTTTGAAGGAGCAGTGATTGCTGCAAAGCAATTTCTGATCCAAAGATAAAAGGTGGGGATACTTACAGAGAGAACAGTTTGGTATAGATACTCTGGCATCCAGGTGCAAAGCTTTGTACACACCAGGAAATTCATAAATCAAAGGTAAGGATACAGACAGAGAAGGCATTCTGCTTGCTCCTGGAAGACAAACATTAAAATATATCATATAGACAGTGCTAGCCAAGAGGAATGTCATGCAAACAGATGGGATCCACTCTCCTAGGAAATAAAATGCAAGCTGTGATGTTAGATTAATGTCTTGGGCAAAAAAAATAGAGTTAAAAAGAGAAGAAAAAACCAAAATGAAACTTCTGGGATTAAGCCAACTTTTAATGCTCAGCAGCCATTAACCTGGAAGACAGTTCATTCTATCATCTGTAACATTAAAAATTGAGTATTATAAGATTTTCTTCAAAGCTCTTGATGTGTAATTTGGCACTGCCTTTGCTATTTTTATGAATCCAATTCATAAAATAAAAAATATTTCTATAAGCAGAGATCTTAAATTTAAAGTATCATCCCCTAGAGTATCACCAAGTGTCTTTGATCCTCCTTAAGTTCTGCTAATCAAATGCATTAATCTAATGGACTAAATGCACATCTTTGAGGTCAATTTCTACTTGAACCAATAGATTTTTATACAAAAAACTAGCTGCTCTTTGTTCATAAGTCTTTCAGAAGTAGCTGTGATCTTCATTGATGCACTTGGATCTAGCGGTTTTACCCTCTATCTCCCCAATGAATTGATGACACAAGCCCTATAAATTCTTACAATCATTGTGTCATTAAGTGCAGCATTGAAAATTGAGCTTCTCCAGAATGTGACACACTTGTTGAGGAACTGGACAGAGTGACATCAAGACTTAAGGCATGGAGCATTGCATATAGCTGAAAAGCAGAACCTGATTTTATTAGCAAACCACATTTCTCAGCTAAAATCACATATTAATGATAAGCAAGTAAAGCTGTTTTGGGCTGTAAGCTAAACAGCCAGGTGAATAACTGGACACCATTGTCTTGATGATAAATCACTAAAACAATGTTTACTTCATGGGCTGAAACTGAGTGCAGAAAGGAGCTGCACAGCTTCTTTGTTGTTTCTGTGCTGAGGAAGACTATGGTCATACTCATCCTAGAGTCAGGGAATCATTCATGCTGGAAGGGAACTTCTGTGGTCATCAGCCCAATACCGCTTAAAGCAGGAACCATTGAATTCAGACCAAGTTACTCAAGGCTGTGTCCAGTCCCATCTTGAAAACTTCCAAGGACAGAGATTCCCCAGACTCTGGACAACAAATTTCAGAGCTTGAGTATAACCAAAGGACTTTACTTTTTCCCTTGCAAGGATCATGTCTAGCTTTCTCCCAAGAGCTTGTCCTGTATTTGAAGACAAGATTTGCTGCTAGTAGTCACTCCATGCTTTCCCTAGGGATATACACAGTGTGTGTCACAGAGCCATGGAATGGTTTGAGTTGGAAGGGACCTTAATAACCATCCAGTTCCAACCCACATATGTAACAATGTGATAACAAATTCCAAATAGAGGTAACTTTAGATGACTCTATTAGTTGTTGTTTGCAGAGTACTTTGAAGAGGAAAAATGCCAGAAGAGCTAAAAACACCACAATCACCCTCACATGAAAACTTAGACAATAACTTCTCACTCCCTAAAAAATTACACTCAAGGAACACAGTGGGTTTTTCGAAGCATTTCATAGTTATTTTATAACCAGACCTTCTCATTCCCTAATGTCTGGCACTCTCTCTTGTTAAGAATAATTGCCCTGACACAGTCTATGCCAATGCCATGTTTCTGGCTTGTTCTAGTTAAGATCAGTGCTTTAAAACTGTGTCACTTCACTTGTTCTTAAGTAATAAAATGTTGCAGCACACACACATAAATCCTTTCACAAGCCTGAGGGCTTAGGCTTCCTTCCACGACTTACACATACAGAGAGCTGAGGGATTCCCAGCAGCAGACATGGGTCCATCTGTAACTCTCTGAGTTACGAGCTGCAGTCAACATCTCAGGTATAGCTGTGTATAAATATAAATCATGTGAGGTGACATCAAAGCTACTTTCTGACACAATTCACTCAGAAAGTCACCAAGCAACAATGTAAATGTCACTTGAATGGGGTGATATTTGCTTTCCTCAGAGGAGATAGTATGCAGATGTTAAGGGGCAAAGGTTTAATTTTTGGCCAGCCAAATGCGACATTTAGCCATTTAGCCCGGTTTGGGGCTTTTTTTTTTTTTTTTTTACATAAGAGCTTGCAAAGAACACACTTCCTTTCCACTCCTCTATCACTGATTGACAACAATTAATTGCTTAATAAGGGAATGGAACCTAGATTTAGTATTTTTAAAATATTTTTTTTAAACTGTTATATATTTTATTGTTTTTGGAGCTTTGGGGTACAACCTGCCATGGTTTTCATAGCAACTGTGACCATTCAAAGATTAATTGTAAATAGGAGAAGACTTTCTTGCTGAATTGCCTCACTCCAGGAAATATGGTTTTGAAAGAAAAGGGAAGGATGAGCATATAAAACATAGACATTACCAAGGACTCAACTAGAAGCTGTTTGGTTACAAATATGTACATGAGCACACACATAAACACACCACGTGACAATGTTGTTTTTTTTTTAATTCCATTCTGTATGAGATTTTTATATGATATTAATCACTAACATCTGAGTAGCCCTCAGTAGTGTTAGATGAAGAAAAAAACCCACATCAGTATTTTCTCTCGCTGTTGTGTCCTCAGTGCACATTATTTCCAGAGAGGAGGCACTGCCCAATGCGGTTTACCTCTATTTTCCTGTCCCATATTTGGAGCAATCCTGTCCCTTGGCAATACTGTTCATACACTTCAATGAACTTTTGTAAGGTGTATTTTAATGTGACTGTTCCAAGCTGAAATACAGTATCTGACTGTTGCTATTTGTTGGAATGAGTAGTAACTTTGGGAAATTTTTATCAAAAAATTTGGTAAAAATTACCACCTTTACTTGAGGTGGGCTTGAACAACCTTTTAGCTCATCAACTATTATCTACAAACATGGGAGTAGTAATAATATCTCAGAAGATTGTTCTTTATAGGGTACAATTACAAATTCTCAGATGCTGTGATAGTAGAAAATATAACTGTGATAGTAGAAAAGTTTGTTCTGACTTTCATTTATCAGATATCTTTGTTTTCAGCTTAAAGTATCCCAAAGTCTAATTTTCAGAATGGAAAACTGTACACAATGTCTTGATCAGATCCTTTTAAGATGGTTTATGCTGTCAACTCAAAATAATTACTCTTTTTTGCGTGTGTAATCCTTTAGAGCTTCCTTGCTGTATTAACTGGTTTTGGAACTGTTTAATTCTATGGATGCAATTAAGCTGTATGGTGTATATGCTGCAGACACAGTGCACTGAAGATGCAATGAGAAAACCAGTTGTCCTTTGTCCTTGCATTAATGGAGTTCAGTATATTGTGTGTCTGGATGGGAAGATCTCTTTTAGCACTTTAATTACTTAATGTACTTGCTGCAGCAAAAGTACATTAACAAACACAAATCAATTTCTCCCATCAATCCACGTCCACTTTGTTACAGTGGAACATTAATTCATTTAAGGGGATAACATCTGCCAATAAAAGGTATTACAAATAAAATGCAGCTGAAAAATGAACTGTTGTTTAGTAATCTCTTGTTCCTGTTTGGCCATGCATGATAAATCTTTATAAGGATGTCTTGCAATGAATGAGAAGTCAGTTTATAATGTGACTTTTTGGAGTGGTGTCTGCAACCAAAACCCACCACAAATACTGAGAAAGCTGAGGATTTTTAATTTATTTTGTAATTTTTTTGTTGATCCATTTAAAGTAATCTCTTTGGTTTAGATATTTCCAGGACTCACACATCCTCCTCACAAAATAAACTTTGTGAAGCAGTGGAAAGAGATAAATTTATGCAATATACCAACTAGAGTTTGAGGAAAGGACAGGGTGTGAAGATTCCCAGAGAGGAACAACCCTGGGTAGTTCAATCACTTAAAAGTTTATAAAGTATAAAGAAAGAATGTTAATCATAGAATAATTTGGGTTTGGGACCTTCGAGCTCATCTTTTTCCAACTGCCCTGCCATGGACAGGAACACCTTCCAGTAAACCAGGTTGCTCCAGTCCTGGCCTTAGACACTTCCAGGGATGGGGCATCCACAACTTCTTTGGGCAACCTGTGCCAGGGCCTCACCACCCTCTGAGTGAAGAATTTTTTCATAATACCTAATCTAAACCTTTTCTCTTTAATTTAAAATCCCATATCCTGTCACTATCTGCTGGTGTGTAAAATCTCTCACTCTCTTATGAGTCCGCTTTAGGTACTGGAAGGCTGCAAAGGAGTCTCATGGAGCCTTGTCTTTCTAAGGCTGAACAATTTTTATTCTATCATCTTGCCAGTAAAAAAGACATTGAAATTTCCTCCTGTTCTCAGGTCCTAATGCTTCCCTCCTTGGAAGCAATGCTGGATTACTCTTGACCTGCTGCTCTACTTCAGGACTCTGCAGAACTTAGTTGATGGCGAAGCCTGTTAGGATGGTCCAATCCCAAGATTAGCCTGGTGGCAGATAATATCCTTTCTTTTTCAAGATTCTCTGCTAGCCAAATTAGCAAGGTACAAAATCCATTGAGATCAGACACTGAAAGTCCTGCAAAAATTAAGGATAGAGTAGAGAAACTGTTAAAGGGAGCCAGTAAGATTTTAATTCTCTAAGGTAGATGGCAAATCCCTGAATGACCTGGATGGCCACATTGACTGAACCTTCACCAGGCTGGCTGAAGTCTCCAAGCTGGTGGTGAGGTGGGCGTGTCAGGAGGGATCTGGACAGGCTGGGACAGCAGGCAACAGCAACTGTGTGAAGTTTGACAAACACAAGTGCAGGGTCCTAGCCCTGAAGTGACATAACCAAAGACCTGACCTCTGAGGAATGGCAGAAGAGCTCTTCTGAGAGAGACATCTCTTCTGACTGAAGGTTTCATCTCCCTGGAGAGCAGAAGGCTCAGGGAGAATCTCATCACAGCATTCCAGTATGTATTCCAGAGTAACTACAAAGAGGACATGCTGTCTCTTTATGAGGAGTCACATGGAGAAGACAAATGGCAATTTCCACCAGAAAAGGTTTCATCCCTTAGAAGAAAGAAATTTTTTCAGTGAAAATAATCATTCACTGGAACAACCTCAGGGGCTGGGTCATTGTAGAGTGCCCATCTCTGGAGGTTTTCTAGGTGTGACTGGTCTGGACAAGGCTGCTGGGTGATCTCCTGGCTTCCATTCCCATGAGAGTCTGAAATGGATTATCTTTTGAGATCACTTCCATTCCAAGCTATTCTATGACTCTGTGACTCAATGAAGAGTGTTTTTCTGTGGATCCTGGTAGAATTAAGTGTGGGTTTCACTTCTAGCTGTTTTGGAAATAATCCCCCCTCATACCAAGAGCAGATTTGCAGGCAACTTGGAGACTTTTCTGCTGCAAAGATAAGTGGCTGCAAACTCTTGGTGTTTCCAGAATTTGGTGGCAGCTCAGGTGGCCACAACATCATTTGTCTCTGCTGCTGTGTTGTTCAGTATTGCTCTGATTTATTTCTTCATCTATGAATAATTTCTTCTGGGGAAAAATTTCTGAAACACAAGGTTTTGAGAATTCTTACATTATTAATATTAATACTTTTAGGATTAGCTCAAAAATGAGATCAGAGCTTGAGCAGAGGGGACAGATTCATGATACAATTGGGAACGAAAACTCTTTTCACCTCTCCATATAGATTTTCTGTAAAGGACTGAGGACTCATATTGACAAAAAACATTGTGAAGAGGTTTCAGTGTAGTTGTTAGTGATGAATCCATTCAGCAGAAAATGGGATTTCTATCTCTAGAGCTGTCAGTCTTGTGCCAGCACTGAGTGTGCTTTCAGAAGAGTATACATCCTTCTTGGTAGAGGGGGAAGTGTCCCTTCAATGCTGCCAGCACTTCAGCGTGAAACATAGGTGAATTCTGGTCCCACAGATCCCACATTTAGCAATGAGTTTTGTTTCTGTGGAGTGAGTGGGTAGACATAGACATTTCTTGAGAAAGGTTAGGAAAGGAAATGTAATGCAGACACTGTATCACGAATCTGTCTCTTATAACTGTTTTTTGGAAAAGGAAAGCTGAAGGGTCCCTGTGCAGGGACAGCAGTGACAGCAGGGAGGGGCTCTGTGGGGACATCCCGTGGCTGCACCACACTGGACACAGATGGTCCCTGGGGCAAGGAGCTGGAGGAGCTGGGAGTGAAGGAGAAAGGTTGAGATTGGGAAAAAGGCAGGGAGAGGAGTCAGGAATCAAAGAATATGACTGGCTGAGCCTCAAAAGAAAAAGGACTTGATGCAGGGAAAGTGGTTTATTTTTGTTTATCATCAGCCTACTCTGTTTATAAATAGAAATAAATAAATAAATTTCCCCAAACCATGTCTGTTTTCCCTGTGATATTAAGCGGTAGGTGCTCTCTCTATTTTGAGCCAAGAACATTTTTTGTTTTTGTTTCTCCCACTGTTCTTTTGAGGCAGGAGAGTGAGGAAGCTGGCAGCTGACCGAGGTCAACCCAGAGCACCCAGGTCCATCTCCAGGTGTGCATTCTCTGACCAAAGCTGAGTGATGGTTAAAATCCTGTCCTTTTCCTGCACTTCAGCTGTAATATCTCCTATTTTTTACTGATCAAATTATCTCTATGTGGTTCTATTTGTTCTAATAAGGCTGCAATCTCTCTTTTGTCACTAGTGCTTCCTGTTCTGCCTCCAACAGTTCCTTTAGCACTTAATCAGAGATGCCTTCTGTAGGTAGCCATGTCTTGTATCATCCAATTTAAACTGTAAAGCAGACATCTGAATCTGGTTATTGTACTGTTGCTGTTGTAATCTTTCTTCATTTTCTTTTAATTCTCTTACCACTTTCTTAACTCTTTGTAGTAGTTGTTCCAACCAGCTTACAGTCTCTAAGACCTCATTACTTCTATTCTCCTGTTCTTCCATCTGTGCTGCCGGTTTTTCTATTTCTTTGTCAGAGGCTGTAAATTCTTGATGGTTTTGTTCCTTTCCTAAAAAAAATTACTGTATTCACCAATCCTCTATTTTATTTCTGCTTGCAAAAATTCTACCTCATATTCTGTAAGCATTCCCAAAGTCTTTGATTCCTAGGTTTTAACCGTTCTTCCAATTCCTTCATTTCTTGCATCCCATTGAATTTTCCTTCTAACAGTTGGTTTATCCATCAATTGCCACTGTTTTTCAAGCTGTTTTTCAAGGACTGGAATTTACTTTCTTAGATATACAGGCTTCAATAATTAGCTAAGTCCTGGTTTCTATGCAGTTGTTCTCCATGTTCTGCATCCTATTTATCATTTGAGAGTACAAGCTCAAATGGTCCTTTTCTGCCTGACACTGAAGCTCTAATTTGTAGTTCGTTAAAAATTCTACTTCCAGTCCTAGAAAGTAATTATAACAGGAGCAGAGGTGTTACAGTTTTGTGACAAATCACTTTCTTTTCTTATGGAGTTGTACAGGCTGTGTGAAACATCAAAAAATTACATTTTGTGCAAACATGCAGTTTTTGTTCCACATTCTATCCTGACACTGAAAAGGGTCCACATTTCCTAGCTGTTCTTTGAGTGCTTTTTTTTCTAATTCTGTAATGAGGTCTTTAGTCTTTCAGAATAGGAAATGCTGCTGGTTTGTTTGTTTTTCAATTTCTTAATTTGTACACGTATGACACAGACATGTCAATCTCTGTTTACATCTCACAGGGGTTACCCTCATAAGTAAATCTGTCTGAATTAAGATCCTAATTTTGAGAAGAGATCAACCATTGCAATCCCTTTCTCTTTAAAAGGAGGGCTTTGAGTTGTAATGAGTTCTAGAAATGAGCTTCTGAAAGAGAACAGGATCAAATTCCTCTCTGAAGCTCACATGAGACATCTTAGGAAATGGCTCTCAGTGTTCAAGGAGTGTCTGGATGATGCTCTCAGTCATGTGGATTAGTTTTAGTTAGTCCTATGAGAGACTCGGACTCAATGATTGCTTGAACCCAGTGATGGGTCCCTTCCAACTTGAGGTATTTTATTATTCTGTGAGTTGAATGAAAAAATGTACTCCCCTCAAAACACCCCAGAACAAACAAAGCTGCACTTCAGCAGAAACCACTGAAGCAGTCTCTTTGTACTTGTGGAAAAAAAAAAAAATCTGTTTTTCCACCTTAAGAATTGAGCTGAATGAAATGCTGAATTTTGTATTTCTCTTTGCTGTGGTACTGATCAGCCACCCCTGGGCTCAGTTTCACACAGCTCTGCATTCCCTTGGGAATGTGCTGTGTGCTATTGCCAGATGCTCCCACCTTGCACCTGCCGATGCACCTGAGCAGAGCCCAGGCCTGACGTGTGGGGTCAGTGCTCTGAGGGAGGGGCTGGAACCCCAAATTGCTTCGGGACAGAGGTGGCAGTGAGTGTGAATTCTCCTTGGGCTCCAGCAAATGTCAGGCCTTAGTGGAGGCACTTTCCAATTGCAGCAAGGTAATGCAGCTCCTCTTTTTTCTGAAGAATGAAATTGAGTCCAGTGCTGGCAGATCAATAACAGAGCAAAGTCTCTCTGGAATCATGGACCTGGAGACCATCCTGCAGTCGCGAGAGTACAGCAATAGCCATGAGACAAAACCAGTCTGAGACCACACAACTTGACCTTCCTTCATGGCTTTGTTCCACCACAGAAGTGTTCAGCCTGTATGAGACTTCCTGGTATTTGAGCTGACCAGTTTAGTGACACCTGAATTTAGGGATCTGCTGGATGAACTAAGTAAAGAGACTTGTCCTGGGGTCATGATGCACTGTGTCAGGTCACACTGAATCTCCACTTTGCTCACTTCCCTAAAACTCCTTCTTTTGGAATCTATTTCAGGGTCAATGGCTAGAAGATACTCAGCTTATGTATTCATTTGGGATTAGAAAATTATCAGGCTGTGAATAAAGTGAAAGTCTCTCCTTGGTCTGCCGAATTAGACATTGTGTCCCCAGTAGTTTGCATCTTTGTTTCAAGGTCATTTTGGCTTTCAACCTTCTGAGAAGTTCTGAGGTATGAAGAACAATTGTACAATTTTTAAAGCAACAGCTTCGGAGAAGTCATTTCATGCCTATCATTTTCATTTTTCTTCTCTTTCCAGGAGTGGGATACAAAACAAAATGTAGTGTAAATAACCCCATCTCCAAACCTGTTTATCCATTTCACTCTACAAGCATTATAGAACCACTTTGGAAATCTCATGAGACACAATGTTTTCCTTATTCTACTAAAAAAAATACGTAATATAAAGGTTTGACTTGATCTCCAGGAATATTCAGTTAATTTTATATTTATTAAGTGGTTTTTTGAATCTCTTGATTGCACAGAGAACAGGTGAGGGTTAATTCTCTCATATAATCAGAAAGTAAGTTTTTCCAGGTGCTTCAGCTAGAAAAGCACAAAATCTCTCATCTCTGGCTCTTCATATAAAATAAGAACAGATTGGAAAAGGTTACTACTTGACTGTGAGATGAAATTAAATTATGTTTTCAAGGTTTCCTATTGCTTTTCAGACAAGAATATAAGTGCTCATATCCTTATTGGAGTCTTAATTTTTCTGCCCTTTCCTTTCACTGCCTTTCTTTTCCAACAATAAAGTACATTTCTATCATTTTACTCTTTGTTCACCATTCTACTGCCCACTCCTCTTCACCCCTACCTTGCTATGATGACTGAAAGGGAAGTAAAGGACAAATTGCTTTAAAAGTATGAATATGGGACTAAATAAAAGACAGCATTGCTACCTTGGTGAGCATAAAAGGGCAAGAGCCCCTGAGGTGAGCATAAAAGGAGATGTAAAGAAAGCTGGTTGCTGTAATTGTCAGAGAACCACAGGGTTTCACATGCTGGAGATTTTGTGGCTTGTGGGATTGCAAGTTTCTGCAGAGGAGAGATGATCTGATGAAACTACAAGAAGCTGGATGAAGAAAAAGATCAGGGTCGTGGCTTACCTGGATCCAAATGAAATTCTTGCCTGAAAAGCATCAAGTGCCAGGTGTAGGCTCTTCCTGGGTGATGCACTGAAATACTTCTGTGGACTCTAGAGCTCTTTTGCCAGAAGTTGGGTATGTTTTTTCCAAATTATGCTCAGAGCACTATTTTCTTGAGAATTTCCAGCCCTAAATCCTGGACTCAGGACATAAGTATTCATGCTTGATCCAGGGATATGCTGAGCACGTTCTGAAGATGTTGGGAACCCATGTGTATTGTTTGCTTGGGTGAGAAGGAATCACACCAAGCACTTCTCAAGCCTGCAGAGCTAGGCAGCATCTGTTTTTTAAACAGGATTTTGTGTCATAATAGAAATAAGAAAAAATAAAAAGAAGGTTGCCATACATTTACAATTGAACAATTTCATCTTATCTGCATTATGCAGACTCCTGGTAGGTGAAAAGTTTTCATAGACCCACTATGTCTTTTACTGAGAGAGCAGTTTGTTGCTTACTTCCCTGCAAGGAGGGTATGGCTCACTCTCCTCACACTATTAATTTTAGACCTATCTTCATCAAAAGTTAAAGAGCCTGAGAATAAAACTGGGATGAGAATTGTAGAAACTTGATGTGATAAATGGCTGTGGAGTCTGAATCAGAGCACTGCAGCTGTGTTTGCCTGCTGCCCTGGCACAGCAGCTCTGGGCATCACAGAGGGACTTGCCAGACAGACCTGTCACTGTGTGTGCAACACTGAAGGATGAGAAAAGCCTTCCTCTCCTACCTCTAATAGCCTCCAAAGTGAGTGTAAGATTCTCTGGGCTGTCTGAGGCATTCTCCCTGTTTCCAGAAAGGTGAGAAGAAAATGTTGATAGTGGTGATGACTTCTGTGAACAACCACCTCCTGCCTGCTGCTAGCTCCTGTGTCCCACACTCACTCCCTTTTTTCTCTGGGCTATTCTAGAGCCTGCCAGAAGCTTGAGGTAGAGTTAGGTCAGAAAAGCTTCCTGAAATAATATTTAATTGAGAAATGTCTGGATTTTTAAATGTGTCTGAAATATTTTGTGGTCATATTGTAGGGCTTCCTCATGCACATGATACTGCATATTGTGCTTGCATATATAACAATGTGGTAATTTTTCTGATATGCTCCACAGTCTGATTTATCTGTCTGTTTTCAATCTTAGGTGTAAAATGATCACCTTTTCCCTTGCTCTTCTGATAGAATAGCCAAAGAACCCATCAAAATATTTATATACAAAATAGGGATGGATTTATACAGTGCACTTCTGTGTGGCTCATGCACTTTAGAGATCCACCAAATATTATTGACTCTGTTAGATATGTAACCTAAAACATTATCGCCACAAACAAGGAACATTCTACATTGCTTTATGCAAACTTACAGTTTTTTTCTGGCTACACGTCTGACTTGTTTCCCTAAAGGGAAAAGAGAAATAAACAATGGTCTACTTGCCTTCTTTGTCCTGGTGTTCTGCCTATACTTCCACAATGGGTATTGCTTTTCAGTTTTTGTTTTTTCAGCAGAAAGCTAACCAGATAGAAAGTGTTATTTTTAAGCCTTGCTCCCCAGTGTTTGTATGGAAAGTAATAGTGTGTTTGGCAGATTATAGATTACTGTGTTTTCTGAGAATCAGCCTGGGTCATCGCAGATGTTTAATCTGTCCTGCATAAACTTCTGGAATATCCATCAGGAAGCCCTCAGATGGTAAAACACTTGGCAATCCTCTGCTGGGGATCACCAGCACAGGACAGAAAGGTCTCTTAATGTTGATAGAGAATGAGGTTTTTTACATGTGAAGACCTTGAGTTCAAAGCCCATGAAGTTAAGCTTTGCAATGAGATTTGAGCTTTCCTCTATTGCTGTTTTCATGAAGAAATCCATCTTTTTCCTTGCCCGTAAGGCTTTTTCTCACTGACTCCCAAAACAGTGTGCTGTAGTCCTTGGCTCCCTGGTAGCAGTAATTCAATGGTGAAGATTTGCTGATATCCAGAGCTTCCTGGAGAACAGCTCCAGCACTGGTCTGAGGAGCAGCTGGAGCTCCAGGCTGACTCATCAGGCTCAGCACACAGCTCGTTTGTTTGCTGTATGGATTAGCTTAAGGGTTGTTTATTTAAATGCAGCCTAACAAACCTGAGATGAATTTTAAGCCTTGGAGCTGTTCTGGTATAATTCAAAGCAGGTGGAATTTGAACTTGTCTGGCTCCTGTGACACTGTTACTGAGCCAAAGGTTTTGATTTCCGTGCTGCAGGGATGATGAGGGAGGAGCAGTCAGGGAGGTCTGGCAGTGCTCCTGGTGGGAGTGATCTGGTTTGGTGGTGTGATGCATCAATATTATCTTACAGATTGCTTCTCTCAAACCAGTCAACTCTTCTTAAGCTGGGTTTTACAGTGTCATTAAAAGCCAATTGTAGCTTGTAGAAGACAAGTAGCAACTTGAACCACTAGATGAGAGCTGAGGTACTCTGGTATTAATCTGTGAGGAGGAAGGAAAGGAAGGATGGAGTCCAAAGCATCAGTGACAGGGCTGGTACCACCCTGCTCTCTGCAGGTTTTGATGTAAATCCTCTAGAATTAGGTACTGCCCTGTGCTATGGTTAGATCATTAGAGATGACGTGATGAGTTAGCTGTAGAAAAATCATTTCATTATCCTAGCATTAGGGGAGGAGGTCTGAGCACCTCAGTGTCAAAAGACTGAGAGGTGTCAGCAGCTCTGCCCCGTGCAGGGGGAGGCAAGGGCAGGGAGTGCCACCCAGCCCATCTGTCAGTGCAGCCAGGCTCCTGAGGGAGGCTCCAAAGCCAGCAAGTGAGGAGAGTCAGTGCAGGTCAGCAGGGCTTAATATGTGTACAGCCACAGGAAAACAAAGAAGCCACTCAAATTGTTTAATTTTAAAGACTGGAAATTCACAAATAGCTAGTGAGGGTGGGGATGGCAAATTCATTGCTACTAGGGTAACCCATGCAGTTTATCTTGCAAGAGAGAAGGGACTTGGAGTAGTATGCACTGCCTGCATAAATAACATTGTCCTGCAAATAAAAAGGATTCATGTCTTATAAATAATTTGGAAATTTACTGAGCTTCCCCTAAAAACAAATTGGCTTTTTCATTCCTGCTTGTGGTAGGAGCTCTTTAGATTTTTTTTTACACAGTCTTGCTCCTTTGCCAGCTGCAGTTTTTATGTCTAAACTGGATTTATTCATGGGGAGTTTATATGTGTTTGTTCTTGTGCCAATGTTGTGCTTTCTTGTACCTCAGTTTCTTTCTTCCTGATTATATTCCTCCCAATATATTTATAGATGGAGAGGGGATCTGGTTGCTCTGTTTTGCTGAGTTAAGCGTACTGAGTTCCTTTAGTTCTTAAAATCAGCTTGCTGTTTCCTGATCTTCCCTTCACAGTGCCTGTACCACATTAGCTGGCAATTTTCCATGCTCTCCGTACTTTACTGAAGTCTAAATAAGTTTTTCTGCACTTCTTTTCCCTTTAAAAATGAAAAAAAGCCAATCACAAACCAGCTGTTCACTCAAAAAAGAGGTACTGCCTAGCCTAACTCTAATGAGCCAGACTCTGCCTAATTGCAGTAAAACAGGAATTGTACTGCAGTTTCTCATTTATTCCCTAATTTTGCTTTTCCTCAGAATCTACTGTAAAGCCTTATGTATTTCTGGGGCCACACTCAGGAAGCCAAGTGGTGCCCATTCCACTCCCTTGGCAAATGATTGTTCAGCTTCTGCTCTTCACAAGCCCTTTTGTAACTTTATGGATTTCTTGGCTTGTTGTAAATCTGTATTACCAAGTGTCAAATTCACATGCCACTTCTACCGAGGTTCTCTAAGAAAAATAGCTTGTTATTTTTGGAGGCAATATCTCATTTATCATTACTGTCAGCTCCATATCACTATCAGGCAGTGCTCTCCTACACATTTGTGGTGGAGGACTTCCTGTAAATATTTTGGTGGCCTTTGTAATGTCTACCTCAGTCTGATCCCCCAGTTTTAAGTATAGATTTTGATCTCCACATCATGCTCTGTTCTTTGTACTTTTTATATTCACGCTTCACGTAATTTTGGAGAGGGTCACTCAGCTGGAAAGAGCTGGAGCTGTCTGTAGGATTTCTCCCCAGGCCTGAAATTCAGAGAGAGCTGCTTACACAAAGAGGGAGGAGCCATGCCCCTGCTATTGCCCCCACCCAGGCAGCATCCCACCCTCAGGTCTCTGCTGCTGCAGGGTCCACACAGATAATGTTCCTCTCAGGTGAGAACAGATTATGCAGTCTCTAGGAGAGCTCGGGAGACAAAACTGATCCCTCTCTATCTTGAGAGGATTGGAAAAGGCTGGTGGGGATGACCAGACTATGAGGCTACTCCTGATGAGAGTATTTAGAGCCAGCTGCAGATAGTTCACTTTGTTTTGAGGAAACCCAGACACACTGTATTGTCAGGTGTACCTGCTACTTCTCAGCATGATTTATGTCATTTATAGCTCAGAGTGCCTCACTGGAACAGATGAGTGGTCTTAGCACTGCAAAAAAAACCATTTTCCTCCTGCCATCCTGTTAGAATTATACAATGGATTGGGTTGGAAGGGACCTTCCAGATCATCTTGTTCCAGCCTCCTGCCAGAGCATAAACACCTTCCATCAGACCAGGTTGCCCAGGGCCATATCCAACCTGGCCTTGAACATTTCAAGGGGAGGGGCATCCACAGCTTCTCTGGGCAACCTGTGCCATGGCCTCACCACCCTCCAAGTAAAGAATTTCTTCCTAATATCTGACTGAAGTATATTCTGTTCAAGTTTGAAACCCTTCATCCTGTCCCTTTGCAGGGACTGAGGACAGTATTCTGTCTCAGCAGTGTGGTTTTTGTGTAGGCACTGAAAAAATGTTTTGTTTATGCTCAAAATAACATGGCTTCATTTTATATGTTGGTCTCAGTGTCACTCAGATTGGTACAACAAAGAGGTGTGGGACAGTGGGATGGGGAAGTGGAGACATGGATCTGTGTTTGCTGCTGAAGAAATTGTGTGGGACTCTGCATCTTGCAGTGTATTTTATAACATATTTGATTTCCTGTGTTTCGATCAGGAAACCCCTCCTCACAATGCACAAGCTATTATGAGTAACATCCAGCTTCACAGTGTGGGAGCAAGAACCTTCATATTTTTGGTTTTGCTTGGTTATAAAGTCACTGTTTGGCAATTCCTCCCTGCTTATGAAGGCTTACAGGAAGCTCTGAGGAGGAATGGATAACGTTAGCCTGTCTAATGATTTAAATATTGGTATGTGGCTTGAAAATAGGAAAAAAATCCCAAAAACCCAGCAACCACACAACAGGTACTGGTTTTTATTCAGTTTTCTCTATGGAGGTTGCTTATTTTAACTGGACAATAAGCATTCTTGTGAAACTTAAATAAGGATGTTCTTGGGTTTTTCTGACCACCCAAGGTGAAGTTGTTATTTGCTTATATACTGCTTATGATATTTATCTCTGTTATTTACCTCCTCTGGAGCTGTTGTTAATGTTTTGCCTGAAACTATATTTTCCTGAAAACATTTTCAGGAAAAGTATTAATTTTTAAAGGAATAAACTGATAAATTGTGAGCACTAATATTTCTCTGTAATTTTTAATTCAATCTACAAGTTTGAGCCTTTAACATTTCTATGCTCTGTGTGTTCTTTACCATGAATATCCCTGAGGTGTTGGGGGAATCTGAGGTCCTCTACATCTCTATCTCCTGCCATTAATCCAACTGAGCACCTTGAGGTACAAGTTTTTGCAATGCAATCATATGCACAACTCAACCAACAGCAGGACATTTAGAAGCCTCTTGTGTTTTTTGACTAGAAGATCATTCTCTAAAGTCTTTCTTTAGGAAGAATGTATCTAATTCCGTATCTAATTCCATGATGATTTATACCAGAACTCCTTTATGCCATTACATTATGAAGGCCAGATTTTTTGTCATTAGATGCCAAACAATCTACAATAAATCATTTATTAATAACTGTTTATTGCCATTCTTTTTATTAAGAACTAAAACATGCTTGGTCACCTAAAAAATATGAGTTACACTTTTGGCTGCAATCCTTAATAGTGCAGAACTTGCTAGCCTCTGGATTCTCTTTCTATCTGGACCTTCAGTCTCAGAGTTTGACCTTAGTCTGAGAGTTCCTTAGGTTTCTATGACTTTGCTATGCACTTTTCACTTTGACCAGTTCACTTTGGTGGGTACACAAGAAGACAACTACTTGTGACCCCTAATATCCAAATGAATTCCCTAAAATTTAGGGGATGAATAGGGAAAGGTTTAAACAAGATGAAGACCTGTTTCTTTTATGTCCTTACACCTAGTCCATTTGGCAAAGGACATAATGAATGTTGGAACTAACTTTGTTATGAAGTCACCAGCACTGAGGTATCTTCCCGTGTTTTCGATATCCAAGGCAGTATTGTCTGGGCAATGAGGAAATAAAGGTGTGCCCAGCATCCTCCAGGAGCTGAATGTCTCTGAGTCTGCTGAGAGTTTTGGCTGCATGGCCATCATTGCCCAGAAAGGTTTTGGACGCCCCACCCCTGGAAATGTTCAGGGACAGGTTGGATGGAACTCTGAGGAACTTGGTCTAGAAGAAGGTGTCCCTGCCCATGTCAGGGGGTGGAATGAGTGGGCTTTAACGTCTCTTCCAAAACCATTCCATGATTCTATGGTTCCATTATATGAAAATGTCACCCTAGGCACCTCTGCATAATCTCCCCAGCTTTAGGGGGCTTAATCAGAAGCAGCACCCAAGCCGTTGGAAATCAGTTTCCTACTGGAAATATTTTGGGCTGTGTGGGATGTTTCTGAACATGAGACACACAATGAGGGAAGGCTGACATTACCACAGTGTGGCAGGAGGTACCCAGTTTGATATTCCCTGAAGGAACTGCAGCCTGTGGAAGCATCTGCACTGGAGCAGGGAATGTATGAAGAAGAGGGAGCAGCTGAGAGGTGCTTTTATGGACTGACACTAACTCCCATGCCCTTTCCTTGGGCTGCTTAGCAGGAGAGGAGTCTAAAAGACTGAAGGCAAGACTGGGAGAAGGGAGTGGGCTGGAGAGAGGTTTAATTTTAATGTCTGGGTTTGTTTCTTACTACCCAATTGTGAATTAATTAAATTAATTTCCCAGAAGTTGAATCAATTTTGCCAGTGACAGTAACTGGTAAGCGATCTCCCTGTATTTATCCCATCCTATTTTTCAGCCTATTTTCTCCTGCTATTCTGTTGATGAGGGGGAGGGAGAGCTCATGTGGTTGGAAATTTGGCTGTTAGCCAAGGATAACCCACCACAATTCTAAGCAGCAAAAATCTAAAAAGAAGTGCCCAGACAGTTATAGAATATTATTCTTTGGAGCTGATCTAGTGGAATGGGCACATGGTAAATCTTAAATATCTGCGTATGGAGGAGTGTCCTGTTATGCTAATGTGTGATATCACTTTAATATCCTATTACTGGTATTTGGAAGTTATTAGACTTTATGAGTAGTCCATACAGAGTATTTTTGTCAGTAAAAAAATTGTATTGCATAAAACTATAATGCAAATTTGAAGGGTCGTAAGGCATGAGTCTTGTACTTGCTTTAGGAAAAAAATCAGGATCAATACCATCAATTAAAACTTCTGCATAGTGCAAAAACAGCATAATGGAGAGAAAGATCAGGTAGCTTAGATTTGGTTGCTGTTATGTTTAACTAGATATTGTGTGTATTTAGAATATGACCTGCTTTTATTTTCTTTTCTGAAAACTAACATGTAAACAGAGAGTTTTCATGCCCAAGCTTTTGACTGAAACGGCTACCTAGAAATGTTGAAAGTTGTGCTGGAATTATATCCCAGTTGGGAAGGGGCTGTCAGCTGAAGGAGGTAGAGTAACATGGGCTTTCAGCTGTGAAGGACATGGAACATTTGCCTCTGGAGTGGTGCTTGTTTTGTTTTGTTTTGTTTTGCTTTGCTTTCTCCCCATGAAACTCCTTTCTTCAGCTTTTAACCTCAGAAAGACAGATCTAGTTCATTCACTATTACACATTTAGCAAAGATTTTATCGGTAAATGTAGCCTATGTGAGATGTTCATACAGGAGTTCACAAACAACTTGGTGATTTCATAAAGTTACAGAATGGTTCAGGTTGGAAAAGACTTTTGCATTTAGAGGCTGGGACAAAACTTGGGCCAAAACTCTCTGTAAATACTAGTGGGTTAAAGGAATTGATAAATAAAGAGACCAAAGGAAGGAAAATCCAGAGAAAGGGAGACTGGCACCAACATGGTGCTACAGCAGGTTAGTGGGAGGTCTGCAAAAGGTGGAGGTACCCTGAGCACAATATCCTGAATTGGGTACTGTACTGTACTGAGCACTGCCTCCTATTCCTCATCCATGGAAGTAGTGATGAAGGAAGACTTAGAATGAGTTTTTCCCTGTGTTTAGACTGAGCTCGTGTTTTGGGGACTGGAACAGGCTACCCAGGGAAGTGGTCCCAGCACCAAACCTACCAGAGTTCAAGAAGAGTTTGGACAATTCTCTCAGACACATGGAGGGTCACATTTTTGGGGTGTCCTGTGCAGGACCAGAAGCTGGCCTTGATGATCCTTGTAGGTCTCTTCCAATGCAGGGTGTTCTGTGATTCTATGTGTAACTTAAACCAGTGGAATTGCTGATGTTTTCTTTTTCTGTCTTCCTTCACCTGATGCAGGGATGCCCTATGGGATAGAAAACAACCAGAATACAGCTGGTTTAGATGTGATTAATAGAATCACAGAATGGCAGGGACCACAGTGGGCCATCTGATCCAACCACCCTGCTCATGCAGGGTCACCCCAGAGCACATGGCACAGGATTGTGTCCAGACAGTTCTGGAATATCTCCAGTGAGGGAGACTCCACACCTTCTCTGGGCAAATGATTAATGCTAACATTTTCTTGATAAGGAAGACTCACCATGGAACATGGAACAGCAGAGTGATAACTATTATGCATAATATTTTTCCTAGATGTGAGATTAGCACTTTTGTTGCCTTTCCACTGAAGTTTTTTTTTGTTTGTTTGTTTTGTATTAAATTTTTGTCACTCCTTCTCTGATATCAGGGCACTTTATCATAGATGTTTCTCTGTGTCTGCTTTTCCTACAGGAGCCCAAGTGCTTTTCACAATCTTTCTTCATTATTCACACATCAGGCCATTGTGTCCACCCTGCCTGGTGTAAAATAGAAGGGGCCACATTAAACTCACTTTAATCAAAGCTAAAAAGCAGAAGAAAAGATCCTGAACTTGCCTGTTCTCTTAAGTACTTTTGAGTGCAGACACCCAGGCTGTGCTCTCACAGAATTTTAGGTTTATCAAGAGGTCACATCTCTAGCAGTGTGTAATTTTTCGTCCTTTCTCTCCAGGTATTACCAGATAAGAGCTGGACTGAAGATCCCATCCAGGATTCCCCACAGGCTGTTTGCTACGATTGCAGGACAGACAGGTAAGCAGGTCCCAGAGGAATGTGACATGACTGCAGGTGGGGTAGGATGGAGAAGGAGACTGTGAGGGGAACAGGTGAGCCTGGATTGAGATCCAAACCTGGTTTTCCCCAATGCTCAGTAGTTGTTCATCTCTGTTTGGGTAAGAGTTTGTGTCTGGTATTGGACTTGTGCCTGTCAGAAAAGCGGAGGGAATTCTCACAATCTGATCTGAAAGCATGTCTCTTATATGTGGTTCCTTGCTGACAATTTTCCAGTTTAATATTACTTTATGTATTTAAGGTTCTTTTTTATTTAATAAATTAAAAAAGTATTGTTCAATTTGGAAGTCTGATTCAATTAAAATGCAAAATTATTAGACAAGTTTTATAAAACACAAATAATTATACCAAAATCTGAGCAAATCACCTAAAAAAAAATAAATCCCAAACTCAAAAGCTGAATAAAGAAACTTCCTTGGAAAATCAATGAATATATAAATAATTTAGGCTAGGTTTGGGAAAACATCTTGTTGCGAAAAATCCTCAAGGAAGAAACAGTATTATTTTATAACATATTCCTCTGTAATTTGCCCTTGGCATATCCAGAATCCCCTGGAGTTCCTTAGATTTCTGTAAATGTCCTCAAATTACAGCAGTTTCTGGCATAAGTAGTCTTATACTAATGAAATAACCTCCTGTGAAGACAGCTAGAATTTCACTTTCTTGGGACAAAAAAACACTCAATAGCAAACAATAAAAAAGCCAAACTACTCCTGTTCAGAATAAACTATATTTTATACTCACTTTTTTTTACAAAGTAGTATTTTCTTCCCCCTCATACATTTTCAAAATTGAGAAAATACTGAAGATTCTTTCACTTCTTCTGGAAACAATTCACGTAGACACATGGGCAGGGGAGAGGCGACGCTGGCAGTGCAGTTACAGGATTAGCAGTTGACTTTCATGGTGCTAATGCAATTCAGACTGGGCTCTAATAGCTTTATAGGGTTCACATCAAGACAAGGGATATTTAAGCCATTAAGGCTTTAAACAGTTTCTCCTTGGCTATCTTTGCAAATACTTCCTAATTGATTTCATAGATCTGCAAGAGAGCATTATTTAATGGGACTGAACTTAAAGGTACGCAGGCCATAATGTGGGCTTTTTTCATGCCACTGATCTCTCTCAGTATGTGGATGGCTGGGATATAGTTAATTAAATTGCTGTGCATGTTTCAATAAGACACTCCTATTAAAATAGCATTACAACAAAACAAGTGTGATATAAAATAGCGAATAAACTCCTACCTCACCAGCAAGAAAGGCCATAAAATAAGTGGAATTCATGAGTTCGGTTTAAAGGAAGTATTTTTAATCTTTCCCTTATCGGGTTCATAAGATCTGTGAAAACTGAGAATATATTTTGGAAATGATTATGTAAATTCATAAAGTAAAATCTGTGAATTTATGCAGTAATAAAATATATAAAATATGTAAGTATATAAAATAAATAGGAGGCAGTGTTTATCTTCCAATGCACATGGCTCCTTATTTTTATTAAATATACAGGATTTACCATAAAACCTTGGGAACTGACAGAATTAGCAGTGTTTCCTTCCCACTAGATGTTTTCAGCAACAGAGGCAAAAGCCCCCGTATTTTGCAGTAATTCAGCAGAGGGAAAGCTGAAGTCTGTGCTAGGTAGTCCCTTGGTGGTGACCAACCAAATGTGTGCAGAAAGAACTCCACCCATGGCAAAGCACTGACAGGTTGTGCAGGCAGCCTTGGTGACCTATCACAGAATCCACAGTTTATCCATATCCTGTGTAAAATTTAGGAAGAGAATGGGCTGTGTGGCTCAGTCAAACCACAGGAGAGCTGTGCTGGAGCCCAGGAGCCCTGTGGTGTGGTCACTCACATCCTCAGTACTGACCATTAGCTTGTGTTGGGTCAGGATGCATGAGGAATACACTGTGAACATAAATATATTCATACAAACGTATAATATATTCATATAATGTATTCATAAAAACATATAAATTTCATTCATACTCCTAAGCATTTTTAGTGAGGTGTGTTTCCCTAAAGGCAAGACAAGACTGGTGGCTGGGGAGTTTTCATAGAATCATGCAATCCTAAAATCCAGAAAATACCTCCAAGATCAAGTCCAACCTTTGGGCCAAATGCCACCTTGCCCACTAAACCACACAGTGGAGTGACACTTCTGCTTGTTTTCTGAACACTTCCAGAGATGGTGAATCCACCACTTCCCCAGGGAGCTTGTTCCAAGGCTTACCCACTCTTTCAGGGAAGGAATTTTTTCCTTATATTCAACCTGAAACTCCCCTGACTCAATTTCCCTTTGTCCTATCACAAGTTGTCTGGGAGAAGAGATTGACCCCCACCTCCTTTCAGATTGTTGTAGAGAATGATAAAGTCTCCCCTGATTCTTCTTTTCTCCAGACCAAACCACTCCAGCACACTCATTTGCTCCTTGTAGGAGTTAAGTTCCAGATTGTGCCCCTCATTTTTGAGCAACGAGGAGGAGAGAGGGAACAAGGCTTGTTGTGCACAAGATGCTGTCATGCAGATTTTGTACCCCCACGAAATTCAGCTTCCTGTCTTTTAATAGATACCATGACTGAAGACTTCTTTGGGCTTGTGAAGAAATTATGCTCTCTGCTCATTCATGTACAGCTCATAACAGCACAAACTCCATTGCCCTCAGCACCCCTCCTACAGGGCTGAGTTCATGCAGACATAGCCTGAATTTAAGCTCTAGAAATGCCTTTCTGAGTGGATTTATGGGGCTTTGGCCTCTGGTGCTCTTCAGCAGCATGGCTTGTTAATGTCACCATGTGATGGTGTCTGCCTGCAGCAGACAGTGGCTGAGCCTGTGGGACCCAAGCACAAACAGCCAGAGGAGCAGGGAAGGTGAAGATGCCATCTCACAGCTGTAATTTGTATAATTAGCTCCTTGGCTGAGTTGTCTTATGACCCACTAAGTGTCTACCATAAGATTTTAAGCTATTGTATAAATTTTGGGGCAAGGATTCATAGAAGTAATGAACATACAGTAATTCATTGATTTCCAGGCTAAAGGCACAAGCTGAAAAAATTGCAGGAGCTTAACTTAAAAATAGGTATTTAAACCATCTTTTTTTGCTTATTCCTCAAAACACTGGGAGAAAGAGCAGTGCTTGGAAACAGGTAGGATTAGCTGTTTTATCTTGTTGTTCTGCACTGTATGAAAGAGGGGGAAATGGAGACCAGAACAGTACAGAAGAGGACAAGTTAAAGAACATGGTATACATGGGATAAATCTTGGCAGCATTATTGCCAACAGAGACTTGGAGGGTGAATTACAACATTGAAGATGCCTGATAAACCCAATCTCAGAAAGAATATGAATTTCAATCTCTTCTGCAGTGTTTTGCAGTAATCTACACGCCACTTGAGCACATTACCATTTTGAAACAGAATTATTCTTTAATAGTGAAAGCTGCAATTGGCTTTTTTTTTGTAAGTTTTCAACCCACTACGCCTCACTCCCATGTACTGCAACAGTGATATTCATTTGCTACCAGCTTGCCTACTTGTTTGCCTTACAGGACAAGGAAATAGTTTTGCTGGGTGAACATTAAGAAAAAAAATATTTTGCATGGCATATAACTAAAGAAATTACTCAGGACTTCGATTTGTGTCCTGACCTCCTTTTTTCTCCACCCAGAAGTACCACATTACCAATTCTCAGTACGCCAAATAACAAATATTTTTGAAAACTTGACCTGAAAATGTAATTACAAGTAATACAAAGTATTTAAGAAAAATTATCACTGCCTATGCTAATCTTTATTAGCCTGTAGAAGCCTTCCATCTAATTTCAGTCAATTAAATTGGGTTATTGTTCAAAAGTGTAGAAAACCAAGGGCAGCTCTTGGTTCACTTTTTTCTCATAAAAGGTAGGCAGATAAGATACAATATTCCTTCCAGACAAGTCAAGAAAAAGTAGCTGTGATTGCCATTACAGGTTAACTCTTTTTATTGCTAATGTAAAATTGTGTACCCACAATTTTATGCTTTTTTGTAAAATGGAATGCCTGACTTCAGGTGACAAGAAGAAGCACAATTTCAATTGTAGTATGCAAAGGGAAAAAAAAAAAGTAGGAGCATCAGAAAATCGTGTAATCATAGAATCATTAAGGTTAGAAAAGATCCCTTGTGTCCCACCATTACCCTAACACATTAAACGCCACCACTAAGCCATGTCCCTAAAGCAAAGAACATTGCTGTAACCTCTGTCTGAACTATACAAGTTCATGACAATCCACACTGAATTCCTTTCCCATAAATGAAATGATTTAATTAAACTAAGTCTGTGCCTACCTTTCACCTAAGACATAATTTGGAGGGTTATTTGCATTTCTGATATGCTCCATAATTAACTGTTTGTGCCTGTTTCTCATAAACAATTGGTGATCTTAATCTCTTCATTAGTGTTTGACTATCTCAGAGCAATTCCCGGTGAAGGAATTCTGCTTTGATTATTAAAGAGAAACCTTTTCTTGTAAATGGCTTCTTAATGCAGTCAAAACAAACAGTTGCAGTTAGTTGTTCATTAGTGCAAGGAGAAACAGCATCATGACTTGTGGAACAGTATGAAATTGCAGTCATTAGTTTCAATAACTTTTTGAAAGGTAATTTCTTCCTCCATTAAGTGAAGGTAAGGTTACTGTTTTTGAAGTACGAAGAAAAGGGGTAGAAATTTATGCTTTAGCAAACAAATAGGTTTATTTTCAAAGCTTATTAAAAGTAATCTGAAAATAAATAGGCTTTTCTATATAGAATAAAGCATACCTGATAAATACAAATTATATCCAGAGCGCACTTCACTGTGAGAAAAGGTGTTTTGGGGATGAGTTGTCTTAGGAAACTTCAGCTGTGAGGTCATAAGAGATGAATCCACCTCTGGAAACATTCAAGACCAGATTGGATGGGGCCCATGGTCTAGTGGAAGCTGTTCTTAACCATGGCACGGGAGTTGGAACAAGATGATCTTGAAGTTCCCTTCCAACCCAAATCATTCCATGATTCTATGATCAGACAATTTAAGACTTGTTAATTCACAATCTAAAGAGAAGAAATTCCATGATATTCCAAGAGAAAAGGAAAAAGAAACAGATAAAATATAATGAAAAGGAACAAACAGATCTTTCTGACTGACGTGATACTTCTGTGTGCATGTCTCAATCATCTTCCAGTCAAGGCTTTCATAAATGCCTCAAAGGATGGAAGCTGAAAACTATTTGTGGCTACAAGAATTTCCATTGTAGACCAGCTAAGCTGGAAACTCAATTCCCACCTCCAGAAGCCGGGTCAGATCCCTCAGATGGAAATGGAGTAGGTCCCACAGTGTTGGAGATGCTGAACAGCATCCTGACCCAAAATTGAGACCTGGTCAGTGGAGAAAGCCAAACCAGGAAGGGTCTGCAAGAACCAACAGATGCCACAAGCCTCTTCCCCTGGACAGTGAGCCTGAAACACAAAACCTCAACACCAGTGAAGGCCTGGCTGGGACAGAATCCAGCTGTTCATATGTAGAGAGCCAACACAGTATTTCTGTGCTGGGGCCAAGGGTGAACTTCACCTTTGGGGTTAAATCAAGCATGCAGCTGTTTCAGACCTGCCACTCCAGTGTGAGCTGGCCTTCATGGAACTTTTCTCTTCTCTTCTCTTCTCTTCTCTTCTCTTCTCTTCTCTTCTCTTCTCTTCTCTTCTCTTCTCTTCTCTTCTCTTCTCTTCTNCCTCCCCTCCCCTCTCTCCTCCTTTTCACTTAAGTGCCTTTAATTTCCCCACACAATGATCCTTGCTGCCTTCATTCTGATGTAAATTTCAGTCTTGAGGTTCCTTTAAAATCCAGCACTGCTCTAAACATTGGCAAGCCACACCGGTTCAGTAGGTAAATTACACCCAGACAACAGTTGTCTTGTTTTCTGCATTGATGAAGAACTATGTGTTACTGTAATGTCCCATATTTTACTCAGAGATTTTTGCCGCTCAAATTAATATTTGGAATAAATATATGGAATGGCAGCTACAGAGCTATGTAAATACAGCAAATTAGTATTTGCTCACACAAGTTTCTGAAGAGCAGAATTCTTTTCAGATATGAATTCTCTAACTAAACAGGGCTCTTAAGGAACTAGCAATGAGTTTAGAAGCAGAAATAAACACTACAAAAAATTCTGGTTTTTTTAACTGAGCATTAAGCATTTAAGACAGAAAACTTTCTGCTGATCCCAAGCAGGTCAGTTATTCCATCATCTCAAATGTCAGCATGTCTGAGAAATGAACCTTGGTTTATAGAACAAATCAGTTATAAGAGACTGCCTTTATGTTGGGATCCTTCATACAAGGAAATTAATAGGTCATCTTGCTTTTTATCATCACTGAATCTATGCATGGGTAGAGAGGTAGTTTTATATAATTCTTTCCATTAGGCCAATTTAAAATGTCAAAAGGCAAGGTTAAGATAAAGGATTCCTCTCAGAAATGTGCAGCTCTAATCAAAAGTCACACTGAGGGAGAAAACATCCTGAACTTTTTGATCAAGCAATTTTAAAATTATGGTGTCTCCTTTAGAAATATAACACCTCAATTTATTCTAAATATAAATATGCTAAACATAATATTTCAAAATTAAAACAAGTCTCTTCAAACATTCAAATATGAAAATGATTATACATTGAATGAGTTCATGCCTGAAAAATGTTGTCTTTGCACTTTACAAGTAGGCTTATTTTAGCCCTGGAGGGTCTGCATGAGTGCTCCTCTGCCAAAGAATGTGTATTTTCAACCTTCAGCAACTGGGTTTTCAAACTTCCTTAAAAGCAGATTTGCAACTCAGTACCTGAGGATAAATGTGGCATGTTCAACCCTGGTCTGTTGATTTCAGAGCCTAAATTTTCAGAAGTCACTACTTATCAGTATTGGTTCGGTCTTTATTTATTTTTTGTTCAGTCTGGAACACTAAAGTTTCCATAGAAAGGTATTTGAAACTGGGATGTCAAAATGGCAAACTAAATAACAAATCACAGCCTTAAGTCTGGAATAAGGTCTGATATTTCCTGGTAATTGAGTGCCAAAAAGGTGACAAAAATGGACAGCTTGCAACAAATTATGAAAATCTTGACAATCAACTGTTACAAACCAACAGATACAATTTTTATCTATATCACAGGAGGAGAAAACCCCAAAAAATGTACCCAGAATTCTCTGCAGGAGACAGACCTGTTTTATTAACAAAGCTCCTTGCAGTCTGTCATCAGAGCCAAAACCAGGGTTTGTCCTAGCAGTTCATGGAGCTGTAAATTCTTGTGAGCTGTAAGTGCCTGGAATGTTGGTGCAGCAGATTTAGTGCTAAGATTGAAGAGCAGGTATATTGTCTTTCTAGACATGTGGCAGACAAAACTGAAAGTTTGTCCTGCATCCCTTGAAGTCAGTGTGAACTTGGAGCAGTATCCTATGTAACGGGCAGCTCTAATACCCTCATGTTTCCTTGAGGAAGGATATGTCAGAGGGACTATGACACACTGAACAGAGGTCTGGAGAACACTAGAAAATTCTGCAGAAGATGCTCCTGTGCTGGATTTATGTTAGCTAAGAAATGAGTAAATAGCATAACTGAGTGTTTTCATGGAACCATTCGTTTGTAAAAGATCCCTGAGATTACCCAAATCCACCACTAATTCATGTGTCCCAGTGCCACATCCAGATGTCCTTTAAATGCCTCCAGGGATGATGACTCCACCACTTCCCTGGACAGCCTCCTCCAGTGCTCCACAACCCTTTCTGTGAGGAAATTTCTCCTAATATCCAATCTGAACATCCCCTGGCTCAGCTTGAAGCCATTCCCTTTGTGCTATCACTTGTTATCTGGGAGAAAAGAGGAACTCCCGCCTCACTACTTCATACAATTGAGGTCCATGGATCCAGCCTGAAAGATCCCTGTGTGTAGCCTTCCTATCCTTCATCAGATCAACACTTCTGCCCAGCTTGGTGTCATCTGCTCTTTTCTGCTGTCATATTTCTGTTTTTCTAAAAGCTGCTTTTTACATATTTTAGTTAGCTAAACTCCTACAAGAAAGGGACAAGCATCTTTGTGGAAGGCTGTGAATCACCAATTAAGGGATGACCTTCTGTGGATCTAAACTGCAGAGGAGAGTGAGGGATTATATGAAGGAGTATACAGTATGTCTGGAGCCAGTTGTTAGAGGGGTTCTCCAGTAACAAAATCATTTTGTGTGATTATATTCTCATTTATCTCTGCCTCTTCATGTCTTACTTTCATATTTAGCAGGTAATTCTGCAATAAAGAATTTGCTACACAACCAAGGAGATAAATATAAAGTGTCAGCATCATCTGAAATGAAAGACTTTGGGGTCCAGTAGTAATGAAATGGTTATAGTTTCAGGAAGGAACAACTGTTATTTTGTATGGGGAGTACAAGTATTTTTAAGACTTTCTTTAAAAAAACCTTATGGATGGTGAATTATGTCCCAGTGTTCTGCTTGGGAAATCATCACAGATTACAGACGTTGCAGGGAGTGATGGTTCCTTGAGAATACAGGTAGTCAGGATTTCCTAGTGACTGTGTGATACAGAACATCTTAAAAATTAGGATTTAAGTATCCAGAGATCTATAGATGACAGTTAGATGCCAGTTTAAATAAGAATTGTTAAGTAAGAAGTCAATATTCATTCATTGCAACATATCTATATATACTCTTACCAGCTAGAGGTAATAATGGTTCTTCCCTGGGGAGGATGTCTTGCATGATTTATAAATTAGCTTCCTAGCAAACCTTATTTCACCAAGCTTTCTATACCAGCAGGAAACAGTTGTCCTGTAATGATATGTTAGGCAATATTCGAAGAGCAGGCAATAAATCATCTGTAACCTGAGTTATGGCTGCGAGATGGAAGAAGCCTTGGAAATCTGTGGCTAAGGGTAAAAATAATCTTATCTAAGTGCTGAAATCTGTGCTGTGGATGTCTTTACCTAAGCTAATCAACCAGCCTCCCTTTATAGCCAGAGGAGAGAAACAGGTAATTTGAGGGAGTAATTTAACATGGCTATTTTAAGATGAGTAGGATCACACCTATTTCTGTCCGTTTACTATAAAAGAAGTTGCAGGAACTTTTGCAGAGAGAGACATTTTCATTGTGCTTTTAAAAGACTTGTCACAAAAAGGCTGTGATTGCAGTTTGTGCCTTCATGTATCTATGCAAATTAGGAAAGTGATAATAAAAGGTAGGAAAGGTGTCATAGTCAACATAGAAAGAAGATGGTGCTTTTGTCTTTCTCAGCAAATAATCAAAGATGGCATCTTGATTCAGGATTTTAAATAATGTTCCTTAAGATTTTTTTCAGTTTGAAAAAAAGAGCAAGGAGAAGACTCCAAAGTGAGAGCAACTATCTTATTCTTTTCTTAGAAATTGTTTCTGGCACTAATAGAAAAAAAACAACTGTATTATGGAAAAAATGAATTAATATTTTCCTTCCATAGTGGCATTGAAATTCATTAATTGAAAATGGAGTTGTGGAAGTGGTGTTGCAGTTTGTTTATTTATATTTTTTAAGACTAAAACTATGACTATATTTTCACCGTAAATTTCATAAATGAACAAAAAGTATCCTGGGAAATAGAAGCTGGGTTTGAATTTTGACAAACCAGGAATTTAATTTGAGGTTCAGCAAAACATTCTATGCTATCAACAGATCTCTAGGACATTACTCTGTGGTCAGTAACTCTGGAGCTTAACACTATGTATAAGACATGACCATAAATTAGAAAACTTAGAGAATTTTCTGTGCCTTCCAGTGTATATGTGGGCCTTTTAGAAGGATTTGCTTAATTTACTATTCTAGCCAAGGAATGTCGATTGGTTTAATTTCCCATTGATGTCACTGTCAGGGAGTTCTCTGAAAAATTCCTGCAGTCTAGATGTTAAAACAGGGAACACACACAGCAGGAAAAACTGTGCCTTATCTGTAAAATAATGGGACTGCTTCAGAGCTGCAAACGTTTATAAAATTTAATAACCCTCTAAACATGTAAGATAAGCAAAAGGAATACGAATAGCTAGAGACACACATTCTCTAGCAGCTGCCCCAGAATATTCCATCTGAAGAAAAGCTATGTCCCAATGATGCCACAACAAGAGGGGAAAGTTATGGATGATTTGTGCACGAATTCTGTTATGTCCAGAAAGGGACATTTTTATAGCTAGTCTGAAACTCTCTAAACCTAAGTCATGGAGCTATAGCCAGTGCTTTGTGTGCAGAGCATAGCTCCAGTATGTAAATTGTGACATATCTTTGTGGAAGTATATTTTATATTAATTTTTAAAAGAGGCAGATACTTTGGGGTTATTTTTTGGGTTAGGTTTCTCATTTGTTTCAGTTTTTCTTTTTCTTTTCCATTTCCACTTCAGAGAAATTATTGTCCTGCTTTCTGTGAATATCTTTATAGTGGAAACAACTGGAATACTCACTGCCTTTCTAGCAGCTGTAATCAAAGACATATGATGTCCTCTCATGCAGTTTTAATTAGTATTCATCTGCTTTTTCTTTTTCTCGTTGCTAAAAGAAGCTAAAAAATTCAGATACACTCAGTAGAAAGGGCTTTTAGCCACATAATCTAGTGAAAGATGTCCTTGCCTACAACAGTGAGGTTGGAATTAGGAGAACTTCAAATGTATCTTCAAACTCAAACCATCCTAGGAGACTATGATTTTACATATGAATTGCCATGATCAGACTGAACAAAAATATACAGTTTTAAATGCAGCAATTTCAATGTTCTGTTTACAATTGCTTTATATACCCATTAAGTGTGTGAAGAAATGTGTAAACAAATTGGTCCATCTAGGCATAAACACTTTTGCTGTATTAAGATTGCCCTTCAAGTGCTTACATTTAAATTTGATATTTAAATTGAATAGATGGGGTGTATGTGATGGAATAAAACTGTGCTCAGATGCAATGGTCAGCCCTGGCATTGGGCAATTTGTCTCAGAGGGAAAACCCCAGTTTTGCTTTAGACGTCGTTCCCTGGGATCCATTTTCACAGAGAGTGAATCTGGTTGGAATGACAGCCTTGAGCCTCTTGCTGCCAAAAGACCTGATCTCGCTCTCTCTCTAACAAAAAGATTGAGGGATCTTTGGGAAGTCATCTTTGGGAACTAAAACAAACTGAGCAGGAAGGTAGAGGGCTCAGGTGAGTAAGACACCAGGTTTGCATAACATACTGAGGAAAGGAGAATGATTCAGACTCTCTTCATTCTCTTTGGACTTGCCTTTCCTGTTGGTGTGACACCACAGAGCCTGCAGACAGTGCTGGAACTCAGCACTTCCTTTCCTACAGATCTAACACCCAGAAGCAATATCTGCATGTTTATAATGTTTATATATTCACTTAACTACCCTTTTTGCCTTGGATTTCGTACAGAGTTTTCACCCCTTTCGTGAATTAACAGCAAGTTGTATTCTGAGCAGGGATTTACAATTTCAATTGTCTTTGCACTTGCAGAAATTATGGAATGCACTTGAAGCACAATAACAAACCAAATGGCTCAAGAGGGGCAAGGTTTGAGGGAACTAAACCACATTTAGTTTTTTGATTTCTTCCTTTCTATATGTAGGATAATGTAAATTTGGGTCTGCTTTCTTATGTCATGAGCAAACAACTTTCTCCACCCTGTAAGTAACTTAATATTTGTGAATATGACCTAATCTGTCAGAAGCAGGTACCTTCCCCCGTGACTGATGTAAAGTCATGTGTAGTAAAACTCTGATTTATAACTTAAAACTTCCAAACAATCCTGTTGGCTTAAACAGGTACTGCTTATTTATTAGATAAGCTGTTGCTTAAATAGCTTATCCCGTTTGATAGATTGGGGAAGAATGTTAGGAAAACCCATGGTCTCACCTTGATTTTAAATTGTGTAGCTGGTAGAATAAAAATGATGCACTAGGAAACAGGAACTAAGGAAGTTCAAAATTACATACTTGGCCTTTACAGACAGGTGGTAAAAGCTCACGTTCTACTGCAGATGATGTGTAACTTATTCTTCCCCTTCCATATCTGTGTGGGAAGTCATAATGAGTAGTAAAATTTGCTACCACAACCCCCTCCACTGGTAAGAACATAAAACTCCCTGAAATTACACGGTGTCCATTTAAATGTTCCTCTGAGGGCTGCATGTAAAGTGGGGAGTTCAGTGGAGTAGTCAACTCACTACAGCTTTCTGTGTCAGAGCAGAAAATGATAAAATCAGTCTCCAGCAACTCTGAGCCATGCTTTTTTTACTCTAGTATTGCAGGCTATAACTTTGAGAGATCTATTTCACAAGAGAATTTTACAATGCTGTGGATTATTTAGAAAGTACAGCATGACAAGAAAAGTGTGTAACTGAGGGACAGTATTCTATCTTCTGATTTTTCATCTTAAAGGAATGATATTGCACATTACCTAACAGCTATCAGCTGTTAGTATCAAAAGCTAATATTCAAACAAAAAGCAAGCAAACAAAGTTAATTAGAAAAAAATCATACAGGAGATAAACACATTGTCCCCTAAGAACAGGAATAAGTCTTCCTCATTGTGTTAGAAGAAACAGTCATGAAATTGTTGCTCATATTTAGGTCCCCGAAAATTATTTCAGCATTTCTTGCTGTTACAAAAACCCCTCAATTTTCTAGAGCTTCTAGAAAAAGAAACTTTACACTCTTGTTTAGAGAAGATCCCTGCATTACAGGCACTTCATTTGGTTAAAGAACACACACAAAAAGGAAACTGTGGGTACTACCCAGTGTATGTGTCCAACATCCCACATCCAGCGCTGTCACTCAAACCAGTGAATACCAGAAGCAGAAACGCAGGAAAGAATTTAACAGAAGCAAAATCCCTGAGTCTTTGTAGTACTGAGCTGTGTGTCTGTGTGGAGTGTGATAGCTGGAGGAGCTGAGGACCCAGGAGGATTTACTAGTCCTTAATTCCTATGATTGCTGGGCTCTTTTCCCCTGCTCTGATCTTGAGCAATCAGCTTCTCTCTGTTTTAGTCTCCCCATATGTGTAATGGGGTTAATTGAAGCTGTATCATAAGGGTATTATGAAACTTAATTACTTAATATAAAGAACTTTTACTTTTTTGGGATCTATGACAGTGCAGAAGAGTAGATAATTATTCATGGTTTTGAAACTTTTAATGGTTAGTTTACATTTTAGGGAATAAAATACCAGATCTGAAGAGGGAAATGTTTGACCTACTATTTCTAGTACACACTGTGTAATGAGTCGCAGTGATAACAGTAATCTGGGAGTCTGTTAATGTAATTAAAACCACTGACTTTCTTCTAGGTGGGAGGTTTTTAAATGTGGCTGATGTCCTAAACGGAAGCATACTGCAACTTCATCATAACTGCTGTACCACATCCAAAATTAGGAGACTATTTCTGCTTGTGAACATATTTTTCCCCGAACCTCTACATATCAACATGGCAGAATTTACTAGTATGCATTTGGAAAATCTTCAGCAGTTAACCAACTTCTGTCTTTGTCAGTCTGAATACAGCCAGAGGCTCTGGGGTTTCACCAGTACTGCAGTCTTTCATGACAAGAAATAAAGGACTGTGTGGTGGAAGGTGCTGGCCCTCAGCACTTCAGTGTGGATGACACAGTGAGGGAGGGAAGGGGGGCTGGGACTTGTTTTCTTATTATCTTTAAAGGAAAATATAAAACTACTTCTTTTACCTGTCCACTAAATTATTGCCATTCACCTGCACTCCAGCGTGGGAGACTCCTCTGAGAGAGTCTGGTGAGTGATGGAGACTCTGGAGCCAGGTGCAGGAGATGAGTCCCATGCTGAGCACAGAGGAATGCAGAACTCCCCTGAGCTCAGGCTGACACCCTATGGGAGGAGGCTGCACTGCCGCACTTGCCCCAAGACCATCAAATCTTGGATGCACAGTTTGTGAATGTGAAAAGAGACCAGCTGGGATGAGTGTGCAGTCAAGGGCTGTTCAGAGGAAAGGAGTTTTAAAACTCAAACAGCAACAATTATTTCCCTCACCAGCTTAGTTACATCCCTTCTGCACAGTACCTGAGTAGCACAACATATAGAGCCAGATACTACTTTAATGGAATTTTTTCTCTTTAATACCTTTTACCACCTTTGGGCTGCTCTCAGTCAGATGATACTTTCCTGTTTACTGGGTAATGCTCTTCAGTTTTCTGGGAAACTTGACCTTAATGCCTGTCCTGTATAAAGGAAGATGCATATTTATGTCTTCAGAAGCAACAGGGCAAACCAATTAAAATGTAGGGGGAAAGCCTATTTAATTTTAAACAGCTCAGATACATTGGTTGATGATATTTTGTATTTTTTTTATTAACAGTTATGAGGTCTTGCCAGTTCTGTATAACACTTTCCACCTGCACATCTCAGCATGTCTTTTTACTGTGAGTTAGCTCAGCTTTGAGGCCAAGTTCTTGTGAGGTAAACAGGAGCATTTGTCTGTACTGCNAAAAAAAAAAAAAAATTAAGATCTTTAGCCTGGTTCTATCCTGGTTTATTCTAATAAATAATATTAAGGTGACCTAACAAACACGTTCCCTGAGCTAACTTACCTCCTGAGAGCCTGCACTTGTGCTAGATGTCTCTTTGTCAGCACATTGCATCCTGTCTCTTGCTCTGAGAGAAGTTTGCTGGCTGTTACCTTAGGACTTAGGAGGACTGGCACCATTCACACTTGTGTAATTTTTGGTATCATGCCAAGTTTATTTCTCATAACTTTCACCCCAGAAAAACCCACATAAAGCCCAGCACAGATGTTGGCCAGCAGTAGTGTGGTTTTGTCTGCAAGCCTTCTCAGGAGATGGAAAACTGTGTAACCAGAGGTCAAGTTTTGCCCAGGAAAAGGATGGAAACTACTGAGTGAGGTCTCCCTGAACCTCCTTGCTTCCCCTGAATAGTGTAAGGTTTTCCAGCAGTAATGGTGCTTTGGTGAAGGTCTCAGCAAGTTCAGCCAAGTTGTGCTGAGATATGGAGACTCAGTATATTATCCAGTAATTTCCTGGATTTGTCTGTTTATGTCAGCCCATCTGTTGTCTCTTATCTCACACTTCACCCAGAAGCCATTGAGGAAGGTCAATCTCATTTGGCTTTAGTTTGAGTTTTGCATATGTAGGCACATTTTCTACCATGCCCCTGATAGATTTGAATCATCTCTTGCCTCTCTGTCTGCTGGTCTTGGCACTGGATTCCCAGTCTCAGGAGGAGGAATGGGAGTTTCTCACATGATTTTAGCAGTAATTACAGACTTGGGTAGTCGTGGAGTCAGATTGAGTAGCCTAAGGTTGTAGTGCAAGTTTCCCTCCTAAGTAACCCTAGAAGGACTTCATTCCACAGGTCTGAAGCATGAATTTTAGGTTACAGTGATTCCTGCTATTAGGTCTTAATTTCTTGCCACTGATACTACAAAAACCAAAACCAAAACCAAAACAAACAAACAAAAAACCACCAACCCCACCCCCCCCCAAAAAAACCCCAAATAAAACCAAACCAAACTAAACCCCACAAAACCAAAAAACAAACAAAAAAACCCCACCCAAAATAAAATCAGATTTGTTGCTTGTCCTTCCTGTGGCCAAAATGAGACAGATCCCACCCTAAAAATTTTGATCAAGGCTAGCAGGTGCAACCAAAGGGAAGTGCTGACATGAAGTGGATCTGGGGAACCTCATCAATAGTCTCTAAGAAGTATGTGGAAGTCAGGATTTGAGTTTTCCCCATGTGACCTTCCCAAAAATATCAAGGGTTAATTCCATCTGTCTTAGGCAGTGGAAAATAGTGTAATAACTCCATTCAAACACTAATAAAGTAGTATTATATTTGTGGGAGATGAAAAGATTGTGGTACAAACAACACAGCAAGGATTTCTGTGTTACTAGACATAATAATATTTGATTGAAATTACACTCAGCAGAGTTCAGAGGCTCAAGGCTTAGGTTGGAAGAGACTACAAAGGATCTCTGACAGGATCCAAGGAAAGGCTGTGTGGCTCTGTGCTAGTGTTACACACAGGAAGCAAACACTGAGGTTTAGACTTCTATAATGAATTTCTCTCTTGTGCATTACAATCGGAAGGCTTGGAGGTTTTAAAATTTTTATTTTTTGTTGTTGAATTGAGTTTTAGGTTTTAATGAGACTAAATTAAACTCCAGTTTTTTTTTTTTTTTTTTATTTCCAGTGATAGAAGTTTCTACAATACTAGGAAGAAAAGAGGAGAAAAAGCAGTTCATACTGTTGCTGAACTATGAATTGTGATTTTTATTTCCTGCTGTCTAACAGGCTTCCTCTCCAATGTTAGGCACTTAGATGCAGGTCTTCAGTACCCCTCAAAGGCCTAATTTACATTGACTTTAATTGAATACTCCTGAGGAAACAGGTCCGAATCAAGTCCTGCCTCAGTTTCCCACCTGTAAAAGAGACATGAACAGTAACTACAATTAGCATTGTGAGGGGTAAAGGTGGAAAATCCACACTGTGAGGATGTGGTAAAGGCCATAAAAATGTTCGTGTGATGCATTGCCTCTAAGCCATGCAAAAAATTGGAGGCTTTCATGTTATGTCAAAGAGATTTAATGTAGAATGTTGATCACTGTTTACATTGACAGTGCCTGGTTTTGGCAGCTGTTAACTGCAACAGGAAATTGAATGACTATATACAATGAAGGAAACTCTTTGAATATCATCTGGAAGTGGTGTTTCATCCATTTATTGCTGTCCTTTTGGGATAAAGAGGAAAGCCCATTTAAAATTTTCCTTTTTCATTTTTTTCTTTGTCTGGGTAAGCAGTTATTTTCCCAGACTGAAACGAAAGGTTTTCAATGTTTTTCTTCTTTTTAATTGTGAGCCAAGTGGAACCAATGGAAGTTATCAGGAACTTCACCTTCATTTACATAATTGCTATGTGGAATGGGAAATTGGCTTATGCAAGGGAGCTGAGACTCATTAGTGACAAGCACCTTTAGGAGAGGGAGGGCTCCCTGCATTAGTGCTCAGCTGAAGGTTGTGGGGGTGTCTGAGGAGATACAGCCCTGGTAGCCAGCCAATTAATGAAAACCCCAGTGAATCGAATGGAATTGAGTGTTTGCCTGTTTCTGGGAGGTCACTTGCCTGGCAATTGCAAACAAAGTCTTGATGACTTGCACAGCAAAAGAAGAAGCTGAATACGTGTTTAGGGAAGTGTGGGAAGGGGCACTTTGTTTTCTTACAGGGTGATAACCATAGATTAAATAAGTGCTTTGTAGTCTGAGTTGTGATGTAGAATTTACTCATGGGTAAAAAGGATAAAATCCTCTCCTTGTTCCTCAAGGTTTTAGGTCCATCAGCGGGCTGGGGAAAAGGGGGAATGTAGACACATGAGGCAGCCAGCCCATTTCTGCACAGGACTTTGATTGCATTCACTTACACTTCTTGATTCAAATGGCTCCTCCAACACGAGGGACAGGGTAAAATAGTGTGTTGGTAGTGATTTTGTACAAATGAGAAATTATCAAATCCTGTTTTGCCAAAAAAGTTCAGGAAGGAGCAATGCCTCTACGGGGATTAGTCATAACATACTTTATATTCCACTGAAATGTTTATTCTCCACTGACCCAAACCTCACATTTAAGGCACTGATTGTGGTATCACTCCCATCCTTGCCAGTGTAATTCAGCACAGGCCAAAGGGACCTCAGGAACATTCTTGATTTAAAAGTTCATTAACTGGAGTCCAGTGAAAAGATAAAGGATAAGTAACAGCTGTGGCTGGATGGGTTGATCAAAGTGTGTCTTTTCCATGATCCTTGTTGTTGCAAGCTTTGAGACAATCTGAGTGCAAGGTAGCCCTTAATATACAACTGCTGCTGAAAGGGAACAAAATGAAGGGAAAACCATTCTCAGTCAGCAAGAGTTCAGCTTTATAAAACATCTTAGATAACTGCAGCAGGAAAGAAACAAAACTATTCTAGCAGGCAGTTTTTCTTTTTTTCAGCTCTGCAAGCTTGAATGGGAAACCATCCCTTTCTGGTATATTTTGAGAGAGTTCCCAGAAGTGTCCCAATGGCAAATGACTCCAGAGTGTTCTCAAGCAGGAAAGGCACAGCTGCACTGAAGAAAGAGTTACCATTCCAGCACGAGTTCTCTTCAGAGGTGCTGACCCAGCTTTACATTAAATCTTCTTGAAACCGGTGCACTTGCAGTTCTTGCTTGACAGAGTATTTTCTCAAAAAGACATCAAAGTCCATATTAAAAGTATGAAAGAAAACCAGTTGAATTTGAGTAATTTCAGCCAGAGAAATGTGGAAATTAAGAAAACCGCAACAAGATTAAAGAAACATTTACCAGGTGTTGATGTTAGTGTGCTTTTAATTATTCATCTGGTTGTAGAAATTTAGATTCACTCAGCTGTTCATCTGTAATTCTGGCTGATTTAGACACAGTTTCTGCAGGATTCAGTTTTGGAAAGAACCTTCTTGCCTTTATCCTCTGCAGAACTTCAGCTGCCACTAAGAAAAACCAGAGAAAGGATGTTTTTCAAAGAAAAAAAAAAATTATTTTTTTTCCCAATTTACTTAGCTGGTGACTTTTCCAAAACTCCTGAGTTTCTAAAAACCATCTTTCCCTCCAGAAAGGTCTGCTGACTGGATAATGCTTCAGAGAACTGGGTGACCTTGCCTTGATTTGGGTATAGAACAGTACGGGGTGAGTCTGTGTGTATTAATGATCCAGCTGTAGGAAGATAGAGGCAGGATTTTAATCCAGTCACTTGTAATTTACTCAGAACCCCAGACCAAGCATCTGGTCAAGCTGGAACAGGAATGTCTATTTCAGTGTTCTGTCAAGTTCAGTGCTGAGGTCACTGGAACAGAATTAGAATTTGGCCCATGGTTTTATGTTGTCCTCAACCCTGTATTTTTAAAAAAAAATACATTAAGGAGGAGCACAAAATCCTCTAAAAACAGTGGTGTAAACACCTTATCTGACTCTCCATGTCCCATGTTTGAAGTTTATTTTGTTAAGGGGTTTTGCAATAGCTCCCACTGTCACCTTCCAGCTCTGATCATTGTGCAGGGCTGGCTCACAAATAGGTAGAGTCAACTGGATGGAAAATCTCGAAAAATCTGTCTGCAAAAAGTTTGTCCTTTTTTTCTTTCTGCATGAAATGTTCCCCTCAAGTATTTTAATTTCCTTTATTAATTTTGAATAAGTACAAGCTAACTCTTAGTCTTTTCCCAGTGATTCATATCCATGGACCCTTACATGGTTTCCTATACCTCTCATTTTCAAGGACAGCTGATCTTGCATGGACAGTGGCATGTAGAAAAGTGCCTTATTCAAAAGGCATTGTAATTTTTTTCAGCATTTTAATCTCTGTAGAGCAAGCTTAACCAAAATCACTATTCCCTGAGTGATGGAAAACAACATCTTGGATTTAGGCATTTGTAAAAGTATTGAAAGGAGAAGAGACATTGTTTTTACTGGCTTTGAGTCTTCTTACCCTACTTCATACAGGTAGTTTCCTGATTAGTGCAATAATGGCAGCGTGTCCTTGCTGCCAGGAGGGCCAAAGGTATCCTGGGGTGCATCAGGAAAAGTGTGGCCAGTAGGTCATGGGAGGTGATCCTGCCCCTCTACTCGGCCCTGGTGAGGCCACATCTGAAATATTCTGCCCAGTTCTGGTCTCCTCAGTTCCAGAAAGACAACGGGTTACTGGAGAGGGTCCAGCAGAGGCCACAAAGATGATGAAGGGTCTGGAGCATCTTTCTTAGAGGAGAAACTGCAGGAGCTGGGCTTGTTTAATGTGGAGAAAACTGAGGCTCAATGCACACAAATATCTCCAAGGTGGGTGCCAAGAGGATGGTGCCAGACTCTTTTCTCTGGTGCCCAGCTACAGGAGGAGGAGTAAAGTCCACAAACTAAAACACAGGAAGTTCCACCTCACCATGAGGAAGAACTTCCTTACATGGAAGGTTACATGGAAGGAACAGTCTGCCCAGAGAGGTCATGGAGTCTCTCTAGAGATGTGTAAAATCCACCTGGATGAGTTTCTGTGCAACCTGCCTTGACAGAGGAGTGGATTAGATCAGGTCCAGAGGTCCCTTTCAACCCTAACAATTCTGTGATCCTGGGATTCTGTGAATATTTTCTAGTTGGAATTTTTAGTATTTCTCTCAGCCTTTCCTACTATCAAATTCTCTCAATTTAACTATAACAGCAGAAATTATAATTTTTTCCGAAGTTATGTCATTTGAATATATAATATTCATACTGTCATTCTTTGGGAAAGAGTTTAAAATCAGGAAGGGAGCTAGCTCTAAGCAGCTGCAACACAGTCTCTCCTGTTGCCTTCTGTGAACTTTGTAAGAAGTTATAATGCCTCTAGGAAACGGACTTCAATTCAAACCTTGCAAATCATGTCCTGAATACTGTCAGCTTAAACTTGTCTCCACGGACTGCACTTGGAGTCGTTACTTTCAAAATTATTGGGAATGTTGATGGATAAATTTAGACAAGAAAAGTATGATCGTCACTAGGCAAAAATATCTAAGGAAATATTGGCACAATTTTTCCCGTGTGGGAGCCATAAAGGACTTACATCCCAGGCTCAACAGTATTTCTCAGCCAAGGTAGATACAGCAGCAGAAAGCAGTGTGGTAAATATTGAACAAACATTCAGCTCTCCGAGTGCAAACTGGTTAAATGAAAGACAAAGCAAAGGAGAAGTTAATAGGTGGGAAACTTATTTCCCACTGCCTCATGATTTGCCTCGTGTCTCTCAAGAAGATAGCACAGGGATTCAGATCTCTCTGGAGATCTGAGTGCTTTGAGATCCCTTCCAACCCAGACCATTCTAAGAGTTCCTTCCCAGGTTTGCTGTTGATTTTCAGGATTATCTTGAGCAGCTGACCATAACTTTGTGCAAGTTTACTGTCTATAGGGGCTGTAAGGACTTTTTGGCACCTTTTTTCTTACTTGAGGAGGTAATGACATTTAAAATTTTGAGTGCAGGGGAAGTTCTATGAGAATTTTTGGATCAAGAGGATTTGGCCCATTTCCATTTCAGTCTTAGATGGATTTTGTTATGAAAGGCAGGTGGGGTTGGATTCAAGGCATTTTATCTTATGATGGTTACTCCATTTAAGAGCTCACTGCAGAATGATGATGTGTATGCAAAGTTTATGGCAAATAAAACCCAGACTGCTCAGAAAGAAATAACTGATCTTTTTCTTGAGTGAGCCTTAACTCAGACTGAAGACAATGAATGGTCTTACAAGAAAACAATCCAAAGAAAGAGAATGATACCTCTGGCACAGCACAGGAAGGGAGAAAAGTAATGCAGTTTAGTGAAACCACAGAAAGAAACCCAAATGGCTCCTGCCTGACCTGCTTTGACAAAGAAGGACCAGTCTCTTGCTGATTTATACATGTGTGACACTGGTGAAGCCTGAGGATTTCAATTGAGATGATGTGCATAACAAAAAAATAATAAAAAAAACCAACCAAAAAACCAGTGTCAGAGCTTGATAGAGTCTAATTGGAGAAGCAATGGAGAAGCAATGGAGAAGCAAATAAATAAGAAAAAAGAATCTATTGTATTTTTGCGCTCAGCTGTATAGACAGCAATTAAATCACTAATCAGGCAAGAGTTGGCTAACCCAGGAAAGGCACAATCGCATGTCTCAGCTGGATGGAAAGTTTAAAAATATCTGCTCAAAGGAGTATTCAAAGGATAGAAAGCAAACACAAGAACATTTTGGGTTCCAATTAAGTTTATTGCTTATGGAAACAGTTCCTGTGGCAGATTAGCAATATACTTAGTTAGAAGCTACTTCATAATGATATTGGCTTTATTTTTAACAGAAATTCTTTCCCACCAAATAGAAACAAAATTTATTTTTGTGTGCATGTGAGTTAGTATTTAGGAGAATGTTCTATTCCTTTAGCTTATTTAGAAAGCAGATAAAATTGTCTTGGTATAGTTTTGCTTGTCTATCTACATGACACCTGTCTGCTTCAAAGGTGTTGATGAAACTTGTGTTGAGAACATGAGGCCTTGACACAGCTTGCCTGTGGTCTGACTCTGCCAGTCCCATCATGCTCACTTCCTTTCTGGAGGCTGTTTTGTAACTTCTTTGCCTGGAGAAACCAGCACTGTACATGTGAAATGTCTCCAGAGCAACCCTTGTATTGTACTTTATGGAAAGAACTTGGGTCAGGAGAGGAACATCTAATTTAAAGCACATTATCTTGCCTGGGGACTTGTAGACCTCTTCCACCTTTCTATGGGCAAGTAAGGACTGGGTGTGTTTCTACTTTTTCTCTTTTATATACAAAAATCAAATCTAGTGAACAGAATCAGAGATCACCTGGGCAGTAGGATCAGGTCTCCCATGAATGAGCAAGGGATCTGTGCAGGTCCAGTGGAATGTGGAGGAAAAACTTAATGTAGAGGGATCCCTTTGCAGCTGTGGGTGTGGCAAATTCATCTTGAACATCACACTGTACATTGAACTTGCAGGCTGTAGAATGAAAGACCCTCAGCTGCTGCAGCTGAGATATCAGATTTCTTATATCTAAATTAACTCTGAAAATTAATCATAGGATGTGAAATACCTAATTACTGGTATTGTACACAGAGAGAAAACATCTGTAGGACCTTGAAGCCTTTTTTGTGTATTTACTTTCGTGATCCAGAGTTGGTGGATTCTTCAAGTGGAAGTCTGAGTCCTTCTGAATCCTTGGGATTTTTATTTTAGAGTGGAATATTAGGAACTGCATCCTGCATCTGAAAAATTAGATTTCTTCTCATATTTTTTTATTAGACTATCACAAAATGTTTTAAATATTCAATTCAAAGTAATTTATGCTCTAGGTAAAGTGCAACTGGCCAGAAGTGCTCAAGAAAAAAGTTTGGTAAATGTTCAATTTCCATTCATCACCTTCTTGAATGCAGCAGGCATTGAAACAGCACATTAGGAAGTATTTATTTCCCAATCTATACCATTTATATAGGACTTCAAAGTGTTACAGATATGTCAGGGAAATCTTTATTTTCCAGTTTGACTTAAGGTCTGAGATTTTAACTCAGGACCTTTCTTTTTGAATCCATAGCTGTTGTGTTGTGAGAGGGTGCCAGATATGCTGTGAGACACTGAGGGAATAACCAGGGGATTAATGCAATATCTATGCTTGTCTGTAAAATGCAGATAGCCACACTTTCATATATGTATTTCAACTCTTACATTTCTGGACCTCTAAACATTTGGGGTTTCCCAGCTGCCAAAGCATTATGTGAACAGTGGTGAGAAAAGTGGAAGAGAATCTTCCAATGGGTAGCCAGAGGAAAAGACTGGTTGAAATGAAATTCTGGAAGTGATTTCTTTCTTCTTTGTGCATCTCTCGTTTACACAAGGAGGTCTTGGTGATTATAATGGGAAATAACTCTCTACCTGATGGGTGGAATGAATTTAAACCATTTTATTTTAATTTTAATTTTATTTTATTTTATTAGTCTTAATTTCTGCCAGAATAGTTCAAAACTTCCTGGAAGGTCAGTACAACAGTCTGAAATTGCCAGAATCTTGTGATGCTGAAAGAGCTATTTAGTATTCGGGGTTTTCAAAAGGCACTTCAACTGTTCATTTGCCGTATTTAGGACTGGATTATTTTTTATCCTTCAGTCTTTTTTTGTCTTTTCACATTACACAACAAAGCAGAATAATGTTGACACTGGCGGCAGTTATAAAACATTTGCCTGAATGGCACAAATTGACATTTATACAAGTGGACATTTATACAAATGCTCATTGGACATGAAAGTGAAGTCTCATCTTTTTTGAGCTCATTAGGAGATATATTGTTCTTTAAATAGGCTGGAATCTCTCCTCCAGAATTTAATTTTAGTACTGGATCTATCTTTGCTCCATTTCTTCAGTGCTAAAAGCCAGATGATTTTGTGATAAGGTTGTTTCTTTCCTCTCTTTCATTCACTGCAGCAGCATAGGGGGGTGAAGGAAACCTCAAATCACCAAGAGCTCTGCTCCAGAATGTGTCAGTGGGTATTTCTTAGACACAGTCATTTTCTTGGTGGGAGCTGTACTTTAGCTAGTTCCACAGCTTTTTATTAATTTCTCCCATGTGTTAACATGGACACGAGTGTGACAGCTTTAACTGCTGTCTACTTAAGTCCAGAAAACCAGAGACAGGCAACCCTCTCAGAACCTGGTTTGGAGGATTTTTTATCAAGAAGAAATGAAAATTCCAGTTGAAATTTGCAGCAGTTACCACTATTTGATTAGTATTGGTGGAGACCTATAATTAGCTCTTATTTAAGAAGGCATATGGCTCCAACAGATGGTAAAGGAAAAAAAGAAAGTTAGACAAACAGGGACATTTGCACAAGGCTTTCTGATCTCCTTTGCTTATATTTTGCAGCACAGCGCTTGGAAAGATGGCCTACTCTTCATATGAGAAATACTTACATATCTTACTTTTCTCTAAAGGTACCAAAATGGAGTGGCCTGCAAGTATTTAATTCTGAAAATAATAGAAGACTTGAGGTGACAAGGAAACGTAGAATTTTTTTTTTT
>VWZV01013678.1:289163-408607 GCA_013397155.1 Irena cyanogastra | reverse complement strand
TTTTTTTTTTTTTGGTAGGGATTCTGAGTAAGAACCAGCTCTGCTTGTGAGGTTAGTGGGAATTTCAGATGGTAAAGGCCGAGGAGCAGGACAGCATGTCTATGATGTCTATGGATGGGTGAGGGACATGGTCACCCATGAGAGAGATTTGGGTTATGTTTATGGCAGTGTCAACCAGGTTTCTGGGTGCTGTAGAGATCACTCAGATTACAGGCAGGTGGATTTCAGCTAGTCCAGACTGAGATTTTAAATACTTTGGGGTGACCTCATTGCAGCCTTCCAGTACTTAAAAAAGAGAGAGAGAGAGACTTTTTACACAAACAGGGATAGAACAAGGGCAACAGTTTTAACCTAAAAGAGGAGAGATTTAGATTACATGTTTGGAAGAAATACTGTCTTTACTGCAAGGGTGATGGGCCCTGGCACAGGGTGCACAGAGGAGCTGTGGATGCCCCATGCCTGAAGATGTTCAAGTCCAGGTTGGATGGGGTTGGAGCAACCTGGTCTAGTGGAAGATGGCCCTGCCCATGGCAGGGGATTGGAACTAGAAGGTCATTAAGGTCTCTTCCAACCCAAACCATTGTGTGATTGTGTGATTATTTTATTAATGGGTTCGTTGCTTCTTTCCTGCCAAGGTTGGGATTAAATCGCGCGACACTATTTCTTGTGCAGTCTCAGATGTTTATTAGTTCTTATCTATGTTACAGTCTCACAAGCTGTGAGTTCTACAGTACTTTGCTCTAACAAGGTACCAAATAGCCCCCTATCTCTCTCTACAAGGTCTTTTAAGGATAAACTCTCCAATTAAGAAATGACACCTAAATTATTTTTACTTTTAACCCAGTAACTAATCACCCGTGTCCCACAACATGGACTTTTCTGTCCAATTACAAAATACCACCCAAACCCATGAAGAAGAAGGTAAAGAAGGACCAGCCACTGCCTTAAAACCTCCATCTTAGCTCTATATATATGACTATACTCTAAAACCTTAAACTCTGAGTTTCTCATCATGTGATATTACACACTTCTATTCAATTTTGAAAGCTTTCATCATCCCAGTTCTATCATTCAATTTCAGAAGCCTTCTCCATGGCCTCAAGTCAAACAAAGTGTTCTCTTGAGGGTCAGTGCCTGACAGCACAGAAAGTCTGAAATTCTCAGCATCCAGGGTTCAAACATTTTATGATACTCTCTCTACCTGTTTGTTGTCACCCTCCCTGTTCACTCGTGTTTAACTGACTGTGCAATTGCTTCCAAGTGGCTCCAGGGCGAGGACATGTAGCTGGGATCCAGCTGCCTTCTGCTGGGATTTACCGGCAGCCGGCTTCCCACAGAGGCAGACCAGAAGGGATCACGTGAACCGCTGACACCACATGTCTGTGTGGGCAGGAACATAAGGTCTGTGGGTAGGAAAGTTTCAAAACGTTCACAGCTCATTCTCAAGTGAGTGCCTTGCAGTGCCCTCCCCCTGCCTATGCGCGAGTGACCTGGGAGAACGAACCCGTCTGCCTTTAAAGATATCATCTCCCTTGGAGATTTTCCCGTGTGGAAACACAAGTATGATATGCTTCTCGTGGCCATGAATTAGGCTGAAATACAAATGTTTAAGTGTGCACTAGTATTTATAAAGAAACATTTACAGTAAAGCTCTTTTTACAGCTGCAGTATCTTGATTTCCCTACATTATTGAGGAGCATCTCTTTCATTAAAGCAAAACTTAGCAGAATCCTGCTTTCTCATTTATCTGAATAGCAGCATAATAATACTGCTTTTCCCAGATAGCAAGAGAGATTCAAGAAGTTGCAGCATTTGAGTAATTATCTAATTTCCAGTGCTATAATCATAAAGACATTAAAGAGGCTAGATCTGAAGTTAGATCTGTTTTCCATATGGATTTTTCCTGACTGTTTAAGCACTCCTTATTTATTTTAGGCCTCTGACACAGTGCTCATGAAACTGCAGAGAGCTAATTCTAGAGAAAGCTGGTTGTAAACCTGAAGTTGTCCTTCTCAAAGGCCTGGAGTTGTAATTTTATGTTTAGAATAATAATAAAAAATATTACTTTGTTCTCTGCCTTGCATAGGGGATAGGAAGCAATGTAATGTTTTCAGCAGCAGCCTATAAAGACTGAATTGTCACAGTTCTTCCTTCCTTACTTGGAACAATTATTAATTAATAATACTTTTATGAGCTGCATTATGGAGGACAGAGTTCAGGTAAATCCTGTCTCTGCTCTTCCTTTGTTAAACCCAGAAGTTAAACTATACTAAACGAAAAATGTACAGAGGGGTATAAGCATTTTGTTTTCCCCTGAAATTCTCAGCATTCTGTAGCCAAGACCTACAGGTTTAAAAGAAAAGTTGTGTAGGATATAATTTGCTGTGCAGGAGGTTTTTTGTGCTTCCTTTGGAGAAACTAATTTTTCATGTTTCCTTTAGGTCTCACACTCCTTGTTATGCGAAAAAATCTAACATTATTAAAAGTTATTTTTAGTATTATATTAACTTTAAAATAAACCAAAGAACTAACTCCAAGGATTTTTTCATGCTTCTAGTGCCTGTTGGAAGCAGAGCTAGGAAATAATGCGAAGTGAGGTAATTAAGGATTTTTACCTTTCCTTTTCTAACCTCTCCAAGACAAACTCACAGCTTTCAAGGTATCCTCCTATCAGAGGAACATTCCCTCATGTACTGGTTCTTCAATAAGGGCCATGCCATGAGGAATTTATGCTTTAAAGCCTTGAAAAAATAAATATGAACAGACCTCCATCACTTCTCAAAGATTCATACTGCTGGGCAAATCTGGGTTTGCATACTGGAGTGCTTACCATCCTTGAAAAGGTTGTTGGTTGACGTTGATTCCAGTTTTCTTTGGCAGGTAGAGACATCATGAGGAAGCACAATCAAAAATGTAATTATGGAAAGATTCTAGCTGATGAGATTGGAGCACTCCAGTCACTGACATAGCAGACACAATGCAGAGGGCACAAGGACCAGCCAATCCCATTGCTTTGCCAACAGCCAGGGCTCATGTGACTCTGGTGGCTCTGGGGAAATTATTTATCATCAAGTCTCAGCTACACCAAGACTGCCATTTCAGAGTCTCTCCTTGGCAGAAATCAGAGATTGAGATATGCATGTGTCATTGTTTGCTCCATGGGAGAGTTATTGGTCTAGAGCAATCATGAAACTTCTCAAACCATTATTATAGCAGTTAAAAAATATGAGTAAAGGAGAGTTCAAATAAAAGAATTTTTAAGGAAAGTGATATCATTTAGGCATGATGAAAGCAGAGAAAGAATGCTAAAATGTTCAGAGTTGAAAAATGTATAACTTGGATTTCCTGGAGTGAATAATTGTGATAATTGACCATTGGAGTTTAGAGGAAGGAGTGCTAATCTATCTGGTGTGTGCATTAGGATCTTAGAAATTTCAAGGAAACAGTTCTGACCTGCAGAATATTACCACCACCTTCCATTCCTTTTCCCTATAAATATTTCTCTCTCCTCACATGAAACGGAGTGGTGTGAGGATACTCTTGGAGGAAATTACACAAATGAGAACATTTGAAAAGCAGGAATATTTAATTCCCTGTCACAGCTTTGCACCAGCTGAGGGATGCTGCCAGCCTGTCCAGCAACACTTTCAGTGTTTCTGAGCTTCAGTTTCAGTGAACAGAAGTTCAGTGCTCAGAAAACACTTTCAGTCCTTTAAATTAGAAATGCCAGTTGTTCTGGCATATCACACTCCTTCAAAAGACAAACAGCACAACAGTCAAAAGAAGATGATTTCATTATCAACTTTATCAAATTATACCTACTGCCAACATCAAAGCTATGGTTAAGTGAGTTTGATCAGGGGGTTTGATTGGGGTTTGTAGCATATCTCTGTACAAGGTTAAGGTTTCTGGTGATGTCCCCTTCCCTTCCCTTCCCTTCCCGGAACTTCCCTTCCGACATCCACCACCCCAACCCACCTCAGTGCCTTTGTCCTGGCAGTGATTAGTATTACATGGTTTCTATTTTCACTAAATTAGGTTTTAAATACATAACAAAATTGTTTACAGGTCGCCTATCCATCAATTCCTTTCTTATAAGATTATCTGGAGAGAATTTTTCAAGGGCCTCCAGGATCTAAATAACCTCTCTCTGAATCTTTAAAGAGATGAGTAATTTCTGTATGATGTGCTGCAATAATATTTAGAAACCTCCATCTATAGAAACACCCAGATGGGAAAGTTAGGTAGACCAGAGTGTATTTGGGGACACTTGGAGGATTGTATAGGGGCAGAGAGGGAAAGCAGGACATGATACAGAGAGTGATCTGTGCAAGCACCCTGTGTATGAAAGCACCCATAAGTGTAAAGAGCCTTTTCCCCCTTCCTCTTTAAAAATGCCATTGTCCAATAGCCTGTGAAGGAATTTCTGGGAAGGATGGTGAGATAGCATGGAAAGAATAGTAAGAGAGGGATGCATAAACATGCTTTTCTCATCCTCTGAATGCCTGTGGAACACAACTCTCCTCTTCGTACTTGCAATGGTTCTCACAGCCCTGAGAGCTCTTTTGCTTTCCAGATAAACTGAAGAACTATTCAGCAGAAAGATAAGAAGCAGTAAATGGAATAGACACTCAGGAAGAGGAGACAGGAAAACAGGATTCTTTCTAGCATAAGGAATACTGCACATGTCCCAAATTAATCTCCTGATAGGGAAATTTCCTGATCAAAAATACACAAAATTAGATTTTCTTTTTTGAATTCACCAAAGCTCAAGGTTTGAAACTGTGCAACAAATGCAGGTCAGCAGAGTTTTAGCTCCAGATCTCACCTGGGAGTGGGAGCTCCCAGCAGTTTCCACACAGTATGTCTGTCTCCTTTGGGCTCCCTGCGGCTGCTGAGATTTTTGAACAGCTGAGGTTTTACTAGAAAGAGATGTGGGAAAACTCCCAATTCCAATCTTCTCTCTCACACCCTCCTGTGCTTTGTGCCAAAGGACAGAGGTCCTTGTGTGAACACAGGGATACATCTGCTGTGTCTCCTGAGCAGGGGGTACACCTGCTGAGTCTTCTGCCAGCAACCCTCTCTGAACAGTGGCATCTGTGACAAATGCCAACCTCAGTGCCACTGTCTGCCAGCAGACACACCTGGGGTTTAGAGAGACATAGGTTTCAGAAGGAATCCCAGGATCTAGGGGAAGTTTGGAAAAGGTACCAGGATTATGATGTTTTCATGGAGTAGAAAAATGAAGGATATGTTGGGAGCAGCAGCTGCTTCTAGTTAGTGCAAGAAGCTCAAGCAGAGTGATGTAGCCTGGTGCCTGTCTGTACCTGAAAGTACAGAATACAACAGTGCTCTGTGTGCAGCCTGAAGGAAAATATCTGTGGAGATGTTATCATTCTCCTTTGTTTTGAGAGTCAGGATCCCTGCATTGCTGTCAGCACTGCCAAGACTGCCAAGCTGTCCTCTGAGGAAATTCCTGCTGCAGCCTTAGGTCGCTCTCTAAGAGGGGGAGGAAGCCACCTACGGCCACTTAAGTAAGCAGGGATGGATGTGTTTAGGGGAGGATCAGTCACTTATCTGCTGTAGTTCTCTGCCAGCTGTCTGCAAAGGAGATCTCCCGGCTTAAATCTGAGCGATTTTTGGCCCTGTAACATCATGCTCTGATTTGAGGCAGCCCCAAACACTGTAGCATGACTGACTTTGACCTTTTCAACAAGAGAAATGATTCCATATGCCACCTTGCAAATCCAGATTCTAAAGCAATTACACATGAGGAGTGGTCTGCTCACGAGTGTGTTTGAAAAGAAAACGAGATTAAACTTTCCATCCGAGAAGAGTGCCAGTATATCAATATCCAAATCAAATAACATAAAGTTTCCTTTGTCTGCCAGCTAGGAGTAAGAATGCATTATACCTCTAATATGATTTTTGCAGTGTCTGTAATATCACAAGATTTAAATTAAAATAAATATAACTGCATGCTTTTGAAGAGCTAATCAGGCTGAAACATTCTAGCTTTACTGGTGTAGCACATGAAAACAAGTGCATTTATCTAGGCTGCCGGGATTTATGCAGAACTAGTGTGCAGATTGGGTGGTGGGAAGACAATAGCAGGATGAAATACTTGGGCTGCTCCTGGATGTGCTTGATAAAAGTCAGCAATAGGAAAATTATTTGGATGTAGCCTGGATGACAGCACTATGGTTCTGCTAATTAATTAGTCCAAGTTTTATTGGTCTTATTGTCATTTAGTCAATTCTGCCCATATGATTTTTTAATTTTTTGATAAATTTCAGTGTCCATGCCATTCCAGTTCCAGCAGACTGGCACCACAAAACGAATTATTATAATGACAAAACTCCATTCACTTGTCCACTTTTCATCAGTACCTTTTTATTTGTTTGTTTTTTTTTTTTTTTTGTTGTTGTTGTTGTTTTGAAGTCTCTCTGTTATTTTATTTTTATGTAACCAAACTTGACCTCATAAAATATTTAATCCTCTGTTAGTCTTGATTCACTGACCTATGATAGCAAATTATGTACAAATCTCAGCAGAATAGACCTGTCCTTATTTGAAACTCTTGACAAAGCAGCAGCCCCTGGACTTTTATCTTACCACAGCTTCGGGTCCCAAAACAATTCTGCAAAGGTGAAAATTCCAAGAAGTATCTTCTGAAAACTATACTTTCCAGAAAACATTGCCTTCTGAGTTTTTGATGATGATCACACATCTGTCTCTCTCTGAAGGACTAATCCTGGTAAACCTTTTTTAAGCACCCCTTCTCAGGAGAGTTCCAAAATACTGTTGGTTAAAGGACTATATTTCAAAAGCTCAGATTCCTACAGGACTGAGTGCTAGAAAAGGACAAAAGCAGCTCTGAGTAAATTTTGTGACCTGTTGTTGCTCTGGGGCTATGAAAGTAGAATTAGCAGGGGATTCTGATTACCAGCCAAGACAAACCTTGAAAGTTCCTAACTCTGGTGCCCAGTTGTTAATTTGAAAGTCACACTGTGACTCTGCAGGCTCCTCTGGAAGGCATTCACTGTAGTAGAGTGAATGTACTCTCCAATGTGAGTGTGTATATCTCAGCAAGCCACAGGTTTTTTTCTCTTATTGAAAGGGGAATTGCTCAAAAAGCAGTAGACTTCAAGCAAAAATTTTCCTCAGTATAAAGCATGCATTTTTTTTTAAATGAGGTCGTAAATTCCATAGGCTCCATTGTAACAAAAACAAAATACATACACTGGAGGTACCTAAAAGTTAGAAAGGATAAATCCCACCTGAGTTTGTGTGATGTTTATTTGTGATGCTATTGGCTGAATTCGATGTGGAGAAGCTTAGAGTTTTGATTCTTGAGTACCTTTGATTTATCCAGTTTTTTTGGACCAAATTGGCATCCCTAACATGTGCCAAGGACCTGAAGGATTACACAGGCATCTTGAAAAAAAAGACTATATTTTTATATTTCTGTATTTTAAGATGCCTCTGCACTTCCAGTTTCTACATACAAGATCTGCTATTTTCCCCCTCCCAAGTAGTAACTTCTGGGAGTACCAGAGATGACAAGAAAACTCCCTCTTCTGAAAGATGCCATTGCAGGTAAAAGATGAAGTTTCACAGGTGAACTCCCACAGTCCTCGTGGTGCTTGGTGCACCGAGTTGAGCATTTGACGCTTTAGCTTTTATTAGAAATAAAGTTAGTAGGATAAGTGCTGTCACAGGATCAAGTATTCTCACTTTGAAATCCAGCCTGCCTACAGTTTAATAATTTGTTTTCTTTCAATATTGTGTCTGTGAACCTGCAAGCCACAATAACAGCCTGCTCCACTACCATTAATTATTGAGAATGCAAGTGTTTAATTACAAGTACTACTTAGGTAACCCTGGAGTGAAATCATAGGATAAAAGTTAATCTCCCTGCTGAAATCACACCAGGAGTGTGTCTGTGTTTTGTGCAGGTGATTCCAGCCTTTGCTCGACCTGCGTTCATGAAAACAATGTTTACAGCAGAATATTTCAGATTTTGTACAGAAATGAAGAGATTGTTCTTAATGAGACCATGAACTTCAGAGTGCACCTGCTTCTGGATGGTGAAAGGGTGAGTTGTTTTGGGATGCACATAAAAACCAGCAGGGCTGGAATTCCTCTTACTTAACTTTAGGTGTTCATTGCACAGGTATCTCCATTTTAGAAAAGTCCATGTGCTGCCAGAGGTCTCATGAATGCAGCTGCTGGAGGAAAAGGCACAGTTTATCTGACCAATACACCAGCAGCTGCATTAGAAGGAGATTGACTGTCCTGTACCCATAAATACCTGTGATTTATTTGTTTGTACATGCTGATGCTGTAAAACTCTGCAGGAGGTCAGAGAGACCCTCTGCCTTGTGCCTGTTTATGAGGAGCAGGCTACACCTTGGATTTCCAGTGGAATAAGATGTTGACATACTATGGTAAATCAGAATATCAGAAACTCAAGTGTCTCAACCATAATTTGTCATTTGTGCACTGGATCACTCAGTTAACACAGCTGTGCTGATCAGCCCCACCTGAGAGAAGTCTGCTGCTTCTTTCTAGGACCAGCTACTACTGCCATACATTATTATCACTCTCTTCTCCTCCTCTCTCTTGTGACTGAAATTTTGGACAGCTACCCAGCTTCTTTCCATCCTTCAGAGGTCTCCTGGCCTTTGTCCTTGGTGCTCCTGACTGCAGGAGCCCATGGGAGAGGTGCCTGAGCTTTCCCTTCCTTAGAGTCCATGTCCAACCCTTTCGCTTTCTGTGGTACCCCAGCAACAACATGTCCACCCCGAGACCCTTCTCCCCTTTCTCCAGCCACTCCTTCAGGCAACAAGAGCACTCCCACAAGGTAAGAACACAATCTGAGACACCCAGCTTGTAGAGCACCTTTGGTTTAATCTCACTGGTGTGAAACCAAAGACTTCCAGCAGCAATTCCTGTCCCCAGGAGCTACAAGGGTGGAGCAATCTTCGTTCATGGAGAGCATTGTTCTGCTGAATTCTTAAATAGGAAGGGGAGAGAGTGTCACAGTAGAATGGCACTCAGGCATGTTCAATGTGCCATCACAGTGCTTTGCCAGCCCAAGAACTTGTACAAAATGTATGGCATTGCTACTTGCTCTCAGTGGTGACGAGAGACACGACCACAGCATCTTTGCCAAGTCAGCTTGTCATGAAAAAAAGAGGCACTATGAGTTACACAGCCAGTGTGAATTGTGTGCTGTGTGTTGAACTTGGGGCCAGACACACTCACTTGTCTTTGTATAACTTTCTATTTCATCATGATGAAATTTAAAATTTCTTTTTTGTCCTGTTTCAAAGCATAAATATATATATATATATATACATGTTATATAGAGATCTAAATTAAAACAGCTTGAGAATCCAATTGAAGCTTAACATGCTTCCTTTTTTCTCCCACTTTCCTTTTGCTGTTTTGGTTTGGCTTGATTTTTTTTTTTAATGATGGTGTTGTCAATTTATTCCTCCCTAGAATTTTTGGTTTGTGCTTATGTAAAAAATTACTAAATGCAATTCTATCAATATTTGTTACAAAAATGTCCCAGCATTCTTTATCCAATATTAATTTTATCCTTCCTCTGTGGAGTACCTCTGACTAAATGTCCCTCCCCTCAAATTACAGCAGTTTCCACTGTGTTGAGCAGGGATGATTTCTGATGATTTTTGCATTATTATTCAGGAAAGTTGTGCACCTCACCAAATGGAAAATAAAAAATAGCCCACAAAACGCCTCATAGCTAAAACTCATTGTGACTCTCGATGTGCTGTGTGCAGCACCAGTTGGCTTTCCATGGGAGATTCCTTGGAAAGAGGACAGCTGCCCAATTCTGTACTTACAGAGTGGATTTTCACAGAGAAACTCAATTTTTCTCTGCGGCAAAGTAACTTTGAGTTTTCATGGGTGTAGAATAAGAGGATAAACAGGTTTGTTGCTCCAGATGAGTCGCTAAAGGCACTCAAAAGAATCAGATACAAAAAATAAAGATCTGTAAAAATGTTTGTGTATTGAGCAGATTAGCAAAATTCACTTTTGTTTAATGCTTCTAGGCTTCTTTTTACTGCTTTGATGTCTTGTCCTCCTCAGCTTTGCAGATTTGATATAAATGTGGGAGAGACTGAAGTGTGCCACTACTACATCCACAACTATTCAGAGACAGTTCTGTATCTTTGTCACATAATCTCCTGTGTTGGATGAAATCCTTGCAATGTGGTGTTGGCAAGTCAGCTAGAGATTTTTAAAGTGTTTTAAATATCATCTGTGTTCATAACTCTTAATTTATTTAGCACACAACAGATGTGGATCTTTTTTTGTGCCTCTTGTGTGCTGTGGTGATTTTTCTTGCTTGAGAGTGAAGGTTCTGTTCACTGTTTTTGTTTGTGGATGGAGTTTTGATAAATAGACAAGGGAGTTAGTCTGGGTAATGGAAGTATTGGGTTCATACACTGCATACAGTTTCTGCTGTTAGAGCTGGAATTATCCAATATCATATTATGTGTGCATTGTTCTTCCTGGTGCTCAGGTAGTTCTGCTGATCAGATGTTTTGCTGAAATAGACTCAGGCAAAAAAAAAAAAAAACAAAACAAAAAACCCCAAACAAACAAAACCAACAAAACAACAAAACAAATGTGACTGTCCAAATTAGATTGTTTGCTACTTTTTTTAATTATTCCCCTCCTCCTCTAGCATAACACTAGCTGTGCTTAAATATGTAAATACTTGGGTATTTTGTTTTTTGGGGTTTTTTTACCTGGTATTAGACAGAAGGAAGCACAATTATTTGCCCAGAATTGGCACTGAACATGCCTTTCACCATATAAATGGTGCTTTAAAACTCTTTGGTTTGATGTCTTTTTCTACATTGTCCCACCCAGCATACAGCATTTTTTGAATTCAAAGGAAACAATATTGCAGGGCTGGGGCAGAATTTATTGCTACAAAGAACTCTAATTTATTTTCATAAGATTTTGCTTTCTTTCTTACTAGAGAAGAAAGTTTGCCTCTTTCGTCATACAGTAGAATAGATAACTTGTGTGGCTTCTTCCTTGCTGGCCCTGTTCAGGGAAAATTTAGTAGCAGGGAGGGAACAGAATGAGGTGAGCTGGGATAAGACAGTATATTAGATTTGGTATTTTCCAGAGAAATTTAAGTGATCTGGGACATCCAGATCATTCAGTTTGACACTCTGGCTAAATGGTTAAATATCAGGGAGGGAAAAAGGAAAACATTACCTCTGTAATGAGAACTTTGATCAGTTTTATGTGAGGTTTTGCACTATTCTGATCAGTCTGATTTCAATAGAGTTTTGAGATTAAAAATATCTAATTTATGCAGCTTGCTGCACGACCCCATGCAGTGAGGAGTATCTCTTGGTCTCTCAGGCATCTGCTCACTGCCTCAAGGTGTTTGCAGAGAGTGTCACCAGCCCCTGAACTTGTATGGAGCAGACTCAGATCTCAGTGGCTGTTGCAGGTGCTCAGCAGTGCTGGGCACAGACCCAAAATTTCATGCCCTTTATTTGGAGGAGGAGGAGGTTTGCTTTGTCTGAAGCACTATGCTGAGTTCCTAGTTTAAATTCAGAATGTAGCTTCAGTAATGATTACTTTTTTTGCCACTACCAGCAACTGTGATTTTTATTGATAGCAACTCATTAAAAAAGGAAAAAGTTTCTTTATTTTTTTTTTTTAATGAAAGGCATACTCCCAGGTATTGTGAGACAATCACAAAAGAGAAAGCACATTTTAAGTATACAGAAGTGGGACTTTTCTCTTCACATCTCTTTGCCTGTGGCCATGCTAGAAGAAATACCATCTTACTTCAGAAGGAATTAAATTTAACATCTTTCAGAATTTCTTCAAAGCAGAATCAATACTTGACTCTCAATTTTCTTAATTCAACAGGAAAAGATTGTACATTATCAATCCAGTTTCACCTATAGAATACCTGGCTAAACATGGTTTATGTTATTTATTTTATGAATCCTACCTGTCAGAGCAGGGTAGATGCCTCTGATGTTCCCTTCAGTGCATTTTTAGTGTACTCTGTGCTCTGTTGTTAAGGAGATGATGATCAGCTTTGGGAAGCAGAGTTCATCTTGCCTATTTTAAGCCAGCTAAAATGCAAATGTGTCTAGACCAAGACATTTCTCTAAGCTCTACCTATTGTCAGTGGAAAGAGACAGGCACAAACAGAAATTAACTGTCCTTCTCTAGTGGATACCTCAGGATGGAGCAGGTCACTCTGCCTCTGCTTGCTGCTTGCCACTGACAGAGAACAGAACCCATACATGTCACCTCTCCTTTCTGTGGCAAAAAAGTTGGATTTATAATAACACATCCCCAGTGAATAACTTCAATTTTCCACATTTATTTCTGTGCACTTCCTGGTGTGTTCTGTAATGCTGTAAAGATTGTTTACATTCACAGAAAAAGACAATTTTGGTAATAAAATGTGTAATTTTTTTGTTCATATTTCCATTCAGATTGTTAGAAATTAATTTTTTTTTTGTTCTAGTAAGCCTAATTTTCTTGGGGACGAATTGACATTTCAAAGGAGTGAATAAGCAAATGCCAGACAGCTTAATCCTCTTCTATTCCAATTTATTTATTTCCATTGATTACAGTTGTTTTAACTGTGCCAAGCTGGGATGTGTTAACCAATTTAGTTCTTTCCCGGTGAAGACAATGAGCTACTAGCTCTAGCACTGTCTCCAAAAATCCAATAAAACTATTTTATTGACAATAAGAGAAGGGTAGTTTTACTGGTGGGACCTGTTAGATGAGTTAGAATGGAGGTACCAGTGAGTCACACATGATTTCCTCAGTGGTTTTGGTGAGCAGAATCCTGCCACATGTAGACACACTCAGACATGCAACAAGTTAAATTTCTGTTTTAGTTTTAAAAACAACCAAGGCCTTTGAGTTTTGGAAAGAAAATGGTCTACATGAGAATCAATGACAACCTACCTCCATGAATCTGCCGAGGGCCTGAAAGGGTGACCGTGGGGAGGAAAGTCTTGGTTTGCTGAGACATAAACTCAAAGATCAATGATGAGTGATCAGAAATCTGCAGAATTATTTGAGCCACTTCTGAATGTTTTAAGCTATAAACTTTGAAATTTCTATTAGTTACAGGTAGGTAACCACACGGATTTGTGGCTGTTTCTCATCCAGGAAAACCTGGTCCTTGCTTTCTTTCAGCTGATAAGATAACCCAAATAAAGGCTCACTCAGTGAGGGAGAGCAGCCTCAGAAATGCTCTTCTGGCTTTCGGTGTGCAAGAGCAAGGATCCAAAAAATGCAGAACCTGATGCTCTCTGGTTCCTCTTGTCTGGAGTGATTTTTTTGACATGCCCTGGCACCTGATGGAAGATAACACCTCTGCCTGCTCTGGTTCCCTCTGTCTCCTTCAGCAATTACCTTGACTCACTGTCACATTTGCTTCTTTCTGCCTCTGTGCTGTCATGCTGCTGTTGCTGTGTGGTTTTGCCTTTGCTCTTGTCAGACAAACCCACCCACCTTTGCCTTGTGTGTTGTAGGTACAAAGGTAACCTTGTCTCTTTTTGCAGGTGGAAGATGCATTGAATGAGGCAGATTTTCAGCTCAAGCTGGACCTGCACTTTACTGACAGTGACCAACAGTAAGTGCTGGTTTAAGGCTCGATTGGTAATGTGGGGGTCTGTTCAACTGGAAAATTACTTTGATGAAATGAGTCCTTTTTAAAAAAGGAGAGCTTTGATAAGGCTTCCATTTGCCTTAGTGTTGAAGTCTTCCTGTTTCTTCTCTCTGTATTTGAAGTGTGTCTCATATTCCTGCTTATAGGAAGAACATTTTTTTCTCCTTGAAGTGTAAGTTTCTCAAAGATTTTAAGTGTTGCTCTATCTCTGCTGCTGTTAAAGGGAGTATCATCGCTGACCTCCATGTGGTCAGGGTCTGTGACTCAGGAATGCATTTATCTCAGGAGGCAATGAAGTATTTTCTGGCCAAAGACAGGAGTCACAGTGCTAAGCACTTTTCTTCTATTTAGAAAATAGCCTCTACATTTTGGGAGGAAGTAGTTTTCCTATTGAATTTGATTTCTTCTAACTGAATTTGATTCTGTAATCTTAGGTGAAGTGGAAGTAGCATCCCTTCCTGAGACATAGTGGGAAGTGTGATCCCAGATGTTATTGAGCCTCACTGGATCAGGGAGAAGGGTTCCAGTGACTTGAATGGCATTTTTGGGAGTGGGAGGGGATGCAGAGAAATCATCTGAGCTGAGTTTCATGCTGAGACTGTCCCTGTGGGATTTTATTCTTACCCACAGAGCACACAAACAAATTTCAAGAACATGCTTCTGTTATCTTCAAGATACAAAAAGTGAAAACTTGTTCTCTTAGGCAGGAGGGACTTGGCTAGCAGTGCTTATGGGTCTTGAAGAGAGAAAAAACAAACATTAAGTTACAGCCAAAAATAAAAAGAACTAAAACATTTAGGTTATGGAATTGTGCTCTAACCCATACACCTAATTTCTGTTATCATCTGAAAGATTAGTGTGATTTACTATAAACAAAAGTAGTTGTTTTTAGAAAATGATATTCTGCAAATAGCATTGAAACATTTCTTGGAACTAACCATGCACCACTCAACCATCTATTCCTAGGTTTTCTTAGCTCTGGGAAACAATTGGCTTCAGAAGTGTCTTTAATGCTTTAAAATAATTCCTCTTTAGAAGTTTCACTTACATTAGGAGGATCTGTTTAGGCATGCTCCAGGTTTACAGCTCAGTCTCCCATCCTGTAGATGACTCAGATGTCATGTTGTTGACCACACACTGGGATGGTTATTCTAGAATAGTTATAAACAAACTTTAAATTAAAGTCTTGACTTTTATATACTAAAAAAAAATCCTCAAAAAAATCAACCCAAAACCCAGAGAAGCTAATCCAACTTTTACCGTTTCTCTGCAGTTACTTCAATTTCTCTTTTGAATTTTGACCCCTTCCAAAAAGTTTTTTTCAGATTGACAGACTGGAAAGGTACTCTGAATATTTTCAGCTGTGTCTGACATAGGACTGCTTCTAACTCTCACAGATTGCCTGAGCTGAGTGTTCTTAAATGGAAGAACACAAGCAGTGTGGTATCCCATCTATGAACACTAAAATAAACTGAACAGTTTGCTAAATGCATTTTCTTCTGCTATTTAGATCTTGATGTGCCTACTAGTGCATAGCTGGACATCAAGGGCAATCACCAGGGAAAACCAGAATTGTGTCACATCTGTTCTTCCTTTATACTGTACATTCATATATAACTCTGCATATGTTCTTTATATTTTTGCATTTCTATTTATATTAATTATATCTACATTAGTATTAATATTTATGTTTGGCATGAGCACAGCACAAGATGCTCCTCAGTTATGTTAACACTTACGAAGCTGGGGAGTGATAGGATTTCACCTGGAGCCATCTCTGTCTGCTGCCTGTAGCACGTGACAGGCTGTGGCAGCTCAGCCTGTCACCGACCCTTGTGACCCCCTTTCCCTTGCAGGCTGAGGGATGTGCCAGCCATCCCTGTGATCAGCAGCCGCACGCTGTGTCTGCACTTCCACCCCCGCAGAGGGCTGCACCACCACGTCCCTGTCATGTTCGACTACTTCCACCTGTCCGTGGTCTCCGTCACCGTGCACGCCTCCCTGGTGGCTCTGCACCAGCCTCTGATCAGGTAACGGGCACAGCATGTCAGTGGGAAGGCAGAGGAGGTTCCTCTGCTCAGTTCTCTCACATGGTTTGCTCGTTGGATGGGGGAAGCAGAGAGGATAATAAAATTTAAAGGTTTTTGGTCCTGGACTGAGAGGCTGGAGATTGGGGTTTAGAACCAAAGTCTGACACAGGCCTCTGCCTTTGGTGAGACACTGGGGGTCTGGTCAAAAAATAACAAAATTTTGGGGAAGAGGTTAAGAGTTTGGATTAGTCTTGATCTCTATTCCCCATCTGTAATGAGGAAAGTGCAAATCGTGTTTTCCTTGGGTTTTTTTCCTCTTTAGTCTAAAAGCAACTAAAAGCATTTACATTTTTTCTCTCTGATGATTTGTAAAGCATTCAGGACAGCTGGACTCATCCATGGCCTCTGTGCATGAGCATAATTTCATAAAGTGGTTAGGAGGAGGCACGCAGGAGTCAGTGCTGGCTAAGGCTCCACTGGATTTTTCCTTTGCAGCATCATCTGGTTTGACTGTGCAGCGCTATAATACCAGCTGTCATGGGGTCTAGGTGTGGTTTATGTTATTTGATTAATAATAAGAAGAAAATAAGTAAAACAGGGCTGGAGGTCAATATTCTCTAATATTTAGAGCAGGTGAAGGGAAGCAATGGTCTTTCTGGCAATTTACTTAGAGCCTGATCTTGTCAGCATGTGAGATAGAGAGGGCTAGGAGGGAGGGAACTTCTTTGATTTTGAAGCAAAATGCAATGTTCACATTTGTTCAGCTTCCCTTAACTCTGGCAAGGCCTTTTTTTCCAAAATGACCAAGAGATCTTAATTTTGTCAAATATTGTGCGAAGAGCACGGTTTCAGAAAGGAAACACGAATCTGTAGAGTTGGTTTTCCTCAGGTTTTGTGTTTGGACTTAATACTTCTTTGCTTCAGTTTTTCATTAGTGTAAAGCATTGTTTGAACATGATGCCACAGGAAGAATCGGGATTGTAAGAGGTTGAACCTGAGGCTGTAAGAAGTTGAGAAGCTGTGGATGCCCTATCCCTGAAACTGTTCAAGCTCAAATTGGATGGGGCTTTGAGCAACCTGGTCTAGTGGAATGTGTCCCTGCCCATGGCAGGAAGGTTGAAACTAGATAACTTTTAGGTTCCCTTCCAAACCAAACCATTCTAAGCTGAATGATTCTGTGAGACGTGACAGAGACGTGCCTCATATCAGCAGATCAAACTGACATATCTGTGTTCTGCTGATGTGATACAGGTAACTGCTGTATCTCTGATTTTCTGTGTGTTGACTTTTTAAACAGTGAATTAGATTGTAACAGACTACTTCTAACCAGAGAGTTTTGATTAGATAATTTGCTCATTGTTCTACTATAGGAAAGGATGAAAGAACAATGGCTTAAGAGTCTTAATGACTGTTTTCAGTTTTGTGTTAGCCTCTAATGAATGGGGTTGCACAGCCTTGTTACTGATATTAGGCATAAATCACATGATGAGCAACTGTTCTATAGTCAGATTATTATAGCTTTTAAAATACTATTTTGTGGACATTTATGAAGTATACAATGCGTTTACTTAATGTAGTGGAATGAAGATTTTTGGCAACACAATACACAGTTTCATTTGCTTAAGCCCATAAAATCATTTTAAAGTGTGATACTGAGGATTTATCTTTTTCTTGATAAATATTCCAAACCCAAAGAGTTTTTATATCATTCATTCCCTAAGTACAAATCAGGATGAAGACAGTAATGTAAAATAAATGTCACTTCCAAGCACTCTAAAACAAAACCAGCCAATTAAAACTCATTTGGGTTCCTCACAGCTCAGAACTTTCCTTTTTATCATTTATAATTGGAATTTATTAAGAGCATAAAAAAATTAAAGTATACAATCATTTTTTTTCATAACACATTAGAACCTGAATGACTACAGAGTCTTTTATTTTTGTCACATTATAGAAAAAAAGAAACTAAATCATACAATCACAGAATGGAGTGGGTTGGAAGGGACCTTACAGATCAATTAGTTCCAGCCCTCCTGACATGGGCAGGGACATCTCCCACTAGACCAGGCTGTTCAGAGCCCCATCCAGGCTGGCCTTGAACACATCCAAGGATAGGAATAGTTATGTTATGAAGGAAAGAAAAAATATCTGTGTAGTGTTTCACTGTGGTTTCATTTGCTACCTTGACCTGCCCCATCATGGCACACACTTTGTGTGTATACACATTATTCCTACACATATCTATAGACTCATATGTAAAATTGCAACAGTTCTAGACCTGAAAATAACTATGTAAAATTGAAATTCACTGCTGTATTGAAGTTTTCCTGCAACACCACTTTGCCTGAAGCACATCTATCAGCTCATACGTGCCTTGTGGACTCAGCTTTTCATATTTTGTCAGCTCTGATGGCAAATTAGATACTCTTTTTCAAGTTCTTCCATGTTGTTTGTGTTTAAAGAGGAAAACTAGCAAGACCAATCCAGGCCTTTCCCTTCAGGGTAATGTACACTCACAAACAGCTCCTGCTAGGGAAACCTTTCCAGGGTGCCTCCATTACCTCCTGCTTCTTTGACAGGCGAACATTTTGATATTGATGTTTGTTCTGGTTAAAAATTCCGATATAATAAATATTGCATTAGGTTTGAGACTTTGAAGCCCTCACCTTTTACCAACCTGAGAAAGAGTGAAATTCACATGTCTGGGATCCTTTGCAGGCTTCTGGATGGAAATTTTGTGATTCAAGTTTTCTAAAAAGTGTAACAGCTTTTTGATAGAGTCCAAGTTCATGGTAAGTGCTAATGGCTCTGTGGATTTACTGAGAAAGTGAGAGGCTGAGTAGGAAGGTGGTGAGGCAGACTTTGAGTGAACTCATCTCCAGCTTTGTTAGCACAGAATCATAGAATGGTTTGGGTTGGAAGATACCTTTAAAGATATTTTTGTTCCAACTCCCCTTCCATGGGCAGGGACACTTTCCCCTATCCCAAGTTGCTCCAAGTCCCATTCAACCTGGCCTTGAACTCTTCCAGGGATGGGGCAGCCACAGCTTCTCTGGACAACCTGTGCCAGGGCCTCACCACCCTCACAGTAAAAAAAATCATCCTAAAATCTGAAATAAATCTCTTTTTCAGTATATAGCAATTTCCCCTTATCCTATCACATCCCCTTGTCAAACATCTCTCTCCCTCTTTTTTATAAGCTACCCTTAGGTACTGAAAGGTGCTGCAATGTCATCCTGGAGCCTTTTCTTCTCAAGGCTGAACAACCCCATGTCTCTCAGCCTATCCTCAGAGGAGAGATGCTCCAGCCCTCTGATCACTTTTGTGGCCTCCTCTGGGCCTGCTCTCAGAGGTCCAGACTATCCCACAGTTCCTGTGCTGGGGATGCCAGAGCTGGATGCAGCACTGCAGGGGGGTCTCACAAGGGCAGGGGCAGAGGGTCAGAATCCCCTCCCTTCCCCTGCTGCTCATGGAGCTTTGGATGCAGCCCAGGATGGGGTTGGCTTTCTGAGCTGCTCATTGTTGTCTCCTCCCCAGTTTTCCACCCAGCAGAACCCTCGAGTTCTTCTTCACAGGGCTCCTCTCAATGAGTCTCAGCCTGTACTCTTACCTGGAAATATCCAGACTCAGGGGTGGCACTTGGATCTGTTGAACCTCACGAGGGTCTTGTGGGCCCACTTATCCCCAGAGCAATCACATTTGCTGCACATGTGGGATGACCATAAGCATGGTGTGGTACTTTGGTGCTTGGATTGCCTCATCTCTTTGCTCCTGGGGCAGCTGCATCCCTCTGCAGCAGGGAAGGGACTGCTTAGTTTTACTTGTCCTTACAGAGCACTGAGCCAGAGCTTGGTTAAAAACTTTTTCTCTGATCCTTAGAGATCTTTGACTTCTCTAAAAAGTACCCCAGGAGTGGCTCAGGAAGCTGGACTGCCAGGAACCAAGTACAAGACTTTTCTTTTCAGGCCTGAGCAGAATAGTAGGGGAGAACTGTGATGTAAGGGGGCTCAATGGCTGTGATAGCTGTTGTCTTGACCTGAAACACTTCTCCCCTCACCTGTGTCTTGCCCTAAACCCAAACCCTTTGACAAGGCACAGCAGGACACTGTGACACCAGGGCTGGAGCTGTGCTGTGGCAGAGCAGTGACAGCTGCCGTGCTGGCTGTGGTGTCTGCCCTGAGCACCTTTGGCACCTGCAGATCATGGAGTAGTGTTTCAGACTCTCAGAATGTGGGAGCAGTCGAGCAGAACCCACAGCAGGAGTTGCATGCCACATTCTAATATGACACAAGTGGCAGCTGTCTTTGGAAAGTTGAGGGCTTCCCTCCTGCAACCTCATTTTACCCAGGGTGACAGGAGATAAGCAGAGTGAGCCTGTCAAAAGATAATCAAAAAAAGGGAACAATGTTCAAGCTTGAGACTGCTCCCCTTCTGAGGCACTGGCCTCCATAATCAGCCTAAATACCTTCCATTCTCTTACCTAAGATCCTAAATGTAAGCAGACACGTGTAAGAGGAAGCTGAGGAGGAATGGGGGCTTTGGACTCAAATTTTCTTATTTGTGTGGATGAGTTTGGTTTCTGGCCCGAGGCACAGATTCTCCCTTAGCTCCCTGCCACTAGCCAGGGCTGTAAGTGCAGCCAGTGCTTATTAAACCAGCTGCAGCTGTTAGGAAAGACACTTTGCTCCAGCAAACTCGGACTTCGAGGAATATTTCTGTTTTTTTCCCAAAGGAAAATGTGGTGGGTCTGTGGTGTAGAGGTCTGCCTGGTCTCAGGCATGCTGCAAGCACAGTGACTTACTGACACTGGACTCACTTATGAAGCAAACACAAAACAAACATGATTCATTAATTCTGTAGAGTTCTTCACCACTTCCCAAAAAATTAAAAAACTTAAACCACCAAGGAAATTAAAAAGAAGCCAGTCTTGAAATCACTGCAGATAAACAGATGCTTTGCCATGGGCAGCTGGGAAACGTGTTTCCTCTTGCTTACACATGAAAGGAGTTTATTTTTCCCAGCTTTCTGGATTCTCCTAAATGTTCTATTCTTTTCCCCACTTCCATACATAATTTTATGTGAAAAAACAAAGTAGGCTTTCAGGATTTTACTTGTTAACTTTGAATTCTTAATTGCTCATCTCCAAATCACTGTTTGACAAACAAGAAATCTTGATGGAATCTGAGGTGGGGAAATAATATAATATAAATTTTGTTGGTGGAGCAACCAAGATACAGATATTCAGTTTTTCGGTGCCTTTACCTTGTTCTTACTGGAAGAGGAAACAGCATCAAGGGGACAGAGTGTATTTAAAGATTGCTGATCAAGCCCTGATCTAGTTCTCTGCTTCACTGAGGAATTAGGCCACCCTGGTCCTTCTTGAGCAATTTTATCTCACCTGAATTTGTTTACTTCCAGGGATCCTCCTGTTCCTCAAAAGCAAACTGATCCATCTTTAAAAGACACACACACTGTGCTGCCCTGTGTACCTTGGATCTGGGTGCAGATTATGCAGGTCCATTTTCCTGCAGCTGGAAGTGTTGCTGTCTCCTACTTATGGGCAGCTTGTGTCTGAAACTGCACAAATATTGTACTGGGGACTCAAGTTCTTCACTTGTTCCCCTCTCCACCCTGTTTGCAAATAAATTAATCTGTAGAAAGAAAATGGAATTTTTATGCAGTGAAGAGTACTCCTTCCATAATATGTTAGAAGAATACTGGTTTATATTATTTTCCTCTAAGAACTCATCTATAATTACTGGATGATTTTTCCTTTGAATTTTCTTTTATTTGCTAGTTTGTTTCATATCTACAAAGATAAACCTCCACTTTGGCATGCCATTCTCTTGTGCTACCAGCTGAGAAATCACATAAGAAAAACATGACAATTTCTGAGTCAAATTTAAAAAGAAAAATCCCACTCAAAATAAATTAAATATAACCACATGGCTTTATCTGCTTTCAAGTTTTATAGCAACTAAGGTTAAGTTCAGGACAAATGAGCCAGCATTTTCCAGCAGTCAAAATCACTAAAGATTTCAAACCAGATTCCTCCTTGACTCTGTTTGGTATCTAAGGAGAGACATGTGTTTTCATTAAAATTTAATTTTAATAAACCTTATCAGTTTTACCCAAAAAGCTCAGAACATTTTCCAGTCACTGATTATAACCTTAGTGAAACTCCTTGGGTAAGAGGCAACCATGTCCAGAGAAGCAAAATCCATAAACATTCACAGATTATTCTTAAAAAAAACCCCACATTATCCATGTACCATATGGCCATTTGCCAGTAGGAATTTGCCAAAAGTTATATTAAACTTTTGAGTTAAAACAATGAGGAAAATTGGTGTTGTCACTACAGTTTTCCTGATCTGTGGGCAAAGGCAGTTCCTGGCGAAATTCAAACAGATGATAGTGGGGACCGTGAAGGTTTAATTCTGAGTTATGCTATTTCTATGGGAATTACTTATATTTTCAATTTTTAAAGTAGTAATATTTTATGTATAAGGGACTGAGATATAAAGAAGTGGTTTCTCCAAGGATCTGGCCTAAATGGGATACAAGTTCATTTCTTGAATTTGCACTTCTGGTTTACTCACAAGGTTGTAATCTCTTGTCATTAGAAATGTGATGATCGTGTGTGTATGGAGGTTGTTTGGGGCTTTTTTTTATCCAGTTTGATAATTCATATAGTGCAAGATAGGTTTTTTCCCAAGCAAGAATCATCCCATTTTTTTTGCCCATTCTGCTAAAAACTGCTTCATGAAAAAAAAAATGCTTGCTCACCAAAAAACCCCCAAACAAACAAACCTTCCTCTGCTACAAAAACAAAGATCCTAAACCCCCAAACAAAAAAAAAAGTTTCTTTTTTGGGCAGGTTAATCTGAAAGAGAGCATGGTTTTCTATTAAATCACCCTAAAGTATTTTTTCCGATTTGCTTCAGCTACACATCTGAATTAACATTTATCAAGGCCATTCAATTTCTTAAGCTAGGAAACTGTCATTTCATTTATATGTAAGAAAATTGTCCACAGAAGAAAAAAATCAGGGAATTATTATTTAATATTTTGTGGTATACAAGAACCTAGTGTTGCCACATTGAATTCTGCAACAGCAAGTTCAAAAGAACCAGAAAGTTCAGCACTTAATACAACATGCAATTAATTCCAAAAGATGTTACAGAGGCCAAAAATATAAATCACAAAGTCATGGACACAAATTCAGAGAAGGTAACCATGACTGCTGGAAATAATTGCTTGAATATAACCTTTGAGTCAGAAAGGTCTTAAATTTTGATTGCTGGATCTTGCAGGCTGTAATAAAGGAAAAAAAATGGACTTTTCAAGGCAGTTTACTGTACTCTGTGTCCACTAATGACTGCTGTAATAATTGGGAGACTCCTTTGAAGGATAAAGGCATAAAATCAGAATTATAGGGTGGTTTGGGTTGGAAGGGACCTTAAAAATCATCTCATTCCCTGCCATGGGCAGGGACACCTTCCACTAGACCAGGTTGCTCCAATCTCCATCCAACCTGGCCTTAAAAACTTCCAGGGATGGGGCATCTACAAATTCTCTTGGTAACCTGTGCCAGGGCCTCACCACCCATGGTCTCGCGGACAAGGTCATCAAAAGGCCAGATCAAAAACAACTCATAAAACATTTCACTGAAAATATGAATAGTTCTGCACACACTTTAATCCTCTTGGGCACACACATGTTACCTCTTTTGACCTTTTTTATCCTGACTCCAATTAAAAGCTGAGGTTATCATACTGGATAAGGATCTAAATGTTGATATTAAATCAGTGCTGTTAAGTAGATAGTCCAAATGGACACGTAAGTAACCAAGGTTCATGATTCATACAAATGAGCATGTTTGCAGAAATAATTAGAAGAAATAAATACAGTGAGAAAATGATTGATGTAGCAAATTAACCTGTTATTGCTAATAACATTTTTCTTCAAGCATAATGTACTTCAGACAGCGTTAGAGGGACTCAGCAGTATGTAAGCCTTCTATTTAAACCTTCCCTTAGCAGGCTGATGATGTTTTGGCATGTTTCCCAAAAAAAGATTTTTGTTTTACAGTGCTATGTGAAATCAATTTCCATAAAACCAACAGATTAAAAACCTTCTCTGCTGTAAAAGCAAAAGATAAATAAATAAAAAAAGGCATTAAAAAGTGTTCTTCTTTCCCTTTAAATCTTTGAAAGCTTTGCTCATATTCAAATGAGGAGTATTTCATGTGCACAGAACATTTGTTTAAGCTTCTCTCTCTAATACCACAGCAATCATTTTTTATTTTGGTTTCTTGAGCCTTTCCAGTAGACCACAGCAGACAACATCATTCAATAACAGCTGAAATTATTCAGAGCGGTGTATAGCTCTTGTCTGTTGGAAATAGTTTTCTTTATTTGTTTATTTATTTATGGCTTTTAGCTTGAATGGTGCATGTAGGAAATACATGGAAAGGCTTCATGCAGCTTAGAAACAACCAGCTGGAAATTGCTTTGATCACATAAATTAAAATATACATAAGCAAGAATAGATATTTGATGATTTCTTCTACCCCATCCTCCCTCTTGTGGAATGACTTTTTTTGCCAGTATTTATATATAACAAGCAGCAGTTTTGTTCTACAGACAAGACAGGGATTTGTATTCAACCTTCTGAAACTGGTCTAGTTTGTAATTTTGCTTGTGATTCTTTTTCCAATGCTGCAAAACTGTTTCACACCAGAACATGTTGTATGGCTATTAAAAAAAATTTTTTTGTTTGTATCTTTAATATAAATCCTTCCAGAGTTCAAGAAGCATTTGGGCAATGCATTCAGGCACATGGTGTGATTCTTGGGACTGCCCTGTGCAGGGTCAAGGGTTGGATTTCAGTGATTCTTGTGGATCCTTTTCGTCTCAGGATGTTCTGTGATTTTATGATTCTCTGTTTTCTGTGTGTTTCTGTACAGCATTCAGCACTTTAATTTGTCCTTAGAAACAGAATCTGGTGTGTATATCAATTCATTGGTTTTATCTGAGCTGATGTGGCCACGCGATACACATCTACATAGAGGAATAACCTCGGGTTGGAAAGGCATTGTGGCAGCAATGGCACTTCCCTGTGGCTTTTAGTTCTGGCACATTATGGTTTTAAGATGTTGTTTGTGCTCTCCCATAAGTTTTTATTCTTTCAAGAAGACCAGGTCTCCTGGGTACAATGGGATTTGAGATGTTGGGATGGGCATCAGACACCTGTGGATGCACAAAGCTAGTGGCATTGCCTCTGCACTTGGTACAAACAGCAAATGTCTTTTCCCTTTTTCTCTACAATTCATTATTTCAGTTTCACCTTTGCCTACGTGTTTTTTAAGAATCCTTATGGTTATTTGCATTGCACTTTAGCAATAACAGTTTGTAATTTGACTCATTGCATTCCCCACAAGTAGACTGATTTCCCTCTTGAAACCTTGATGTAGCTTGGGTACAGCATGTGTTATCAGAGGGACTAACAGTGGGGTTATCTCATCTCCAGTTGTTGATGAGGCATTCATCCAGCCTCTCTTTACAGTTCACAATTAGAATTAAATACTTGGAGGGTAAAATTCCTCTGATCTGTTTAATATCACTGCTTCAGCAAGAGATGACTCATATGCTGGAAATGCCAATTCCTCTCCAATGAATATAAAGCCAGCCCACATCATTAACTGGGGTGTAAGTACTGCTCAGGTTAATCCAAAGTATGAAACCAGGCTGTGCATCAATACTCTGGTGGGCTTGATGCTGAGTAAACTCCAGACAGGTTATTCCACCCTTAATGGATTTTGGTCCTCCATAGGAAAGGTACAAATATTGCCAGAAGGGAGCACTAGCCACAATAGTCAGCACTGAGAATAAAACAACTTACATTCTGTCAGTTTTTTGAGGAAGAATTTGGATAACAGTGAAATCACATTGCACTCAGAAAAAAATAAATGTTTTTTTGGCTCAAGTCTTATCTTTTTGGTGCTGAAAGCTAATGCCATGGGAGAGTGAGAAGTGGCAACCAAATTTCCGATCTATAAGAATAAGTTTGGGATGAGCTAGAAAAGATATTGGTGGTTAGGAGAGATCATGCACAACTAGAAGAGGAAGGGTGTTATGGTTAAAGCCAGAGAGAAAGATGTTGCATCCATCAAGGTGCAAGTGGATGAGAGGTTGCATAGGAATGTGATCCATGTGGATAGATGGAAAGGTTGTGTTGGTGAGATGTTATTCTGGAAAAAGATCTGTAAGATAGTAGAGAAAGGAGTGAGTTTAAGACAACACTCAAACCACTTGACTGAATGCCTAGAAAACAATCTTCATTCACATTGCTTGAGCTAGTGCACACTGGACAATGATAATTTTCAAGGAAAACATGAATTTACAGTGCAACTTGAAATAAACAAAAACAAAACTCACCAAAATTGTAAGTCTTTTCTAAGCAAGGAAATAATACTGGGACAACAATGATTCTTCTCTAACAATGCTCCTCTGATTACTTTTTTCTTCTCAATTTTTCTCCTTGTAGTTTTGCTCGTCCAGGGAAAGGTTCATGGCTTGGTAAAGGCAACCTGGAGGCAGGACCAGACCAGTCCAGTATGTCATTAGAAAATCTAGTGTTTGGAGCTGGCTACTGCAAACCCACTTCTTCAGAGGTAAGGAGGATGAGGGATGATGTCTTACTTCAATTCCATCACACAGAGTGTCCACATTGCCTGTGGAGAACATGTCATGGTTTATATTTCCTGTAGAGGAATTTTTTGGAGGAACAACCCTTCAAACTTTTCTCCATGAACTACCTGACACTTGGCTACACAATTCCTGGGTGTTCAGCCTCCACCTGCATGGACCATTTCACACTTCAAGATGTATGGCTATACCCCCCCATTGACAGTGAGACTTTTAAGACAGGATTCACCTGACCAGGTATCTGCTGTAAGGTGAAATTAATTATTCAGGAAAAGGTCCTGACTTTCAGTTCTTGTGTACGACAGTCAGAGGATATGAGTCATTTTCAAGGATGTTGTGAAAGAAGGTTTTCTGTCCAGAGTATTGTGTGTGTTTTGACGGGGTGTAAAGCACTATGCAGGTCCCACAGTTAGTGTGTGTCTTTGATTTTGCTACTTACCACAGGTAAAAAGGAGAGCTCATTGTGCAATTTTTAAAAGAAAGTTGGTTGTTTTAAAATGATTGATTTTTTTGTTGATCTTTTTTCTAATTTATTTTTTATGTTTTTTAAGTGCTAGCTTTGATTTTTTTTTTTGGTTTGTTTTTTCTTTTGTCAAAAATATTTCCTCAGCTCTCGAAACTCACCCCATAATATTGCAACCATTAACCTGTTAAGAAACCTTGATTCAAGGCTTCTGATTAACATGCTGCCCTCAGCTTCCCTCAACCTTTCCTGTCAAAGCTTTTCTGTATAAATATTAAAAATATGCAAGCCTAGAGCACCTGGTACAGAGGAACTACCAGGGAATTAACGAGGGCTGAGAGAATGTTTGGCCTGAGGCTGCTGTCCCAAACATTGTGTCAGCGTATGCTTTTGGCAAACAAACTGACCTCAACCTCTGCCTCTGGTAGACAGTCACATCATAACATTTAAATAACTGTTTGTGTTTTAGGCCAATCTCATCACATTAGAGAGAGTCTTCTTTGGAGAGTTGTGCCTATTTTCATTATCCTCTGGACAAGTCTCTGTTGAAATAAGAGAAATGGAAAGCTCTCCACTCCCATTTTTGCTTTTAGTCTCCATGGAAAAATCTCAGTCTGTTGTGATTAGGGAAAAAACTTATTTCCTTCCCAATTTTCTTCCTTAGCTGGAAAATATCTTCTACCTATCTGTGTAGACTAATTGTTTTTTTTAAATGGCAGGATAATTGTGGTGAGTTGACCTTAACTGGAAGCCAGGTGCTCACCAAGCCATTCTATCATTCCCCTCCTCAACAGGACAGGGTGCAATAGAGAAAAATGGTGGGTAAAGATAAAGTCAGTTTAGTGAAGCAAAATCAAGGCCATGTGTAGAAGCAAAGCAAAACAAAATATTTTGTTTTGCTCTCCTTCCCATCAGCAGGTGATGTCCAGTCACTTCCTGGGAAGTGGGGTTTCAGGGTGTGAAGTGGTTTCTCTGGAGCACAAACATTATAACAGTGAATGTTCCCCCTTTTCTTCCTTTTCCTCTACTTTTATTGCTCAGCACACATCCTGTGGTATGGAATATCCCTCTGGTCAGTTTGGGCCAGCTGGCCTGGCTGTGTCCCCTCCCAGGATCTTGCCCACACCCACCCTGCTGATGGGGGAATGTTGGAGACAGTCCTGGTGCTGGTGCTTGATGCCTTGTGAAGGCTGACCTAGAACAGAGGCTAGACAGAGGTAAAGAATAAAGTAGGGATTTATTGAAAGGCCTCGATGGACACATCTTGGGCAGTACAAGAACCCAGCCCAGGCTACACCCAAGATGAACCCAAAATGGTCACAAAATGGACGACAGGTCACAGGGTCTCTCACTTTTATAAGTTTTGCTCCATTTGCATATTGGAGTTATTGGTCCAGTTATAGCTTTAGCTTATGAAGTCCCATCCTTCTTGTTTTGCTCTCTTCAGTCCATGTTGTTTGTGCTCTTGGGCCTGAAATTTGGATGGTTGTCCTTGGTCCCCAGCTAGAGAAGGAATTGTATTGTCTCCCTACTCTGTGAAGAGAGCTTACCATCCTCTAACATGAAGCTCAGAACTACACACCAAAGCAGTGCAGAATCTGAAAAATATAAAAGCTAAAACCTGAGGCATCATGCTCAGCAGGAGCCAAAACACTGCAGTGCCACCAACACCTCTGCAGCCACCAATGCCCAGCACAGCACTGGGAGGGCTGCCATGGGGAAAGTTAACTCCATCCCAGTCAGAGCCAATACAATTATTATTATGCTAGCAGACGAACTGTGAAATACCAAAAGGAAATTGCTCTACCAAGAACTGGCTTTAGCACACTGCTACCCTGCAGTCATCAGAATGCTACACACCAAACCATCACAAATATAATGCTGCACAGTCCACATGGCCAGATGTGCATTTGCTTAGCTTCAGAAACCTCCATAAGTCATGACATCTGTCCTTGAGCTGAGTGTTTTAATTTAATAGACTGTGATGGCCTTTTTGCCTATGCATGATGCATGATAGTGAGCAAAAGCTATTTTCTCTTGGCTTAACATAAAAAAATTAAAATTCAGAGCTAGAAAAGAAACTGTTGTGTGGCTAGACCTAACTCCAAGCAAAGGCCATGTGACTAACTGCTGGTTTATATGGAAGCCTATATCAGGCTGTAAGGGGTTAAAGGAAGAGGAGTAATATTAATCCTTACCAGTGCTGTAGAATTTGGCACTGGGTCAAGTTTTCTTCCTTTTAAGAAGTTGTAGATACTATTCCAGCTCGCTTGAATGTGTTTGTTAAACTTAATTGGTTTGGAGAATTTTGCATTACTGCCAGTGGGCATGAGAATGGATTCTACCCTTTTCATGAAATAAAAAACCCTGAAACCTGCAGACCTCTTTGATTACTTTACATATATTTTTGTTTGGACCTTCCCTACTGCATATCTGAATTAGTAACTCTTGAATACCAGAACTCAAAATATACCACACATATTTCTGTTTGTAAACTCTTCTGATTTGATGCAACTGGCTAAATCTAGAGTGAAACATTAATAGATCTGGTCTTCCAAGGCTAACAAAGCTTCACTGAGAGGCAGGACATGGGAAAATCAATTTCATAGGGATGTTGGTTAGTTTCTTTTTATGTCATAAACTGCCATGGAACATTTAGTGTTGGTCTATGCTAGTTTTAATTTGTTTAGTTCTACTTTCATCTCCTTCTACATTTCATGTGCATTTCTGTATTTTCTTTGATCTAAGAAGTCTCCAGGCTTAAGCTCTTAAAATGCATCTCCTGGGCAAGTACCTTCTGTTTAGGATCTTTTCTAGCAAACTAAATCTGATTATTCAGTTTACTGTAAGACTGAAAACAGTCAAGACTCCTTATTTTAGCCTTAGTTACTGTGAGTAAACCAAAAAGAGCTTCTTTTTCCCCTGACAGCTGCAGATAGATTATTTTTCCAGAATACTTTACCAGAGTACTCCAGAATTCCAGTGTAGGAACTCTAAATCATTACTATTGCACCTTTTTCCCCAGGTCTAGGCATAGAAACTCAGGAAAGGTGTAGTTTGTGGTGTCTGAAGCTTTATTAACTCCACAATTTATTCAGTTTAATAGGTTTGGTATAAATTCTACAAATTCAAGAAGCAGATTGGATCAGAAAAGTAAACTTTGTTCTCACTGGTGTCATCACATGCAGTAGATGGATTTGTGGCATGGTGTTTTGGGTTTGTGTTGCAAGGTTTTTGGTACCAGAGGGGAATGGGACCAGGGGAGGCTTCTGAGAGAGGAAAGAAGAACCTTCCCCCACATTAAACAAAACAATTCACCACTCATGGTTCAGAAAAGATTTGAACACAGTACAGTAGTGGCTGGATTTACAGTAGTCCTAAACCCCCAGGAAAGCCAGAAGTGTGCTGAAATATGATGTTAAAACTGCCAAGTTGTGTTTTCCAGATATCTCTTGAATACAAAGTAGAAGACTATTACCTTGGTATATCATATATAGGTCATACTTTCTATTTATCATCTTTTTTCCTCATAGGACTTGGATGCATCAGAGACTTAATGCTTGTTTTAGGCCCACAGGTTGACTGTGGAAGTGCTCATCTAGTTTATGTCACTGGTCTGCTTTTTCCTCACTGAAAAGGCAATTGACTGCCTTAATTTTTAAAGATAGTCTGCATCAATCAGCTCTTCTTTCCACTTCCTGACCTAATCTTCTGTGTTTGGGCTGCTGAGGTGCCACTGCTTAATGACAGATCCTGAAGGCTTCTCGTTCTGCACTTCTGACTTCTCACTGTGGAGACTAATTAAATGCCAGCAGCTTTGGATTGTACATGTGCATTTCCCCTAGATCTCACCAAATGACTTCTAGACATCACTGACACTTTCCTCATATGTTGGCTTAGCAGAGTAGTTATAGTAATTAATTCTATTTAAACCTAGGTTATTTTTTTTTGAGTCTTTCTGTCTCTTCCCATTCCTCTACCTAGCAAACAGGGATCTTCCTTTTCTCCTTCCCCTCCTCTCTAATATTTTCTTTAGATCTATACTACACTTTTCCCTTCAAGCACAATTAAGACAACAAAGATATTCATTATTGAAAGAAGATATTTTTGGTTGTCAGATAAATATGAAGGAAGACAATTTTGTGGTCAACAAACTAGAAGTGAATAACCTACCAAATAATAAAATCTATGAAATAATAAGAAGTGCTAGAATTTCTTGAAGTTATTTTCAGCCCATAACCTATGCTCACAGGGAATATATATCACTGTAGATATGTGTTCAAAACAGGATCTTATCTACTGCAGTCTTGGGAGATGCCAGTGGGGTGAAACAGCTTCATAAGCTTTTTGTGACTGGTGTCCCTTTGGGGCACCTGAATTCCCCTTTGTCTCTACTAAATTGTTTTTCTGTGTGAGGAGGTTCAAGGGGTTGTTTTGGATGTTACAAGGTCTGTGTCTCAACTCCCCACTGACTCATTCTTTCAGGTGATCTCAACTGTTCTAAGAGCTGGATAGTGGAAAATTACAGCAGCTTTATTTATCTACAATAAAATGAACTATTCCTTGCAAATCTGCAAATTGAATGGTCACTTACACTTCAGTATTTCTGTGCCTTACCCAGTAGCATAAACCTCCTCTGTATTCACTGTTGTCAGGCTGCTTTAATGTCTTTGTAATATTGTGCATCACATGCCTGCTGTGTTATAATCAAGTTGAATCAATGGCATACTGGGGATTAATAATAAACTGTACTCACAGTAATCTTATTTTCATTTGGCTAGCAGTTGCACTGCAGATAAATTGACTTCTAAGTAATCAGATTGATTAATCATATGATTTCTCATTAATAAGGTACTGGTGTTTGATGAGAAGTGTTCTTCTTTCATCTAGCATTGATGTAGCAATCCCAAAAGACTTGAGGTTTATGCCTGGCACAACACAAGAACCAGGAGTGTCATTCAAATAAAACTTGTTGATGATAAATGTTCTTTTCCACAGACAGTTTGCTAATATTTTCATATTTCAGCAACATATGCAAAACCTGAGCCATTCTAGCCTAGCACCAAAACATTATTCAAACCCACATTTCTATGTCTCATTGCAGTTGTCTGTGATTTAGTCTTCTTTTCTTTTTCTTTTCCAGCTCTTGAAGTAGGAAGACCCTGAGATTATCTCACTTCATTAGAGCATAGGGATAATAACCCCAACCTTGTGGGTTTGATCCCTGTCCAGGCCATTCACTTAAAGATTCAACTTGATGATCCTTGTAGGACCCTTCCAACTCAGAATATTCTTTGATTCTTTGATTCTGTGACTGTGCATCAGAGAGGAGCCCAAATAGGATCTGTTGTGGAAATTGTAATATGTACTATGATTCTGTGCTTCTGAGACAGCTGATACATATTATTGGGGTTTTTTAAAATAAATTTTAAAAATATCCTAATATTTAAAATAGCTTTTACTTATAATTGCTCAATGTAGTTTACATCAGAATTTAATCTAGAATTGTTAATTTTACATGGAAATGCCTTTTGTTCTCACCTCAGGCTTCCCTGCTCAGGTGTGAGTATTTAATGGCAAACACTTCTTTCAGGTGTTAGAATGCATTTGTAATGGGTGCTTTTAAAAGATTCCTTGGGTGTCTTGCTGATGCAAATGGTGATTAGCTGTGATTGGGACTCCAGCAGATGTCCAACACATAATTATTCTGAAATACTAAGACAGCTGATATACTGCTCTTTGTAAGGTAAAATGACAAGTATCTTTAATCAGTATGTTAAAGGCACCATTTGTGATAATTACTGATGAAGTCTTTAATCTTTGGTTGCCTGAAGATAAATGGCTGATCTCTGGAAAGAACCAAATGATTTCCTAGCTGAAGCAGAAAACATGTAACTAATAATGTGACAATAACTGGTTTCTTTAATCACTGGCATATTTCTTTTCTCTGGTTCTTACTTTCTGATCTGACAAATGCAGAGTATAGTAAAGTAGTGATCTGCATTTTTATAGAGTTCAAAACTGAGATTAACTTGGGTTTAGGCCTGAAACATGGTTTCAAAAAAGCCTTGCAATCTTTTTGCTATGGGTGTTCAATGAAAATGTCATGAAATCAACTGGAGATTCTTGTGAGACTCCAGATAGGAGGGTGATGGTGACTTGTTCTGGAGAAAATCCTTGGGAATTTCTCATATTGGACCGATAATTCATTCTTTTTGTTAAGCAATGGAACTTTCATAGGAAGTTGCTCTTTTCATATGCAATTTTTTACTGGTTTTCTGCATTGTTTATATATTGGAAATAATCAGATTTCTGCATTCTCTTTCTAAATCTCACCTCGACTTATATAACTGAAAGGATTTTTTATTATAGTTAATTTAGTGAGTTGTGAGTGGTGTAGTAAAAGGCAGACTAAGCATAGAGGACTTATTTATCTTTCACAGCTACTATTACAGTTATATACTGAAGAATTTATTTGGCTTCCTTCACCATAATTTCTCACTTTATCTGAATACATTTGTGTGGTTTGTACAGTCATTCACTTGGCTGACATTCTTTCAGTTCAAGGTTTTCCTTTCTGGAGATTTCAGCATTGATTTTTCAGGAATTTTATAGGAAGGGGCTCTTTTTTTTTTCCTTTCTTCCCCAAAGTAAAGTGCGAGAGCAATGGGAACAGACTTTTTACTCCTCACTTCAGGAACTGGACTTGACTACTCTCTAACTTTTGAAGGAATGTTTTGTTACTCACTTTTTCTTTCTTCTCAGTATTTTTTCCAGTGGTACCTTGCTTAAAAATCATGTTCATATGCCCTAAAGAGCACTTATCCTTAGCTCCTAAGAAAAAACAGTTCCCACTGACTGATGATGAGAGAGCTCCTGAAGGCAGACCAAATCAACCCTCACAGCTTCTGGGCTGATGGCCTTTCCAGGGTGAGCAGGGATGCCAACAACAGCACAGTTGAGATCCATCATCTGAGAGCCAACCCTTTGCTATTGGCAAGTGTCCCAGACAGCAGCTTGGAGACTGGGGGATAAGAAAAAAGATTCCCTCTTTTTCCAACCACTTTGGCTTGTTTCGTGGAAACAAATCTTCAAGTGACGGCAAAAGCCTATACCTCTGTTCACAGCTATCACATCAGACACAATGACCCAAGAAACAGCTTCACAGCTGATAGGAATTATAAGTTTTGGTGCAGTGCTAGGCAGGAGCACTTGGAAGTGCAGTCCCTGCAACATCAGTTTGTGCAAAACCAACTGACCCCACTCAAATGGCCTAATATTTTCTCCAAGGATCAGACAAAATTCAGCAGTGTGACAGTCAGAAGAGAATGGGCTAAGAGAAAGAGATGGGTCAGTGTATTAGGATTCTCAAAAGCGCTGCCAGACAGAGGTGGATAGTATTAGACAAAAGTTTAGCCAACAAAGCATTTTTTTGTAGATTTATGGCAAAAAAAAGAATAATTTTAGAATCTCTTCAGGCCAAGAGTAACTTCTTCTGCAGATGACCTAATCACACATCCAGAATCCGTGCACAAGTGTTGGGATGAGTGCCAAAAAGAAAAGAAATTTGGATCAAAATTGGTTAATGCTAATTGGTTAGCATTAGACAAAAGTTTAGCCAACGAAGCATATCCATGCAGTTACACACATGAGTACTTGGGTGAGAATATGGGTCTAAAGACTTATTTAGGGTAAGCCAGACACAGTCAGAGGCAAATGAGCTTACACTACTTCTTTGACTGGCATAAACCTTGATAAATCAAGCTTCCAGTCAGCCTAGTTTTACCATACTGTTTACCTCTGCTGTTCCCAGCTTCACAGTGTGATATTTGAATAGGGTCTGACGGATTGTTAACATCTGTGCACTCAGGTCTGCACGATCCCAGGTTAGCCTGGTGTGTTGTGAAATGTGAAGGAGCTGCAGTATTGCTCATCTGTTGCCTCTGGTTCCTAGCAGATCAGATAAAGCCAAGACAGATAAGCCTTTACCCATTGTTTTTTTTCTTCTTCTTCTTCATAGACTGGTTTGGATTGGAAGAACCTTTAAACATCATCTAGTGCAAACCCCCTGCAATGAGCAGGGTCATCATCAAATAGAACAGGTTGCTCAGAGCCCTGTCAAACTTGGCCTTGAATGTTTCCAGGGATGGGACACTTACCAGGGCTCTGGTCACTCTGTTCCAGTGTCTCAGCAGCCTCATCACAAAATATCTAGTCTAAATCTACTCTCTTTTAGTGTTAAACCATTACTCCTTGTCCTGTATCAACATGCCCTGCTAAAACCTCTGTCTTATACTTCTCATAAGTTGCCCTTAAGTATTGAAAGGCTGCTATAGGTACTCCCAAGATATTCCCAAATTCTTTCTGTGGGTAGGATAAATCCATAAAGTCGGTTGTAGGCACCATATATCTACTCTTTGATGACCCAGGGCAAAAGTCATTGCCATCTCAGAGGTTTTTGTTAGGCCTAGATGCAATCTGCAATGTCTCTGCTGGAATTAGGTCCTCCTGGCATTGGCAGAGTTGGCTGAGGGGAAGCAGGGGTGAAAGGACAGCAGGACACCCCCTGTTCAGTGTTAAATAATGTTCATGTGGGTGGTAAAGCTCTGCTTCTGCTCTACACATTGTGTTTCTTTTGTAAACAAATACAGTTCAACACTGCAGAGATGCCAATCAGTCTCTTTCTCTCTACTGAACTCATTAGAAGTATTTTATTTAACACCATAAAATTATGGGCTGCAGAATAAATGGTAAGGTACTCACAGCTCATGAAATTTTATTGTCTTTGAGTATAAATTACTTGAGGGCTTGTATACGTACCATTCATAATACAGGAGGTATCTATGGGGCTATGAAAATGAACCTGTGAAGATGTAATATTTATGCAAATTTATACAGTTCCAGCTATTCAAAAGTTCCTTATTTTGTTGCAGTAAATTATAACATATCAATGTAATTGCCTTAAAATAACATACCCAGGAAATATTCTGATTAGCCATTATTTCTGTTTCAGCGTTAGAACAGAAATTGTAGATTTCTGCAGTGATAAAAAGGACTGTATACTATTTTATCACTGACTTTTCCATTTGATGTATGTTTGCATGCATGTGAAAGACCTATAAATGATTCATTGCCTGAGAGTGTCATAAGTGAAGACTTCAGGAATGTAGCATAATCACAGGATTAGACATTGAGCTGTTTCCTGGCAGCAAAAGGCATAGAAACCACATCCCCCACATCAAAGAAACCAGACCAGCATTACAGCACCTGGGCCAAAGAGGAACAATTTTGGTGCAGAGCAATTTTTTGCAAGAAGGAAAGTGCCTTTAATCCGGGCTGTAAATGATTTTTTCTGAGTGTGATTTGAAATAAAATAATAATAATAAAAAATAATACTCATTGAAAAACAGGTTTTGAAACATTTCTAAACAAAAACTCTAATGGATCTCATTGGGTCACTTTGACAACTTCAATTACCTGAGTGATGGGACTCTGAGCCTCAGAATTATCTTCAGCAAAATAAGTAGGGAAGTAATGAAAATTGATTTGACTTGATTTTACAGCAGACCTTGAAGTATGTTCTTACAACAGGTCTTCTGTTGATTATTTTTCACAATACAATAATGGACAAAATTCAGGTAACCTGAAAAATGGCACATTTAGATACAATAAACGGATTCTTTTTCTCCTCATTTCTGTAGACCATAAGAGAGCTGGTATAACACATTTCCAGAAGGTGCTTCCGTGAACTTTGTAGGATTTGACACAATTGTGCAAAATGACAGCACTGAGACAGTCCTTGTTCTGAAAGGATGGGAACTGTGTATAAACCAATATTAGGGTAATTTGAGGAAGACTTTTGCTTGAAGACATTCAATTTCTGAAGCTGCCAGGGCTTAGGCTTTTATTTTGTTCTCTTTGTTTACCTCTGTCTCCTCCGTGAGTATCAAATTCCTGACTGTGATTGCTTGCAAAACACAAGACTTGTTGGATTTCTCTTCTGATCTGGTTTGACAAAGACTATAGAAGTCAAAATCTTTTACTCACCTCTTTGGGGAAAAAATGGAAGTCAATCATGAACCAAGTAGAAAGCCTGGGATATGCAGGAGCATTTGTAAATAATAATAAAAAATAACAGTTCTGTCAATAGAGACGTGATTTCTTTCCACTTGCATATGAATCACAGGAACGTATTTGGTAACACTTGTGGCTGTGTAACAGGCTGAAGGAAACAATAAAACAAAAACTGCCTTGGTAACGAAATGTCAAACTCTTAAAAAATGAACTCATAAAGGTTGAAGTAATTTTTCACTGTCAAAAGACAGTTAAATATTTCCTCTTTAGCCATTGTTTGACATTGTGGCTAATGCTTAAATTTGCTAAGATGAGGAAAAGATCAGAAATAGTATTGTGATTGTTTCATTTTTTATCTCCATTTGTGACGACAAAGGTAATTAACCAGCATGCAAGAACTGCTCTGATTATAGACGTTTCAACAGTGAATTCTGGGCAGAGGTCTTAATAATAGATTTGGGTGGGCATGGTTGGCACTGTCTCTCTTCCCTCCTATGAGAGTCTGTGTGATCAAGAACCATAATAACCTACTAGAAACTTATTTTCAGATCATAACTATAATTTCAGAAGCCAAGCCAGTGGTAGCAAAATGACAGGGTTCGGTGATCTTGGCCCCCTGCTGTAGTAGCCTGGAAAGCAAACAGTGCAATTCATAAACATCCTGCAAAAAAGGCACTCATGTCTATACCCTTGTTATTAAAATAATTCACAATTCTTCTTAGTTTCTTGATGGCACCATGCCACGTTGTAAGACAGTACATGTATGTTCCCCACAACTAATACCAGTGAGTGTTGATAAAAGCAATGGCTCAGCCTGTTGGAGTGATGTGGAATATAGTCAGACTTTTTAATTTATTATTTTTTTATGTATATGGCTTCTTTGAATTTTAGGTTTCCCAAGAAAAGGAAATGTATTCTATTTCTTAGTGTATTTATATGATGCTTGAACAGTGGTCCTCAGATTTTGCTTGTGGCAGCATCTAGCTCATAAACGTTTTTTCTACAAAATGTGAACAGGAAATGAGGAAATTCATCACCTCATTTAAGTGAGACTTAATTTTTATCATCTTTTTAGTATCCTTTCTGCACTTTTGTTGTGTCTGGTTCTTTATAAATTCCTTTCTTTGCACAGGAGGATCCCTGTCTTTGCCTTTGAGTCTTTCTTTCTGCACAAAGAAGGAACACTGGTGCTCCAGTGTTTGAAGTAAGCAATTCTTCCTCCATACACAGACATATTTCTAGCTGAAAATAGTTTTAAGAGAGTTGTAGGATGTGAAGGTTTTGGGTTTTTAGGCTTAAAATGGCAACTTTGTGTACTTCGTGTGGTCAAGGCCTTCACGCCACTCAAGCACAATTTGTTGGGAAATTTCAAGTAGCCCCAAATAAGTTTTCATTAGCATGACCTTCTGCATGAACAGAGCAAAAGTGGTTGCAATAGGGACATTTCATTAATGAGATCAGTGCATGCTGTGCTTAGGGGCAGGATATCAATCAGGATAACCCTAACCAGTCTGATTTCAGTGATAATGCTGTTCCTTAAAAATAGAGCTCATCAAATATTTGATCACTTTGATATTTAAGTTTGAGCTGGTTCCTGTCAACATTTTGGAAGGGTAGAAAAGAACCCAAATTTCAGAAAGCCCAAATGGAACAGAAATGGACAAGTGCAGTGGACAAATGCAGTGAGACTTGGGTTATTTCTAGAATCTGACTGATGTGCAGACAATGCATCAGCCTGGTCCTTCTGTATATTGCAGCCCACTGACATGCCATTTTCCTAGCAAGAAAGAAACCCCAGACTCTATGGTCAGAGACAGGAACAACTGCTGTGACTGCTGAGTTGAGTCTACCACCTCTGTGGGAAGCTGTGAAATAAGCATATACTATAATAGGTTGGAATATATTTTCCATAGGAACATCCTCTCTGCATCCTAATGTTTACTGCTCCCCACATTAAATCATTGCTATGGTGTCCTGTGCTGTTACATGACTCAGCACGTGTCAATTTCTCTAAATTCACAGTGTACAGGTGAGTTTAAGGTATGATTTAATTTGTAATTGTAGCTCATTATAAGGTTATAAAAGGTTTGTTGTGGTGCTTAAGTGGCAGGTCTTGAAATGTGAAGTCACAAGGACTAGATAGCTTTCAATCACTAAGGAAAATGTCTTTGAAAAAAAAGAAAAAAAACAACAAAAAAGGGCATTTCATTTCACTTTGAAGAAGGAAATTCTTCTTTCTAAGTTGACTTAACATGTTTCTTTTTTTCCTGTTTGGGCAGTGAACTGTAAAATCAATTATTGCTGTAGCTCTTGTCATACGTGAACAGAGATCCAAGCCTGAAGTGACTTGCTGTCTGGCAGTGACTGTCAGTACATAATAGAGCCTGGCATTTCTAAATAGGAAGCTGCAGTCCTTGTTGTTACTGTTATTACATAAAAAGCATGTCAGAGTGACCATTTGCTTCGTGTCTGTGCCTCAGAAGGCAACACAGAGCCAAGTGGTTTGGTACATGCAGTTTGATAGAAGTTCACCGTGTTTAATAGTGTATTCTGCCAAACACCATGAGAGAAATGGCACCTGCAAGAGAACCAAGTTTGATTTGTTTGTTAGGTCCACACTGGCCCACATAAATTGGCAAAGTGTCCTCAGCCAGCTCCTGTATCAGCTGTGGCCATTCTCTCCTGTGAGGACAAGATGAGACCTTCACCTCCCTACACACCTCTTCACTTCTATCTCAGGTCCCTTCAGTTCCTAATTTTTCTCTAAGAGGATTTCCGGGCTCAGACTAGACCCAGAAATTCATGCTCTGGGGCTGATTGTCAGCTTCTTGGAGTCAGCAATGACTGCTGAGTGAAGAATCCAAACCATGATGTCTGAAACATTTCTCCTCTCTTGTTGCCAATATAATAACAAAAGACATTGACTCAAAGGCTGGTTTTGCCGAATCTCTACTTCTACTACAAGTACTACTTCTTTTATACCCTGTTCCGATCCAAATGGACTGGATTGGTCACTTAATCAATACATGCTTCTTGGTTGGCTGGCTAGCTTAAAGTCTTAGCACAAAAAGATAGGAAAAAAAGAGAGAACAGCACTTGCAGGTTGTTTAGACTGGAAGTTATCATTGTGTGGGCTAGGATGCTCAGAGCCTCACAAGCAGATTCTGATGAACTTGGTTTTCTCAGTCTCTGACCAAGATTGTGGGGACCACACTCTCTGAGCGAAGAAAATACCTATTCTAATTCAGGATGCTTTACATTAATTATCCTCTGTTCAAAAGCATATGAATTAAGTTTTTAATTTTTTTTTTTTTTAATAAGCACTGGGGTGGACCTTCTCTGCACAACTCTGAGTTGTCTGCCTCTGAGCTTCTAGTTTAATTTTTTTCATACATAATCCTTTCCTTTCATACACAGTGGAAAGCAAGGAGCATTTCTAGGGAACTGTGCATTACAAAAATTTTGAAGAGGGACTTTTTGCAAGGGTGTGAAGTGATAGGACAAGGGAGAATGGTTTTAAGGGTAGATTTGTGTTGGACATTACGGAGAAATTCCTATGAGAGGGGTGAGGCACTGGAAGAGGTTGCCCAGAGAAGCTCTGGATGTCTCAGTCCTGGAAGGGTTCAAGGCCAGGTTGGTTGAGGCTCTGAGCAGCCTGGGATAGTGGAAGGTGTCCCTGCCCATAGGAGGGGTTTGGAAATGGATGACCTTTAAGGTCCCTTCCAACCCAAAGCATTCTGTGATTCTATAACAACATTTGAAGCAGAGGGGATGAACTGTGCTCCAAAATGTTGTTTCTCTCTCTGTGCTATGAAGGGAGTCCAGGATGATGAGCTGAGCTGGACAGGTTTCTCATCTAAGTGTGAAAATTTTGCTAGATACTAATCTCACCACTCCTATGCAAGCAAACTGTGACATGTATTAGAGCTTTTGGCCATTAGCCCCTGTGTAATTAACTGTAAACAAAGCCAATATTAATCTATAAAATCCTGGGGAAAATAATTTATTTAATTACTTAGCTCTTTATTCATATGCTTAATATCAGGCAGTATACAGCATTGATACAAAGAGAAACACACTGCCAGCTGCTAACCTGTATAATTACAAAACATAAAGCCATCTCCACCCCAGCCAGAGCCACAGCTGAGCACATCCTTCCCTGTTGCTAGGCATACAAGTTGAATCAAAACATTTCTGACATTTTCTGATGTCCTGAGTGCCAATCGGAATGTCACAATTGTTTTAATATCACTGAACAGGATCTCCTTTTCCATGCATGTGTACATACAGGTGGGAGAGACAGAAAGATGTTAACAAGTGTTCTTTTAAAAATTTACTGGTTTGTGCTGCTGTCTGTAGAGATGAGTAATAACAAGGCAGCTCTTCAGCTAAGGGGTCCTTGTTTGATCACAGAACAGAGTGGATTTGCTTTCCTTATCTGTGAGTAGGCAGCATGGACTCTCTTTAATCAGAAAGGACAATGTATTAAGGCCCTTTTGATGTCTCCACTGGGTCTTTCTTGGTTAGGAGATCAGAATTTGCACCATAAGTATGTATGTATTAATAAATATTTAATTTAAAGTTACATATAAAGACCAGCTTTAGATAGATAAATAGAAAGATGTTAATATAAATCTTTTTATCTACTCTGCTCCCCCTTTTTTCATGAACAGTTACTTTGGAATATTTTGGGTTTTTTTTCCCCATAAAATTGTAATTATTCAGTGTTGCTCTATCATCTCTTAGCCACAGGATATCACAGTGTGCTTTGTGAATGTTCCCTACACAGACTCTTAGTAATAAAAAGACGTGGACTAACATGTCATTTTCAGACACAGATATAAAAGAGGGAAATAAATGCACATCCAAAGGGTTGTAGTGGATAGGATGATGTGGGAAATAATAAAGGTAAGAAGATTTTTAGAAAGCTGGGAAAGCAGGCCTTAGAATCAGAAAGAACAGAGAATTGGCTGCAGATACAAAGTCTGAAAGTAGAAAAGTTACAATAATACAGCAAGCAAGGACATGAAACAATAGCTTGAGTTTTAGGCTTGGCTAAGATAGACCTTAAGACTACAGGAAAATATGCTTAGCAAGATAGAAGGTTTTAATGTTAACAATGAAGTATTGTGTATTGTTAATAGAAAGCATACAAGCAAGCATTGTGTGGAACAAGTCTACATGTACTTTTAGTAATTGGCTAAAACAATTGTCTCTAAGCTTTAGCTTACTGCCTAGAAAGTTTTTAAAATGTCTTGTAACAAAGAAATCTTTGACTGCTGCTGGTTGTATGTGAGTGTTTGCCATCTTTCTATTGTGTCACTCATATAATGAGGCTGATACTGCAATAAAAGCTCAAGGAACATACCCCAGCAGTCCTGTCCTGTTAGTGAAAACAACTCCCCAACACAGGGTGACATCAGACTGGCAATGTAAATAGTGAGATTCTGCAGGGCTCCATCCTTTTCCCAATTCTCCTCAACATCTTCATTAACATCTTGGATGCAGAACTCAAATAAATACTAAGTTTGCTGACAACACTAAATTGGGAGGAGCTGCCGAGTCCCTTGAGGGCAGGGAGGCCCTGCAGAGAGATCTCAGCAAATCAGAGAAATGGGCAATCACCAACAGTGTGGAGATTAACAGGGGCAAGTGTTGGATCCTGCACGTGGGATGGGGAACCCTGGATGTACAGACAGACTGGGGAGTGGGGCTGGAGGGCAGCGCTGCAGAAAGGGGCTGGGATCCTGGTCCATGGCAAATGGAACACGAGCCAGCAGGGCCCTGGCAGCCAGGAGGGCCAGCCCTGTCCTGGGACACCAGCACAGCATGGCCAGCCTGGCAAGGGAGGGGATTGTCCTGCTCTGCTCTGCACTGGGGCAGCCTCACCCCGAGTGCTGGGGGCAGTTTTGGGGGCCACAATAAAAGAAAGATATAAAGGCATTTCAGAGTGTCCAAAGAAGGGTTATGGAAATTGTGAAAGGCTATGAAGATAGCAAAGGGTCTAGAGGGGAAGACATATGAGAAGCAGTTGAGGACTGGGAATTAGATTCAATAATCCTAATGGGTCCCTTCCANAGTAATTGGCTAAAACAATTGTCTCTAAGCTTTAGCTTACTGCCTAGAAAGTTTTTAAAATGTCTTGTAACAAAGAAATCTTCGACTGCTGCTGGTTGTATGTGAGTGTTTGCCATCTTTCTATTGTGTCACTCATATAATGAGGCTGATACTGCAATAAAAGCTCAAGGAACATACCCCAGCAGTCCTGTCCTGTTAGTGAAAACAACTCCCCAACACAGGGTGACATCAGACTGGCAATGTAAATAGTGAGATTCTGCAGGGCTCCATCCTTTTCCCAATTCTCCTCAACATCTTCATTAACATCTTGGATGCAGAACTCAAATAAATACTAAGTTTGCTGACAACACTAAATTGGGAGGAGCTGCCGAGTCCCTTGAGGGCAGGGAGGCCCTGCAGAGAGATCTCAGCAAATCAGAGAAATGGGCAATCACCAACAGTGTGGAGATTAACAGGGGCAAGTGTTGGATCCTGCACGTGGGATGGGGAACCCTGGATGTACAGACAGACTGGGGAGTGGGGCTGGAGGGCAGCACTGCAGAAAGGGGCTGGGATCCTGGTCCATGGCAAATGGAACACGAGCCAGCAGGGCCCTGGCAGCCAGGAGGGCCAGCCCTGTCCTGGGACACCAGCACAGCATGGCCAGCCTGGCAAGGGAGGGGATTGTCCTGCTCTGCTCTGCACTGGGGCAGCCTCACCCCGAGTGCTGGGGGCAGTTTTGGGGGCCACAATAAAAGAAAGATATAAAGGCATTTCAGAGTGTCCAAAGAAGGGTTATGGAAATTGTGAAAGGCTATGAAGATAGCAAAGGGTCTAGAGGGGAAGACATATGAGAAGCAGTTGAGGACTGGGAATTAGATTCAATAATCCTAATGGGTCCCTTCCAAATCAGGAGATTCTATGATTCTGTGATACATGATTCATACAACTTTTCTTGTGCCAGATGATTCAGTGCCCACCTTAGAAGAAGTATGCCTCAGGTCTGACACTGCTCTGACTTTCATGAGACATTTTCCCTAGTGCTTAATGTACTGCTAAAGCAATATTTTTTACAGCTTTAATTTTCCCTGTGGTGATGTATAACCCTAGAAATCAGGTGGAGAAAAAGGATTTTTCCCCTTCTTATTTATCATAATCAGAATTGTTCAAGAACTTCTATAGAATACCCTATATGTGCTTTTACATGAAGAGCCATAGTGATTGTAGACTCTTGTGATGACATATAGGATGTAGCATAGCCTCTAGTCACTAGGTTCAGTTTTTAAAGTGATGTGGGAAATCGAGTTCGAATAATTGCATAGAAATTAAAAAATTGTGAAATGCTCCCTCAAAGAAAAATCTGTGGCAAAACCCACAAGAAACTAAAACATTTTACAAAATACAAAGTACAGTGGGGTTTTTTTTTGACCTTTAAATTCTGAAATATATTACTGTATGAACTTCATCTTGATGAAATGAAAAAAGTCAGAAATTTTATTTTAAGCTAGAAATCATTTTTTTCCCTTCTAAGTGAGTCAATATGAGACATTTGGAACATTGTCAATGTTTTATCTCCTAGAAGAACTTTAAGGGAAATCAGTGTAATCTGTGAAACATTCTTGCTTTACTAAAATTATATTTTTAGATGGTAATTTTCCTAAAAAATACTTTCTTGGACACTCCTTCTTCCTTGGCCAATTGCAAGTAATAAACCTACAGCCTCCATTTAGAACAGTGACTTAAAGTATTGAAACTATGAGGCACAATCATTAGAGCTGACCAGGAGAATTCTCCTCTATCTGTTCAGAAAATGCTCTTTTTCAGGCCTGATGGCCCCTATTTTTCAAGGGTCTCAAGTCAAATATTTTCTAACTACTAATTTTGTACAAAGTGTGAATTATCACTGAACCTGTCAGTAAATCTGACTGCAATGTCAAATACTTTTTCTGCTGCCTTACTATCCCGGGGGTTTTAACAAAGCGGCTCTAATTTTTGGAGGTAATATAAATGTCAAATTGTATTTATGAAATACCAACCTACGTTTTCTTACATAACAGATTTAGTGAGAGGCATAACATAAATAGTTCCATATATTGTCAATGCCTTTCTAATTATTGCCCATTATTGAAGCTTTGGATTAGTGTTATTAGTGTAACTGAAGTAGAATTTAAATATAACATAATGATTTTACTTTTATTTTAGAGCTTTGGATAATGAACCAGCATATCAAATACAGACTAACAAATCAATACAAACAAAGCAATTTATTAAGTTGATAGAATATGCACACCCTAGTCCAATATTTCTATTTATCTTAAATGTTTGGTCCTCAGTTTTACTTTTTTTAATGGAAAATATTAATTTTCTCAGTTTTCCATAGCTGTTCCTCCTATAAGCATGCTGTGTTCCTGTCAGTGGATATTAGAGGAAAGAGATTCACAGGAGCTGGCTTATGTGGGTGTCACCCAACCCTGAAGAATGTTCTGTGTTCCCATACCTGCTGCTGCCAGACAAAAAACAGAAATGCATTGTTTTTCTGCCAAATAGGACCAAGATTTGTGTCCCATGCCTGTTATATGTAGTCTCTGGCTGCTCTGCTCAATAAAAACATTTAAAATTCAAAAACCAGGTTGAGAAGAAACAGTGTCAGCACAGAGTGGCAGCCACAATCCCTCTGTGGGCTTCCATGTCTTTAAACTATGGGGTTTTTTTTTAGATTTGCCAATAATTTTTCACTGCCTGGCACAGGGATATAAAAGAGGTTTGTATTGATGAATGAATTAATGAGGGGGAGTTGTTTGTGTTTGGCACTTTTCCATTGCTGAATGGAGATGTAAATATACATATACACACATGGAGAATCCTTAGGGGTGGAAAAGACCTCTAAGATGATCAAGTCCAGCTGTCAACTCAGCACCACCATCATTTCTGCCATTAAACCACGTCCTCAAATGCCACATCCAAGGCATTTTTTGATGCCAGGGATAACGATTCCACCACTTTCCTAGGCAACATGCTCCTATTCTTGACTACACTTCAGTGAAGAAATCTTTTTTAATATTCAATTTAAACCACTACAATGACTTTATGTGTATACATATGGGTGTTTTTCTATATATAACATTAATATTTATAATAATATTCTTAGTCAAACCAAATGCAGAATTTTTCCTTTTTGTTGTTGGTGGTGGTGGAGGTTGTTTTCCTCATGAAGTATCATCATTAAAAGTTTTTCATTTTCAATCATCTAGATTCTTTTTTCCTCTTTAAATTGCATGTAATTTCTATCGTAATAATGGCTCAAAAGACATTCTTTGCCTCTTCAGTCTTCTCTGAGCATTCATTTTAATGTATTTTCATGATAACCTCTTTAGGACAAAAATAATTTCTGATATGCAATCAGTTTCAGAAAATGGAATAAAAAAATTGTCCTATTTCCACCACTGCTCAAGCGTTTTCAGAAATGAAGTGGAAGCACTAAAGTTTTAGCTCAAGACATAACTGCAATTTAGTTTCCAACCACCAAATAACAGGAAATCTCCTATTCTAAAACATCCAAAGTAGAGAGTAAAGCCTTGGTCCTTGTGTTTGAAGCCAGAATAAAATTTCATATTAGGTAATCAAAATGGGTTTGCAGACAAATGGGCAGATGCTGTGAACTCAGAAACATTTATCTTGGGGGGCTGAGATTTATCCCTCAGTTTCAAGCAGTTCTGTAGATCTTTCCCAGAAGCAGGTAAGGTAGGGTAGCTCTCTCTGCTACTGGAAAATGGTTGGACACTGCAAAACTTGTCTATTTAGTCTGGAATCACTTTTTAGTATATTAAAATTCTTGACGAGCAATTTGAATCTGAATTGTGAAATGTGTTAAGAGTTAGATTAAACATAAAGGGTCTCATTTACCAACTGTTAGTGCTGTTGTTGAACGTTACACACAGTTAACATAGATCATGGTATTGCTTTAATAGAAAACAAATACAAGCTACTTACATTGCATAAAATTCATTACAAAACATAAAATTCAATTGGTGCCTTTTGATATCAGATAGACATAGAACACAGGTAGTGAATATCCTCAAATTGTTCTCTGCATTTGAATAATGAATTGATGTGAACCTTATTTGATGAAGGTGTTTGCTTTTTGCAAGTAATTTTCCATTCTTTAATTATAAAGGAAAATGACATTTATAGAGCAATACAGTCTAATTATAGGAGGAATCTGTTGACTGATAAGAGCATTGCACAGGGAACCTATTCATTTAAAAAGCTGATTTACTTAAATGTATTCAACAGGGATATTGCAAAAACATTTAGTTTGTTTGGGCTTGTTGATATTGAAGGCTATTTTACTTAGCTGGGTAAATCTAGCAGAAGATCAGCTTGGAGGACAGATAGACACGGGTCAGTGGTGCTCCAGTGTTGGGGTCCAGCTTTGCACATCATGATCAAAGTGAAGTGAAATTTTACATTTCCTAAACAATAGGCAATAGTTTTTATCTCACATTTGTCTAGGTTTTTCTTTACGTGGTCATCTAGAGTGAGGTCTCCCTATCCTTGGCTGGGAGTTTGGAACTAAATGATCTTTAAGGTCCCTTCCAGTCCAAACCATTCTATGACTATGATTCATGATGATTACAGTAAAAAGGGAAATGGAGAAATTAGGCCTATATGCTTAGGGTTCTTCATGAGAAAAGAGCTTTAGAGCTCTCTAGCTGGAGAGAGTTTATGACCTCTGGAAGAAGTTGCAGGAAACTCAGGAGGACTACAAGGGTGTTATAAGGTTCTGCAGGGAGAAAATTAGAATAGCCAAAACTCGGGCAGAATCTTATTTGGCTACTGCTTAAAATACAAAATATTTGTATAAATACATTCAGAAAAAAGGAGGGCTAATGAGAATTTTTGATCTATTTTGCCCTAATGATGTTGACACAGTGGAAAAATTTGTTTTGTGTCAGTACTATTGGGTTCTGTGTTGTCATCCATCTTGGCTATCAGAGTAGGTCTTTAGGTCTTAAGTCTTGAAGTGAAATTTGTCAGGAATTCATGTCTTCCCAAAATTTTCAGAAAGGAAAAGGGCAAAAGAAAGAGATGCAGTCTACCACTACAGACAGAGGGGGCCTTGGAAAAGGAAATCAGCGCAGATGCATTTTAAAATCAGTATAGAAGAATCTGTCTATCTACAAATTTATGAGAGTAAAATAACAGTAGGCCAAAGGAATTAGTTCAAAAGGTCACAAGAATCTTTACAAAGGAAACCAACATGTACTTTTACAACAGATATTACAAGCCCAGATCAGCCATCAGGCTTTGTGCAAGGTGGGATTTTCAGTTTCAGTATTATTTTTTGGTTTAATGAGAAGTTTGCCTTAACCACAGGTAAACCAATATTTGTCATCCTGAGCCAAGAAAGCTGGAAAGCTGAGGACTTCATAGCTGTTCAATGGGTCATAGCCACTGTTTTTCCTGAGAGCTGGTTTTGCAGTAGTGTTTTCCCTTAGAACAGCGTGTGACATATTTGTTAACTCGACTTGTTAGTGTTGTAGTCTGAATCCATGTTTCAAGCTATTGGCAAGGAAATATGGAATCACCTGAATAAATGCACAGAAGAGGCAATTAAAATAGCAAATGTGAAAGGTCTGCAATCTTTAGACCATCCCAAAAGAAGACATTTCTTGACATTTCTCAGCTTACTGAACAGTGATGGATAAGCTGATTTAGCTGCAGCAGTTTATAATGGCATCATCTGATAGATGCCTGCCCTCTGGGGTGCCTGCAGATGAAGATGCACAGACCTTTGTTCACATTAGTTTAAACTGTCCCTGAGGTGGGTTTAATAATCTCTGTAATGTCCTGCTCCGTATCCTGTATGTGTGTGACAACTTTCAGAAGAAGCAGAAGCAATCCTGTGACAGCAGTAATATCTTTAAGTCACTGAAGAACCAGAAATTTGGAGCTTGTCACCTTTTTTTCTGTCACGCTTGCTTTCCACCTCAACAAAAAGATTTTTCAAATTAGGATGGATGTTCCCATTAAACAACAGGGTTTCAAAGCCAGTTACAATTTAATAGAATTTAATCAAAATGCTTAATGATATGCCCTCTTACTCAGGCACAGCCCAGCTTGGTCTGTGCAGCGCAGTTCCTCTCATGCAATGGCATTCTCAAAGCACAGCACCTTTCTTTGGCACAGACACCCTTCCCAGAGAGCTGGGACAGGAAGAGAAAAGAGAGCTTGGAGCAATCTTTTCAGCTCTCTATTCACACAGGTATACCACCCACGTCTTACAGTAATTTGAAGAAAGTTTACATTGCAATGGAGAGAAATGCTGGAGAAAATTTTACTTGCCTGTTGTGGTTGTACTCAGTGCTCCTAATTCTTTGTCTGCAGTTTAGAACATGTGGTCAATTGTCCAGTGTAAATCAGGTGAGGACAAATTTGAAAAAGCACCATAAGATAGGAAAACAAATGCTAAAGAATTCAAAACTGGACTAATTGAGTAATATTTTAAACATTAATTCACATAAGTTTTAAGCCCACCTGCAGGTGCATTTTCCTATTACTTTTTATATTTAGACTATATGCCAAAGAATGGCTGAAAATAGACCTATTAAAATGTAGTCATGCACAACACTATGTCATAGCATTCATATAAACTGTGAAATTAACTCACTTTCTTCCTTCTTCACAGCAGTGTAGCATCTAAATGCCAGACTAAATTTTGCCTAAAAAAAATCAGCAGTGGATAACAAAGGAGGGCATATTTTCATGATATTGTGACATTGTACACCAATCCTCTTCCAATTTTCTATTGTTTTGAGCAGCATTTCTTTATGCTCTCTTTTTTGTTTTGGCCATGGTGAGAGTAAAAAATATTTGCGCTGAGGCTGGAGATTTTGAAACCTTTGAAGAACAGCCAACTCAGTCAATTACCATCAGCTGTTTCTCTGTGGGTCTAGAGAGCAGTTCTCTTTGTGCCTACCACAGAATTTTAGTTAACTCCTTGAAGATTGGCATGTGGGAAATACCCTGGCTCAGGCCAAGATTTGTGAAATACAGGTTTTAGGGAAGTCAAAGGGAGAAAAACACAGGAGATGTGCTGGAATGTGGTTGGTTCTTCTCTTGCTCCCAGAGATGTGCAGATTTTGGGACTGTCTGAAAAGGCAGTCAGCACCTGGCTGGCCCGTAGGAATTGTGTTCTTACCCCAGCAGTGATAAGCAGTGCACTAAGTTGCAAATTGTCCATGTTTCACAAACCCAGGGATTAATAAATAGTTTTGCTTTAAATCTAAGCAGTTCAAATTTCAAATACCAGTAATTTATACAAGCACCTTTTGACAGAAGTGAAAACTTCTGATTTATGGTGCCCTAATGAAAACTCAGCTTACATTCCAAGTATAAAAGTGTTGTTTGGGAAATATTTGTGGTAAACATGCTGTGACCTGTCCAGTTGCATTCTCCCACAAGAGATATACTAACACAGACATTGACCCTGGAGTACAGAGTGGCTCATATTTGTTGATGGGATAGCAATATCATCAGCATTTGTTCTCTAATACAGATGACAAAGCACACTATGGTGCCACCAAGCTATAACCTTTGCAGGAGGCAATAAGGAGGGAAAAGGAAAGTGAATGTAGACATCTTTATAGCTCTTTCCACCCCTCCTCCTCCAGCAGAGAGGGTGTTTTTCACACAGGACTCTGTATTGTGGGGAGAGACATTGGCTCCATAGTGGGACATATGGGAAGGATAGAGGTAGATTTCCTTGTTGGACTGTTTGGTCTGAGGGTCTTTTCATGTGACAGCCTCGCTGAGACCCAATAGTTTTGTTATGGTGTGGGCAAAATGAACATGTAGAATGAGATACTATTGGATTACACATCTAGCTAGTTGGGTGGCTGGGAGGTCAGGATGGTGAAAACCTCTCTTTGGTGCCATCTGCTTGATTAGAATTGAAGAATCGTGGAATGGCTTGGGTTGGAAGGGACTTGAAATTCCATCAAGTTCAAATCCCCTGCCATGGGCAGAGACACCTTCCACCTTCTCCAGTGGAGAGGTTGCTCCAAATCCCTTCCAGCCTGGCACTGAACACTCCCAGGGATGGGGCAGCCACAGCTTCTCTGGAAAACCTGTGCCAGGGCGTCACTATCCTCACAGTAAAGAATTTTGTTCCTAATCTCCTGTCTAAACCTGCACTTTTTTAGTTTAAAGCTGTTACCCCTTATGCTATCACTATATACTTTTGTAAAAAGGGATTAATGACTATCCACAACTTTTTGGGTTTTTGTGTAAACCTGCCACAGAAATGGGGACCATGAATTTTAATTTCTCTACGTTATTTTCTTGATACTTTTGCTACACAGGGCAGCTTTTATGTCCCATCTGAAAACTGCATGCAGCATGCATACAAGTGGCATAAGGATCTCTGTCTTCTGCTCCTGAATGCTCAAAGGGGTCTTCACACCTACTACACCCTCATAATGAATGAGATTCCTGAGTTACCACAGCTGAAGCTGGGTAAGTGAAAAGGCATTTAAAATCACTGAATATTTTACAATGCTGCAGTTTTAAACACATATTTAATACCAAAGTTCTTGGTCTGTTCAGAGACTTTAAGGGATTTTCATCTGTGTTTTCTGTTTAGTGTTTATTTTTGCTGTTAAAGATCACTGACTCCTCAGATTATGTGAATCCTTTCATAGGATGTGGCCTGATGTGTAGATGGAAAAAATGTTTTCATACATTTCTCAGAATATTTGCTTTTTGGTGATTTTTGGCCTCAGTTTCATTTTGAAAAGTGTAACTTCTAGTTCTGCATAGCCATGCAGTCTTGGGAAGACTCTTAACATATCTATTTCTCCTGAGCAAACATTTTTTTATAATGAAAAGAAAAACCTGAAAGGTGATACAAGTGGATTTAAATTATACTCCTTTCTTTGTAACTCACAATATATTCCTCCACTGTCAGTTACAACTTGCTCTTCAAAATTATTCTTTATGAATAGGAATTAGGATTTTCTTCCTAATTCAATTGTTTAATAGATTTTCTGTTTTTTGGCAGAAGGTTTTTTTGGCTGGTCAGGCCTGTTAGGTCTAACATGCAAGTGCTGGCTGGCTGGATTTACAGGATGGAGTTCTGGAATTTGTGTTTAGTCATTGTAATGACAGCATGAGGTCCTATGAAAATGAGACTCAGTCATCTCATTCAAATCCTGCTGTCTTGCCTGTTTCTTTGAATTCAAGGAATTTTCCTCATAATTTCACATCTGTGTTTTTGTGTCTTTGTATTTCTGTGGTGTGCAGGTTTTGAAGTTATCAGTTTTGTTATGTTGCAGAGATAATTACATTAGGAGGGTCAATTACATTGGCCAGCAGGTTTTACAAGGAAGTAAAATTTTCCAGCATAGTCCTTGTGTGTAAGAACTATCAAACACAATGCATTATGCTTCACACATTCGTGGACTTGATAGATCCTATTTTCCACTTCATCTCTTGTCCCCCAACATATATTTCCTTTCAATATAGTCTAAAAGTCATAGGTAGGTAACACAGTGTTTTATTCAATCCAACTACAAGAGAAAAAAAAAAAAAGAACAAAAAACAAAACAAACCAGCATTTTAATTTGCTGCTTATGAGCTCTCAGACAGAACACAAGCAACAAAAGTGTTTCATTGCTCTTGGTTATCAGGTATAGATAATGGAGGATTTGTGGTTTACCCAGACAGGGTTATAGGTTGTGAGATGGCAGAGCTATGCATGGATGAGTGACCACAACCCCATCACCACCCCAGAGCACATACTTATGCTCTAAACACCATTTTCCTGGTTTTGAAATGAATACTGGTACTGAAGCAGGCACTTCATTTACAAATGTACTTCTTGAAAAGCATGAAAATTTGAAAGATGCAAATACAGTTTTTAGCCTCTTGAGCAGAGTATTATTTGTGTCATTTTATTCACAGTCTGAAAATCTGCTAAAGATTTGGTTTTAAGGCTGATCTTCTGACACTTGTTGCACAAGCCAGTAAAATTATGGGGTGTAAGATTCATGCAGTGAGATAAATATAAATCAAACTTTTATATCTGTCTCCTTACATTCATTGGGGTGAAACACGCCCAATTAAAAATATGTCATCTGACACAGGTAGTGCTTTTTAATTTTGGATGGCATAAACTGCACTGCAGGGGAAGAATGTAAATGGCCCATTCAGTTGTAACATCTATATTGGTCATATTAATCTCATAGGTTTTTTACAGAAGGTTAAGATAAATCCAAGAATGTAAACCTCTGCACACTTTCTTAATTATTTTTCCCTAGCTTCCTGAGTAGTATATGTAAAAAGAAAGTAGCTTACTTTAGACATTAAAAGTGAGAATGGTTATTTTCCAAATTTTACCAGCTCAGATTGAGTCTTTTCAAGGCACAACTCATCTTAGTTTGTCCTTTCCCATTTATCAGTGCTATCTGAGAAGACACATCTGGGAATTGAGGAGGGGATTGGTCTGTGAGTTGTTTTGCTTTGTTCCTGCTTTGTTTCTTCATGGACACCATTAGAAAGTTCTGCATTGCAAAATCAAACTGCTAAAGTTGGAGAATTGATTGATGTCCTCCTTTTCCTGATAGATTGTGGAGCATTTAAAGCAGAGTGTCCCTGTGCTGGATTCTCTCAGGATTACATCAAAACATTGCTGCTTGCAGTGGTGAGGTAATTCTAACTTCACAAGGCAGCACAGAGATGCCCAATATTTTACTGGTCAGGAATTTGATGTTGATACACAGTCCTCTGTAGCACACCAGGGACAACCATTCCTTGCTCATCATTTGCTCAGACTCTGTATTCAGAGAGAGTTCTACAGTTGGCCATAAATACCAAAGGCTAAAAATCAAACTTCTAGTAAAAGAGAGTCAACAAAGAGTCAAATTCTGTTGTCTTTGTCACCAAAAAATGAACATTTTCTACTGGTTTAGTGGTTCAGATTGCAAAAGCAGAAGTTGCACCTGCAGGAGTAGGAAATGGGTTGAGGAGTGTCCACACCCAAAAAACTTTTCTGTCAGGAAGAATACCAAATGACCAATTCCTCTCATGAATAAACAGCAGATGATTAATATTTCACATCCACTGTTCTCAAACCTGATGTCTTTCTTTGTGTTTTTTTTTTTCCCCAGAGGAGCTATCTGTGGAAGAGACAGTATCCCAGCTTTGTATGGAGCTGCAGGTATTTCCTTCATCAGAACCTGCCCATAGGTTTTTCAAGTCCATTTTTCAAGTGCACTGAGACAGCCCAATAATATATCAGAGCAGCAAAAAAAGGAATTTGGTGCCATCAGAAAGTTTGTTTACTGTTTCTCTTCCACCAACTATTTTGCATAACTTTGATTAGTTGCTTATAAGGTGTTCCTGTCACTTTTAACAAGCCACCAGCTGGATTATTTTAGCATGCTTCAGTGAGCCTACCCTGAGTATCAGGATGACAAAAAAAAATATTTGGGGTAGGTTGCAATTATAGCTTTTCTGCTGACAGGAGAAAAAGTACTTTGGCAGGTTGTTCAACCATATATTTTCAAATAAAAATACCTAAATGTGTTTGGAGGATTATGGGAGAAAAAAAGTGAATTTGGCACAGAAGAGACTGAACTATTCTCTTGAACTTGCTTCTGCCAAGTTTATTTCAAGTGAGACAAAGACAAGTCATCAACAGTGCCAGGAAGAAATGCAAGTGCCAGTTGATCACTGGAAAAATCAGAGGTTTCATATATTTTATTTATCATAGGATCATAGAATCATTAGGTTTGGAAAAGACCTCCAAGATTGTTAAGTCCATCCTTTGACCCAATATCACCATGCCCAGTAAACCATATAAATAATGTGCCACCTGCTCATTTTTTGAACAATTCCAGGGTTGGTGATTCCACCACTTCCCTGGGGAAGTGAATTTGGTAATAATTAATGGAGGAAAGATGAGTACAAACCAAATGAGAAGTCCATTTACATTCCTGTTACAAATTGTGAGCTAACATTTGTCAGCCATGGTTTTAAAACTGTTTCAAATGACAAATTTATTTGTTTTAACTCCTGACTTGGATACTTTGAAGGAAATCTCATTTCACATAAAATTGATTTAGAGAAGCATAACTTATTGGGCTCATCTCTACTAGATTTAGAAGTTGTGAGGGTATAGAACAGAAAACACAGTCTAGAGTCTCCTTTGGCTTCCTTCCTTCCTTCCCTCCCGAACATCTGATAACCTGTAAACTGGACAAAAAGCCATCACACATCTGTTCCTAAATTGACTTGCATGAATAATGCATCTTGCTTGAAGACTGAGCTTTCAGTTTATGATGTAAGAAACAGCTTACTGACTGAAGAAATAAAAAATTAACACTCACATAAAGCCTATAAAATTGGATGCCATAAATAAAGTAGTGCCCTGAATCTGCACAGGGAAATGTTTGAGCAGGATCTTTTGTTTCCCAGTATCCCCCTGATTTTTCCCATACCAGAATGGGTCCTGGAGCTTGTGCCATTTTGGACAAGTTATTAAAACAGAATACTATCCAAACAATGTAAACACAGTGACAATATCTGTTTTATCCACACACAATTTTTCTCTGCTTCTCTCACACACAGACAATTTGTTTTTAATCATGGCTTAGTTTGCAGTGTCACCAACCTGGAAACTACCTGCATAATAAAATGCGAAAAATAAGCAGGCTTTCAGCTAGAGTGCAGTCCTAACCAAAAAAAAAAAAGACCCAGTGAATAACATGGAGGTAAAATGCAATGTATGTCTCTCATTGAAGAAATTAGCAAGCTGACAAGTTAAGAGAGCTGGGTTTGTTCAGCCTGGAGAAGACTCCAGGGAGAGCATTTAATACATTCTAGTACCTAAAAAGGCTACAGGAGAGCTGGAGAGGGATGTTTTACAAGGGCATGTAGTGCTAGGACAAGTGGGCATGGTGTTAAACTGGCAGAGGGCAGGCTTAGATTAGATATAAGGTACAAATCCTTTATTGTGAGAGTGGTGAGACACAGGCACAGGTTGCCCAGAGAAGCTGTGGATGCCCCATTTGTGGAAGTGTTAAAGGCCAGGTTGGATGGGGCTCTGAGCAACCTGGGATAGTGGAAGGTGTCTCTGCACATGGTAGGGAGTTGAAAGAAAATCTTTAGCCCAACCTGTTCTATGATTCTATGAAACTGTGAAATGAGGGAGTTTGGAAGTTTGCTTTCTCGCAGAGCTGGAGGGCACACAGAGACCCAGCATGTTCTGGTGTGGGACATGGGGAATAGCACACTCTGGAGTGTCTGTTTTCATCATGTGTTGAGGACACAGTGTTTTGGTTTGAGGTTTCTTGTTTGGTTCCCCCTCAGTCACCCATCTGTAGTCTAATGTGACATGGCTGACAGGGCTCCTTTTGCTGGCCATGGTTTATTATTTCAGAGCATCCAGCACCATCTGGTGGATAATTTGGATCCCACACTCTTCGGGCTTTTTCCCCCCAGTTACTACACCTGTAAAGTGTCTGCAAAAATAGACACTGTTACCACTTCTTGCTCCCTAACTGCGTAGCTGAGACCATTTGCACTAAAACACGTGATTTTAAAGAGAGAAAGAAAATGTCTCTCCAGCTTTATTTGCTGTAAAATAACTGAAAATGGTAGCTTTAGTAATAATATTACTACATGAAGAGAATTTTTTTTTGTTGCTGTTGTTCCTAAAAGGACTTAATCTGATGTACGAACTGATTCTTTTCCATAACATTCTGGATCTCATAATTTCCTTTCTGTCCTTCAGCTGCTGAGCAATCCAGAGAAGATAGCAGAACAGATAAGCAAGGACCTCGCCTGGCTGTGCTCTCACCTCCTGGCCCTGTGGACCCAGTTCCTAGAGGTGGCAACGCTCCATCCAGAAGTCACAGCTTATCTGACTCAGGAACATCACATGCTAAGGGTAATCTTAAGAAGTAAAAAGCAAGTCCAGTAATAGTCACCTCCTGATAAACATTAGAGATTTATTTGGGTGTGTGTTTCCAATCCAATTCTGCCTCTATGGCTATTTACATGAAATGGGGTGAGCCCAACAAGAGTTGAAGAGGAAGGGAAGAAGAAGTGAAGCCCAGGATTTGAAATTACAGATTTCAGTTTCTGGAATGAAGATGGTTGAGTTTATGTGGCCCAGGATCCTACGTAAAATGAGTAACTTTGAACATCAGGATCAAACATAGAGCAGGAGGTGGGTGGGAAGGGGTATATGCCACCTACACTTGATAGATATCTGTAAATCATAAACACTTGTTTTAAAAAACCCAAACATCACAGTGACAAATAAAAAAATACAATTTCATCTCAACTGGTTTCACAAAGCTACCACAAGGAATATGGATTTGTTTTCTTCACTGTCATATATATAGCTATTTGTCTTTCTCACAATGAAATGCACACAAGAAAATATTAGTATTGTTGATGTTGAAATTGCTTCTTGTACTTGGTAATAAAGAAGGCACAAAACCACTTGTCATTTGAGCCAATGTTGTCAGATGTGCTTATCTGATTAGTTCAGCAAGTGTTCTGTCCTCCATCAGGATGTTCTTGGTTATTGACCAGACACCAGTTCAGCACATCACCTGAGCTGAACTCAAAGTCTGATCTAATCATAAGAGTAGGGGCAGCAGATAAAAGGCCAGGATTCACCTTGCATCCCTTAGGAGTGTGCAGTGTAGGTATTGAACCTCAGCTTATGCTCTGCTCCTGTCAAAGTCCGTGGAGGTCAGAGTGACCAGAACGAGTCTCCCCTGGAGCTTGCAAAAATGGGGCATATAATTCAGGAAGAGGTGGCTGAGTGCCTGATGCTGAAACTCCTCTGGTTAGTCTGATGAGGTCTCCCTTGACTCTGAGGGGACCTGAGTGGCTTTCAGTCAAAGAACCCAACTTTGTGTGCTCCCAGCTCCAGCAAGGTGAATCTCATCCTCTGGCTTGTTCCAGCCTTGACTGATGTCCACTTGACCTTTGTCAAATTACATAACTTTGTGTGCTCCGGTTCCTCCTCATATAAAATGTGTGTAATTATACTTTTTCACTTCTGGAAAGTGGTTTGAGAGCCCTAAATGAGAAGTCCTACTGTTAAGACACAGCCTTTTTGAAGGGAAGCTTGTCCTTTGTTCAGTAAGGCCATTTGCCAAAGCACAGCTGGGATTTAGGGAAATGCTGAGATGCTCTGACATATGCTTTTCCCTGCCATTTTCTGTCCCTGTAACAGAGGTCACTTTTACAATTATTATTAGGAATGTATGGGCTGCAGTTTAACAGCTCAGTACATTTGATTGCGTATTATGCTTGATTCATTTAAACTCAAAGCTTATTCCAGGGCAGATGACAGCACTGAATTTTTAATAGCTTATTTCACACTCTGTGCTCTGCCAGCCACTTCAGATCCATGGCTGTTTTGTAATTGATTGTCCAACACTGAACATATCTAATGTCCATGAAGGGATTTGAAGAGCTCTCAGTTTTTAAGTATCATGACATAGGGCAGGTGTGTTTCTACTGTGATAGCGCTCATTCTCCTCTGGACTGATATGGGAGACTTCCTCTGCTGTCGTGGTAGTTTGAGAGTCACTGTGGATGTTCCCATAAAAGAGATGGTCAATTATGGATTTTTCTAATTTAATAAGTCACTTCACTACTGCTTTTGCACAGTGGAAAAAGACCAAATCTTCTCAACTTTAACAACACAGGGGAAAATGGTAAATTTGACAGCTTTTAGAAAAGTAGTTAGAAGATGCAGATAACCAAACTTTGATTTATTGCCAAGGGAGTCTTCTTACCTTGGAGCAAAATATGCAACAATAACAGCTGCTTTGTGCTGGACAGAGAAAACAAAGCAGAATTGAACTCTTTTTTAATGTCAAAACTAAGGAATCTGGTCCGGACAGTCAGTGCTGTGTTCTTAGACTGATGGCACTTGTCACCTTTCAGTGGATCTTAGGTTTAATTTGTGTGTGTCTCTCTCTCTCAGGTGAGAAGATTCTCAGAAGCCTTCTTCTACACTGAGCACCAGAAATCTGCAGTGCTCATGTTCCAGGAAGGCCTGTAAGTAACCCATTAACACTCCCCTATCTTTGGAATGACTAAAAATTTACTTTAAAAATTTTGCTATCAAGAACAAGATTTTTTTTCTCTGGGGTATGAAGGAATTTGGTTTGAGCTCTGTTTTAGCTCCATATTATAAGCCTATTGAAATGAGTTTCAAAAGTAAGTGACTGATCAGGCTGGCCTCAGAAATAATTAATTCCAAGCTACATATACATATATATATAAAAGTAACAAATCTTAACATTTACAAATTTGCTTTTCATCATCCCTAAACCATTCCAAGGTAAGTATTTATTTCTGCTGGACAATTCCTGCTTGTAACCAAACTGTGAAGTGTGAGGAGCCAGTCTTAAAGCTATGCCAGTGCAAATCCTGCCTTTGGTTTTAGCCCATGAACCCAAGTGGAGGACTTGGATGACACTCAGGACTTGACCTCTGAAGGCAGAGTTCAAAGATGGATGCTCAGATTTGAATTTCTGAGTGATGAAGGTTATCCAGACTATTTGTCACCATGTGCAGACCACAACATTACCCGTGTGAAACCCATCTTTCAGAAGGGGCTGAAAGGCCATGACATCAGGTCCTGTCACAATGATGATTTTTAAGTGAGACATTTGCTTCTGACCTAGTGCAGAGGAGAAAATTGCTTTTCTCAGAGCTGTCATTGGGGACATTAAGGCTGATTCAGTGTTGATGGAAGGTGCCCTGACTTCATTAGTGGATGGGTTGTACAAGGCTGCCTTGTTCTGCCAAATTAGAGCCGCACCATAGCTGCAAGGTCCCAGCTGTGTTCATTTGGTTCTCCCATGTCAGGATTTTAGGGAGCTGTGTACAAGGAAAACCCCATGTCAAGATCCTGGGGTGAGGACACACACACTCATGGCCCCATTTGAACAAACAGCCCTGCACAGAGGAAAGTCTAATTGCATGAAGTGCTTCTATTTCTCCAGGCAGTCACAGAAGTAACCCATTTCCTGTAGATAGATATAATGTTTCTCTCAGTGCTTATTAAGAAGGGTAAGTAAAAAAAAAAAAAAAAAAAAAAAAAAAAAGAAAAAAGAAAAAAGAAATAAGTGAAAAAATATTAATTGGTCTGTGCGGAAAATCTGGTCTATACAGGCTGCATGGCAGAGTCAGGTTTTCTTCCTGAATTTGGTAGATTATGTAGTTGGAAAAACAGAGTCTTGGCTGTTAGAGTACTATTGATACTGGGAGCGGCAGTAGGGATTATTGGTTGGGTTCACAGTCACCAGCTGAGATCAGTGCTCAATGTGCCAGGTGCTGCACAACCACCTCAAGCAGTACATTTCTTCTCATTTTAATTTTCCTTCTTACCAGACAGGAGCTGGTTTTTGCCTCTCATGCTGTTGTGGGTTTGTGTGTAGCTGTGCAGGTGTGTACCTGACAGCATTTGACTGCTTAGGCAGCAGAGGACACATTCCCAGTAGGCTGGGTGTGGCACAGGGTGGAGGCCTCTAGGAGGTCACATACTCTTCTTAAATTTTACAGACAAAAATATTTGTCCTTGTTCACTTTAATATCAATTATTCATCTTTTTCACAAGGGTAAGTAATAATCAGACAAGGGATAATGATTTTAAGATGAAGAACAGATTTGTTTTCAGCTGACCATAAATGAAAATCTTTTTGTCTTACTCTCTGTGTTTTATATTTTCCCCATTTTTCAAGACAGACGTTGAAATAGGAAGTCTCATCAGAAATAAAAATTATTGTATTTATTATAGCTGAACACATATTCATTTGCCAGTTTAGCGTCACATTCACTGAGGAGAGCCAGGTAGCATTTTGGGTGGCCTAAATGATGGAAACAGATGGGGGGGCTATAAAAAAAACAGAGAGGGACTTTTTACAAGGACATGTAGCTATAGGACAAGGGGGAATGGCTTCTGACAGAAAGAGAGAAGGTTTAGATCAGGTGTTAGAAAGAAAGTCTTTGCTGTGAAGGTGATGGGGCACTGGAATGGTTTATCCAGAAATTTTGCGGCTGTCCCATCCCTGGAAGTGTTCAAGGCCAGGTTGAGCAAACTGATCTGGTGGAAGGTGTCCCTACCCACATAAAGGGGGATAGAGCTAAATGATCTTGAAGGTCCTTTCAACCCCAAACCGTTCTATGATTCTGTGACTGTCTCAAGAGGCAGGGGTTGAACAATGTGCCTTAGCTCTTCCAGACTGGTACGTGTGTGAGACACCTCTCTGTGAGTGCTCTGAGGTCTGATACGAGACAGAAGACTTGCCAGGCATCCTTCTTGGCTTTGTTCCTCCCTGTACTGCTCAACCAAATTTGTGATTATTGCTTCCTGCATCTGGGTTTTGAACCCCTGACCACAGCCAGAGTGACAGACCGCATTTCCTGACCAGAAACCAGCTGAGGGATCCAGTCCCTGCCAGCAGCCGAGACACTTGGGAGGACAGCAGTGGGTTATGGCAGCTAACAGGAGCCTATGACAGTGGGATCTGGAATAATTTCAAAAACGCTGAGATTTTTCAGGAAGAGATTATGCAAGTTGGAGATACCTCTAATTGAGAGATGGAAACCTTCTGGGAGTTCTGGGTACCCCCCGTCGTGCAATACTGCTTCCCTTTAAACACATTGACTCCGTCCTCTGCCTGCATGTGTGGGCTTGCAGGACTAGTGGAGAAACAGCACAGTAGCTACTCAAGCCCTCAATTTGTTTTGTACTTTGCTGCCAGGATCCAGAGCCACACCCAGATTTCTACGGAAATCCGTAACTCGGATTATTTCACCAGCATGCCCCCGCTGCCGGCGGAATGCCTGGACATTGACGGGGACTGGAACACACTCCCAGTTATCTTTGAAGACAGGTACACAGACATGCCTTGCAAAGGTGAGTGAAACTCCGCAGGGCACAGCTTCAAGAGACAGCTTGAGCTGAGGGAGGTATGTCCCCAGCTCAGGATAAGTGATCTCACATCCCTCGGGCTCATGAACTCGGAAGAGAGTGTGACCCCCTAAGTAATACAGCTGAATTTTAGTGTTTTCCCTAACAGCAGAGTATTTCTTTCACACTCTTAATCTTTAAATTAAGCTTTATTTTAAAAAGAGCTGGAGAAAAAAATCCAGAAAGAAATGTTTGGATCTTTTGGATTTTTACTATAGTACTAATTTAAAGAAAAAAACACTAGACTGATATCCCCACTATGACATCTAGTGGTAAGAAATCTCAGAACAAAACTCCACAATTTCAGTGTAAGGCCCCACACTCCCCTGAAAGGCAGCACTGCCTTCCAAAAAATATTTTGCCCTTTGGGTACCCAAATCAAATTTTTAATTAAGAAATTATTTAATTCCAGAGTTATTTAGTAAAACTTCATAGCTCTTACTACCTTTTTTCTTTTCACTCAACCTTTAAAATTACCAAGAAAGCAATATGTATTAATACTACAGGTGTCCACAATCTAGTGAATATAGCCTGGGATACAAAATCTTCACTCTTCCACAGTTATTCTACTGCCAAGACTGTGACAATGCACATTAAAGATATATAAATTTTTAAACTGATTCAAAGTAAGAGCTATATTATGAACAATATTGAATGACACCAAAAATACAAAAAAGCATCCATTTTGTTTTGCTTACCTATGCTCTAAAAACTAGCAGTATAGTTGCAGTTATATTGAGGAAAGTGTATTTTATTAATATTGTCTTCTTTGGCCTAAATGTAACTGTTCAATGAGTGTAACTCTAGTTAAATACACTCTGGCATGTGCATTTGTAATATGCCTTTAATGCATGTGTAATATTTATAATGTAAAAGTGTAAAATAATATTTCAGACTTTAAAATCCCTTTTCAAAATCTCGCAATTCTTTGGGGTGATTTGTTGTGTTCTTAAAGGTAATACTATTTTCTTTCTTTCTTTCTTTCTTTCTTTCTTTCTTTCTTTCTTTCTTTCTTTCTTTCTTTTCTTTCTTTCTCTTTCTTTCTTTCTTTCTTTCTTTCTTTCTTTCTTTCTTTCTTTCTTTCTTTCTTTTCTTTCCTCAGATCAGAATTTGGAAGTTTTCCCAGATTTTGAAGTTCCTGCAAATACTCAAATGGATGTAAAACTGGAAAATGAACACTGTGCATCAGATGATGCCACTGCAGTAATGAAAGGAGACTTTGAGAACGATACTCCACTAATACACACAGACAGGATAAACAGGAATCCCTCATGCCTACACAGCAGTACTGAAGCTGCTGCTAAGGGTTTAAACCAGCACTCCACATCTCAGGTATGTACAATAAACAAAGAAGGCCAAAGGAAACCTGGAAATATTTTTGCTTCAAGAGAGGAAACTATTTCTGACTCAGAGCCAGGCAATACAGAACACATGTCAGAAGACCTTAAAACATCCAAGGAAGTTTTATTAAAAGATAATAGACTTGGGGCAGATATTATCAGTGGAGACACGGAACCCGGCAATAAGGACTCTCACAAACGTGAGCCCATGCTAATTGTCAGTGCTCAGTATGAGTGTGGAGCATGTGGAACTGATGGCTTGGAAGACAGCACTGAAATACATGAAATAGATGAATTTGGTCATCCTGAAACTAATTTCACTTCATCTGAGCTTGCACTGAATGAATTGACCAGTCTTGGAAAACCAGAGGATGCAGACACCAAGGCTCAACTCCCTGTTTTGAAAGCTTTGCCTTCACACAGCTGTGAAGTGAAATCAGTCACAAAGGAGCAACGAAGTGAGGAGGGTGAAGAATTTACCCTGATGTCCGGGGTCATAAAAAGATCTTCCTCTATAATATCTGATTCAGGCATTGAAAGTGAACCAAGCTCGGTGGCATGGTCTGATGCTCGCAGCCGGGCCCTGGAGCTGCCCAGTGACCGGGAGATCTTGCAGCACTTGGTCCGGAGGCACGCCATCCACCGGAATTCCCTGGAGGGTGGCCACACGGAGAGCAACACCAGCTTGCCCAGTGGTATCCAAGCATCGCTCACATCCATCAGCTCTTTGCCCTTTGAGGAAGAGGAGAGGGAAGTGGAGCTTACCAAACTGACGAAATCTGTCTCTGCCCCTCAGATCAGTAGCCCAGAAGAGCCCACAGAGGAGGTGGATATATCAAAACACAGTGAAGTCACCTCAGGAGATTCAGATCAAAACTTAAGAAGCTGCATGGAAACAGAGGATAAAGATGGAAAAATAAGCATGGACTTTTCTGAGTGTCAAATGGCCACTGAAAGTGGACAAATAGAACACAGGATACATCCCAAACCCCTCCTCAAACACAGTAGCAGTAACACTGAGTTACAAGGGGAGGAGGAGAAAGGTTTTCCAGAAGCTTGCTGTAGTTTGGAAAATACAAGACCACCCATTTGTCCGAAGCAGCTCCAAGTTAATGTCTCTGAGTGTCTGTCACTGGAGAGCAATGGTGAGTGCAGTTTAAAAACACCAAGGGCTTGTAATTACTTGGACAAAAAAATAGATAAGGTTGATATATGCATTGAGGATCCAAAGGATAAACTTAATCCGGACAGTTTAAAAATACAACAGGGCTCTTCCAATAATAGAATTTCAGGAGAGGAGAGTTTTTCACAAAGCATAAAGGTGGTACCAGATTTTTGCTATCCTGTTACAGCTCCTTCAGACACCTCCACTGAATTTGACTCACTGCAAGGAGAATGTGGCAGCTCTCTTGCTGATGAGAGCCCAGCAATGTATGCAGAGATGCAGGGGTTGCAAGAAATTGAGCTCAATGACTCACCTGCCTCAGCAGACCCTGTGGCAGGGTCCCACCAGGCTGAACATCCTCAGGAGCCCAACAGCCAAGAGAATAAACTCGTAGCGAACGGCACTGGGTTTGCTTTGGCCACGACAGAGGGAGTAGCCCTGGAAAGCAGAAAGGCTGCTGATGTGGTTAACCTGTCCATCTCTTGCACAGCCACCTGTCTTCCCTTTTCTTCTGTGCTCAAAGAGACCCCTGCCATGGTGGGCTCCTCGGCAAAGCAGGCTGCGTTCCCCATCACGCGCCAGCCGCTGGGCTCCTTTGGAGTTGTCTGCCCTAATTCAGATGAGATGGATGAAGAGACCAATGAAAGGATGATGAAGTAAGAATAACTAATTACTTCATTAGTGTAACCATAATGCCAAGAGACCCTGACACACTTCAGGACCCTAATGCACTAGGCATACAGGAAGCTTGCATTTGAGACAGTTGCCTGAGGAATTTCAATATAAATAATCCAAACAGACAAATGCTTCATATAGAATGAATAATCTAAATAGACAGGAAGGATGAAAGCACAGAGAGACCAAGATTGCCAAAGACATCAGATCCTTAATTCTCATCACAAGAAGTGTGATTTAGGTATCTAAATAAGCTTTGAGAGCTGACCCTCCTTCCTGAAATCAAGGCTACCCATACCAGAGTATCAATCCCAGATAGTCAATTCACTGTGGCAGCGCCACAGACTGTTTTACTCCTCTGCTTTAATAATTGCATTCAGTAGCTAAACTATGAGATGGGGAATTCAGATTGGCTGATATGTCTTAACTTCACCTTCTCAAACTGGAAAAATGGGAGAATTGAAACCATGGATAGCTGGAGAAGAGGCATTATTTTTGTTTCTTGCTTCGTTGCCCAACACAAAAGTCCTACATCATTACCTTGATGTTACTGGGGCCCATTTCACAGATTGGCACACTAGCACTTATATTTTTCCAATATAGTTTGATGCCTCTGCTGTGCTGATGGAAAACAGAGGCACTGAAATTTCTCAATCCATTCAGCTGCCCAAAATGTTGTCTGACTGCATGTATATTCATTTTCAACCCAAGACTTTGTTTTTATTTTGAAAGAGTCCTGAAGTTTTATACACCATACTTAAGTCCTAAAAAATCTAAGCATTGAATTTTTTTTCTTCTTTGTGAAACAGAACATTTGAGCAGGTATTCATGCACATGAATCTAAGGCTTCCAGATTCATGGCCCAAAAGCTATTTTTTTTCATTCTTGTGTCCCTTAAAATTCATTGGGCTGATGTAAGTAATTGCTCACCGTTGGACTTGAGTATCTTTGAGGTCTTTTCCAATCTTAATGATTCTATGTTTATATCAAGTTGCCTTAAGAGATCCCCAAGCTTTAAAGGTTATATCTCCAAAGCTTGTCCTTCTCAGTTTTCTACTTAATTCTACACTTATATTGTGATTATTAATTCCTAAATTATCTGGATAATTTTCACTGAGTCAAAAAGCCACTGAATAGATTGGCTTCTTCACGCAGCAAAATGCTTCAGGATGGATTTAAGTGTGAAATTTTAGACCTTTAGTAGGAAAGGTATTATCTTAATTCTTTCAGCATTGAGATGTTCTTCTAAATTCTACTAAATTGTTTTCAAAAGAATCCAAAATCAAATAAACCCCAAAATATCTACCACATGAGGTGCATCCCTTAACTCTAGAGTGAGGAAGAGAGACAACACCTTCTACCTGACTATAAGTGCATCTGATGGTAGCAAAATTATACATTTTGCATTTCAGTACCTAAGGCCAATGATATTGTTAAGAGGCAGAATTGCTAGTTATGTGCCTCAGTCTCTTTTTATGACCTACCAGAAAATTATTTTTTTGCTACTCTTTCATTCCTCTGGCAAGTGTGAGTTGCTAATGCACTTTAGCTCTTCCCCATATGTAGACAAATTACAGAGAAACACAGTTTATTCCCTTCATTCTGACTTCTCTGAGTCCTAATAGATAAGGAATTGCATCCTGGTCTCTACTTGAAGGTTGAAAACATAATTTCTTGCAAAGACAAGCCTCCTCATTTCTAGTTTGAAGGTTTGTTGCTGACCACACAGTTCTATTGTGATTAACTAATGTATTCTCCAGTTTTTATCAGGCCAAAGAAAAATTTAAAAAAGAAATGAAGATTGAAGGATTTCTGTACAGTGACTTATCTGTACTAGCTTCTGATATCCCATATTTTCCACCAGAGGAAGAGGAAGAAAATTTGGAAGATGGAATTCACCTGGTTGTCTGTGTCCATGGATTGGATGGTAAGGCCAGGAAGAATTGCTGTTTGTAAGTCATTTCAGTGTAAATTAAAAAAAAAAAAAAGACATGTTCAGCAAGTATGAAAGAATGGAGAGTCTAAGAATTTGTTTTAGCTAAGTGTTTATTTCTTATTATGCTATTCAGTCCATTGTAATAAAGGATCTATGAGAATATTAAGTACTGTTGCTAAAATCTGGAGTCCTGCTATCTTTTTGGTTTTTGGTTTTTTAGTTTCTGTTGTTTGTTTTTTTTTTAAACAGCAATCTACACCAAAGCACATCAGTCCTCCCGTGTACAGGAAAAGTGCATTGCAGTAACTCCTTGTCTTTCCACAAATGCTTGGTTGTTTTGCAGTATGTCCCCAGGAGGGAAATGTTATTTAACCTCCCAAAACAATGTTATAGATTAGATAGTGGCTGGCTTTATAAAGTGAGAGAATAAAAATCATTCTTCACTGCAGAGGAAGCAGGTTTGAGGATTTTTTACATATATGCTTTCTAAGCAGGAAACAGTTATGTTAAATGTGAACTTTCTCTCGGCAAATTATTGTTATCAATTAGAAAGGTATAGATGTTAACACTAAAACTAAGGAGAAAAAGTGGTAGGGGCTCTGAAATCTTAAAAAAACAAACAAAAAAGAAAAACAAACACTGGCTTGTGCCAGGACTGTTTGCCATTGAACATCTCAGTAGCAGGAATACCCTTCCCGTGAGGTAGTGGTACCTTCTTCACCAACAAAAGATTTCAGAAGACTTTAGAATTTCCTAGTACAGAATGAAACATCTCTCAAAATATCAGGAATGTGATAGTATTTCGGCACCACCTCTAATTGTGAATACATGAGATGGGCCACTCTGCATCTGAAGGTACAGCCCTATAGGCCAGCACAGCTATTGAGGTGTCTCTGGGGGCCACACCTTAGCTTATCTTTTTGTCCTAACTCTGCTGTTCAGCAAATAGAGAACAGATTTATTCTGAACCCAATCTTTGTCCTTTCCTACCCACCATTTATGCAGTCTCCCACAGCAGCAGGTGAGGTCCAGCCCATCTGGAGCAGGCTGTGGGAATTCCTCTTCTCATGATGTTTGAATGCATGAACCTGAGGTGTGACAATGTTCTTAGCAGCATTTAGCAAGAGCTCCATGGTGTCAAGGTTGTTGTGTTAAATTGACTCTATATTGGTTATTTTTCTGTTGAATTGCCTCTTATAAAGTACCATTTGTTCCTAGGTAACAGTGCAGATCTGCGGCTGGTAAAGACTTTTATAGAACTGGGACTTCCTGGTGGAAAACTGGACTTCCTAATGTCTGAAAGAAATCAGGTAGCACAGAGCTAATTTCTGTCTTCCTTTTGGTTGCTGAAATAGTGCCTTCAGCAAAAGCCTTTTCACCAGATGAGTGAAAAAAAAGCACTGGGGAGTTCAGGGAGTTTCATGTAGTATTTAGCACAAAGGCTTTGCTCTATTCCGGTCTAATTTATAGGGTGTTCAAACCTATTGGAAAATATTCCTGGCATTAAAGTCAAAGGCAATGACATTAGCAGTAATAGAACTAGACCTTAGAAGAAGAAAAGGATTTATCCTGCCAGTTTGCAAACTTGGCAGCCTGATGCCTCTGCAGCACAGCAGCAACAGAAAGCAGCAAGTTTAGTGATACTAAATTCTCTGGAGGATGTGGAATATCCAGCAGGTGTTGTCAGCTCCCTTTGCTGCATCAGCCATTGTTTCTCCTGTTGCAGTGTTTGTGGGATTTATTTCCTTGAATGATAAAGAAATGTCTTCCAGAAAAATTGATTGCTGGTCTAGGCAGAGAAATAGAAATGAATCCTGTGCTTTGCTTGGCAGTCAAGCCATATTTATGACCAAAGGCTTAACTTTATGCACAAGATAAGGATTTCCATTGTGCAGTCAGAAACATTATTCTGATTTATGGGTACCTGAGAAACCTGAGTTAAAACTTTTTAACCTTGTTTGTCCAAAAGCTTTTATATTTTGAAGTGGCTGGTTAGTGTATGTGTGTGAACTTGCCACTTCAGTGCACAGCTCTGTCAGCAGCAGACCTGGACACAATGTAAGCAAGGTGAAAATAGTCAGGAGAACACTTCATACTTCCATCAAGGCCTCTTCCAAGAGAAGAGAATGTTTTCAGAGGATGAAACATCTTACAACATCTGTATTTGACATTATCCAGAGTCTGTGATGGAAACTATTTAGAGATCTTATTGTCTGGGAAAGTGGGGAAGTTCTCACAGCACTGGAAGTGGAACCTGGGTGGCTTGAGAGCTATTTTAATGTTATAAAGCATCTCATCACTGCTGTTCCCTTCTCTGAGAACCACACTGAAAATGACATAAGAAATCAGTCATTTATCTGGTTTGCCTTATAGAGGAAAATTCAAATCACTTTTTTAGGCATTCATGTGTGATGCATTTGACAAGCTTAGTCAGGCTGAAATGATAGTAAAGAATGGAGATATAATCGGGTGAAATACGACACTTGACATGTTTTGGTTATGATTAACATTCAGGCTGATATTCTTGCACTTTTAAACAACCTGAAAGGTTTGGGATAATGAGCCTAGGAGGACATCTTTAATTATCAATGCAGACAAAACAAACAGGCAGAAGGTTACTGGACTGTTTTTTGTTTATAAGAACATTTATTTTAAGTCTGTATTGCAAAGTGAATATCGACATGTTTTCCTGTGCAAGAGCTGCAATTAGCAAGATGAGTTGTGTCACAAAAGCATTAATTACTCATATGTTTCAAAAGCATTAATTACTCATATCTTTGCTCTGAATAGCTCTTGCAACATTTGATGATTGTTTTGTGGCATCTCATTAGTTAGGAGTTTGATTTAGAGTCCTGTTGGATTGCCAAATTACAAAGTTCTGAATAAGATCTGCCTGTAATTGTATAGACTGGAAATATATTGCTTGTTTTATTGTCTCACAACCGGCAGTACTGTTGCAAGCAACAAATTATTCATCTGTCTCTAGCAGTCATTCTCTTACTGATGACTGTTGATTAACAAACACACAGCATTTGATTAAAATGGCCATATAATTTTGTGATGACATCCTTAGCATCAGCATCATCATGTCAATGTATAATCCTATTAAGTATTTTATTGCTGTAATCTGTTGAACCCTAAATGCCAAAAGCCTTTCTTCCATGTGCCGACCCTGGTATCTAGAGCAGCTGAGCATTAGCAGTTCTCACCAGTGTCAAGTCAGGCTGCTTTAGCATCATGCTTATGATTCTGGAATCACTCAGCAACCTCTCTCAAAGGAGAACTTAATTTAAAAGAGGACCTGGAGACAGAAAAATCTCCCTTCTTCCTCCTTGAACACATATAAAGAAAATTTACACTGGTTGTTACATTTCTGCTGGAATTTGACTTTAAAAATAATATCAGTCTGCAATAAGTGTAATATATTTTAATTCATTAAGTGTTTTAATTTTTCAACAGACTGATACTTTTGCTGATTTTGATACAATGACTGACCGATTATTGGATGAAATTATTCAGCATATCCAGTTGTACAACCTCTCCATATCCCGAATAAGGTAAGCTTTATTAGATAGCAAATAGTGTGTAACTGTTTGAGTTCCATGAGCAACATCTAGAAAAATTAGCTTTGTCTAAAGTGCCATGTGTCAAAAGACATTGAATCAGTGAGACTAATTTTTACATTCTTACAGATGAGAATGAAAGAGAAAGATTCTTATGAAGGAGAATCTTGTAGGCTGAAAAGCCCTCTGTCAGGGCTTTCAATAAGGTCCTTTAGTTATCATTTAATGACAACTAAAGGATCTTATTGAAAGCCCTGACAGAGTCCTCCCTCGAGCCATTTGTGCCATGTTTATGTTTATTATAAAGAAAACACAGATGGGCTTTGTATTAATGTAGTTCTTTCTTTCCCAACAGTTTTATTGGACATTCCCTTGGTAATGTCATCATTCGATCTGTACTAACTCGCCCCAGGTTTCGCTATTACCTCAACAAGTTACACACCTTCCTGTCCCTCTCTGGGCCCCACCTGGGAACCCTTTACAACAACAGCACTTTGGTTAGTACAGGTAAGAGCTGATGGGAAAGCTTTGACTGGCTGCGGTCCACAGCAGAGCGCACAAGACGGCAACAAGCAGAGGGAGGAATTTATTGTAGCATGACTTGTACCTTAAAGTTATGGAAAATATTTGCTGAAGAGTTCAAACCTTCAAAATTCAGAAAAAAAATTTGCAATTTCAATATCTACAAGTTCCATCATATTGTTCCCTGGAAAGCTCAGGGGTGTGCAGCAATGGGCTCATCAGAGAGATAAGACTTACTTTCCACTCAGTCTCTCACTTCTCCTCTGCTGCTAATAAAGAGAGGCATCTCCATGGCTGAAAAAGAAACATTATTATGGAAATGGAATGTCCCACATTTCAGTCTTCTGGAGTGTTTTCCTACCACCATGAGACAACCACAGAATCATAGAATAGTTTGGGTTGGAAGGGACCTTAAAGACCATCTAGTTCCACCCCTACCATGAGCAGGGAAATCTTCAATTAGATAAGGTTGCTCCAAGCCTTGTCCAACCTGACCTTGATTATTTCTAGGGATGAGACATCGACCACCTCTCTGGGCAACCTCTTCCAGTGTCTCACCACTCTCTTCCTTACATGTAGCCTAAATCTACCCTCTTTTAGTTTAAAACTGTTGCCTCTATCCTATGAGACCCTTAGACTTTTCTCCCTGTTGATTAGGAGTACGAGAACAAGACTTCTACTAAATTACAGTGCTATCCTTACTGTAGGCACATGTATTCAACTCTCCTGCTTGATGATTTACAAAGGATAAAAATGTTCACCAATTTTCACTCCAGGTCTATGGCTAATGCAGAAGTTAAAAAAGTCAGGGTCGCTTTTGCAACTGACCTTCAGGGACAACGCGGATCTACGCAAATGTTTCCTCTATCAGCTCAGCCAAAAAACGGGTGAGTAGGGCTTGGTGTGCCTTTGCAGTGCCAAGGACTATTCCATTGGCTTGTGCTGGACTGGCCTATTCTCCAGGGAGTAAAGGAAATCTGCATTTTGTTAGTGATCTTTCTTTAAGGGCTGCCCTGTCTAAAATCTGATATCAATTTCATCTGTGCATTTTTTCTGCCAAAGGCATCAGATAATGTCTTTGCCAAACTGTTAGCATTAAATAAGACCTCCGTGGTGCAGTAAACATGCACCTAAGTTTATAGTCCGTGAGCAAGAAACATCATTCTTGACAAGCCATCATTGCTTAATTTATGCTATGAGATGAAAACCATTTTACCTTTTTTATTATTTTTTTGTAAGTTTAACATCTCTTGTCTCTAGGAAATATGACTCTGTGAGATGAAGAGCAAATTTTATTCATGACTGTTCTGGCACTTCTGTACTACAGAGAGAGATGTATGGCCTCACACTAGAAAAATGATGTCTGAATAGAGAATATTTTTTCCTATTCTTTAGTCTGTCATGAATAAATAAAATAAATCAGGCTTTTCTTAAGAAAAGAAAGCAAGCATGATCCTTCTGTTGAAGCAGTTGTTTTAAGAGTTATTTTTAATATTGAGTGTGAGCAAACTGGCGCTAAGAATGTGGTGACAAAGACACTACTTGATGTTTAATTCTTTTCTCATACTTCTGTACACTGCTAATAGGAAACAAAGACTATGTTAATATGAATAAAACATCTAAATCTTACAGATATGCTATATAACTCAATCAATGACAGGAAGTTGATGTAAATTGGTGTTATTTGAATTTTCCCATTGATTCCCTAGTTCTTATTTGCATGGAATATAGCTGATGACTGCTTTACTACTGTCAAGTTGAAATAAAATTGTGTCTACATAAAAATCTCCTATTTTAACTTCCCAAGCAATGAATTCCCAAGCATGTGTAGTGAGTGAAAGCAATTTGCTGCTTGTTAGCTTGGTAGACTGGAGATATAAGAGGCTATAAACGCAGGTATTGTTCTTGAAAATGGAGAAGGCAAAAATGTAAATGTGGAGAGAGTTGTCTGTAAAGTCAGAATCATCTGGGTAGATGCTTAGGCAAAATATCCAAAGATGTGGATGTGTCCATATGTAAATGTATGAGCTGGCATGTTGATTCAATAGAGCTGTCCCTACTCTGGCACCCTGCTGCAAAAGAAGTGGGGAGAACCTACAGAGGTAGAAATACCAGAAGCAGTGTTCTGCCTACATTGCCAGATAACTCTTTGGGCCTCCAGCAATTTCTGACTTTCTTATTAAAGTTGAAATACCTGCTACCTTTCAATCTTTTTAACGAATGTTCCTCATGCTTGTTGTGAAAATAAAAACCAAAACAAAACCCACAATAAAATATTATTCCCTATTGAACCTCTTCACATAAGATTTTACTTATGGTAACACTCACTGGGGCTTCTCTTACCTTTTACCTCAGACCAAAGTTGAAAACTCAGTTGGTTTGACTGCACAAGAAGAAAATTATAAACACCTTAAGTCAGGTTTTGGAAAGGCAGCCAGCAGGACTTTTCATTGTGGTGGTGATGGTGAGATTTTCTGTGAAAGTCTAGAAATCATAGTTGTAGAATCATAGAGACATGGATGGGCCTTTGAGATCATCTGGTTCCAATCCCCCTGCAATGGGCAGGGACACCTTCCACTAGACCAGGTAGCTAAAAGCCTCAGGCAGCCTGGCTCTGGTTCTGGACCATTTTCCCATAAGAGGGAGGGAAAGACAAAGGACAAACTCACAGCTCTTCTGTGTTCAGGATATTCTCTGAGCACATAGGTTATGTCATCAGTGTTTATTTTCTTACTTTTCTGTTAAATGTGGGTGATGGAGCACTCAAGAGACCATAGACAGGTCAAATAGCAGGAGCTCATCAGTGACCCTATTAGCTCCAGGGAACAGGGAGGATTTGGGATTTTCAGTAGATGTACCAGCAATGTGGATTTGTCAAGTGACTGCTGTGTGCAGGACTGGATGGACCCTAAGACTCAACACCAGTGAAAGAGTATGATATTACAGTAATTCCTTTTCTTCTCCCTCTCTCTATTTTGTTTGAGAATTTTACTAATTTATTGTGTTGTTTTTGAACTTGATCCTGTTTAGAGGTATAAATATTTGCAAGAATAAGCTTTTAATAAAAGTATTTTTTATAGACAGTTCTTACTTTTCCTTGTTGACATACAATTAACACGTGTGAGTGTTGATAGGTAACAAATAGTTCACAGAAGCAACAGAAACGTGTTTAAGCTGTTATGAATCTTTCTAAGACTGTGTTGCATGTTTTATTAATTATCATCTATTTTGCACTGTACATTTTCAAAAGCCTTTGAACAAGAAATAGTCATGCTGACACTGTATTTATTTTCATCACTGTGCTTAATTGTGATTGTATTCAATATGTTTGCCACAGGTCTTCAGTATTTTAAAAATGTTGTGTTAGTGGCCTCACCCCAAGACAGATACGTACCTTTTCATTCAGCAAGAATAGAAATGTGCAAAAATGCACTTAAGGACAGACACACAGGTATGTTTAAAATCTTTTATATATTCCCAAGGCTGTTGAAGAATTGCATTTCTGTGCAACTGAGGTCATTACGTTAGAAGGGTTTTTCATCAACGTGATGAAAACTCAAATGTTTATTTGATAAGGAAGAAAGTGTTTGCTTCCCACAGGAAATTACTGAAATCAATAAAAGAAGCTTTTCAAGAAGCTCTTTTCGTGATGAAAACAAATTTCAATCAGGTCATAATCAAAGGTTTCTTACTGCTTCCTCCCCTTCCCTCTAATTTTAATTTTTAAAATTGATAATAGAACTAGCTCTTGACAATGCTTTTCTGTAGTCTAGTGATTTACTTGTATTGTCTCTCCTTTTTTTCTCATAATGAAGTCTTTCTCCACACATCCAAAGTAAGGAGGTTTTCCCTTTGTTTTCAATAGTGTTTGAATGATTACAAGATAATTTAAGGGACAGATCTAAAATCATGTTGTTCTGTAATAAAATCTGTAAAGCACATCAGGACTCACACCACCAGAGGTCCTCCTGTCAGCTCAGGCTGTGTGTATTGCTTTTGTTATTAGCAGCCTTGCTCATTTATAAAATGTTTCATGGCATCGGTTTGATACCACATTTAGGAATAATGTTCAGTGCAATTTCATCCCCATTTCACATATGTGATTACCTAGAACTGGAGGTGTTCTCTGGAAGCAGAAAGAGACACACAGGCCCAATAACCAGTACAGTTGCCTTCACACTCCTTACTTAAACGACAGCTCTTTTCTGTCCTACCTCAGACATTAATTAAAAAGAAATTCTTCAACTCACCTACAGTGGTTGTTCCTCGGGGACGTGTTTGATCTAGCAGGAGCCAGATCATTACATTTATCAATACATCAGATCATTTATCTGTAAATGTTTCCTGAGCCACTGTTTCTGCCCCTATGAACACTTCAACTATCTCTACATTACGCCCTTCCTGCATTAGAATCGCCAGAGAAATCCAAATGGATTTGTGTCCTGCCAGACCCTCACACATTGGAATTCATAGGCAGTGTGAGTCCAACCCCACTCCCCTAAAAGAAACACAAGCATTTTCTTCACTGACAGAGGAAAGGCTGAGGATGTCCCAGGCCTCATGGCAGCTTCAGCAGATCCCTTCTCACAGTCAGTGCCTCCATTAGATGAGCACCACTCTGATACTTGGCAAATCTTGGAACTGGACTGCTGCCTCTTACATTTGTTTTGGCCTTGCTTCCATTTTTCTTCTCACTGAGACTGTAATTAAATGATACTGGAAGAAAAGAGAGGATCTGGGAGCTTTGGCGGGTAGGTGTGATATCTCAACTCTTTTTCAGGTCCTGTTTATGCAGAAATGATCAACAACCTGCTCCAGCCTTTGATTGGGGCCAAGGACTGCACTTTGATCAGACACAACGTGTTCCACGCTCTGCCGAACACTGCCAACACGTTGATAGGCCGGGCTGCCCACATCGCCGTGCTGGACTCTGAACTGTTCCTGGAGAAGTTCTTCCTTGTGGCAGGACTCAACTACTTCAAATAGTGCCTGAAGTACAGGGCAACAGAGGCCAACCTTTCCATTGAGTGGAGGAGACTCCCTTAGCCAAAGGAGTGCAATGTTAGAAATGAGATCAGGTGGGACTTTCAGACTTCCCATTTCCATTTCTCTTTCAGAGAATAAAGTGCTATGGCTTTAAGGCATTCAAGCTTTCAAGTATTGGTGCTTTTGGAAGAAATAAATATTCCTTTTCAGTTTCTATGTTTTTTGTCCACATAAAGACATGAGCCACTTCTGAAGTACAGAATCAGAATAAGAAGGTTAATTCTCTAAATGTGATTGGACCAATATAATTCCCATTTCTCCTGGATATTAAACCAGGAACTTGTCTGTCCTTGATTTACTACTTATATTAACAAAGCTCTACATTTGTAGCACATTTCGGGTAGTTAACACACAATGAAACAAGTATATGTGAACTCAGGTTAAAACCTTCTTGTGATGAACTGAGAAGTCTGAAAACCATTTATGAAAGTTTCAGTCTTTCTGTTTGTTGGAAGAAAATATTTGGATGGTTCCGTTACTGGTAATAATTTCTAACATACAAATTATACATTCAAATAATGAAAAGGAGTAAAATATTTTACATAGAATGAACAAATATTGGTATTTGTCTTTAAAAAGAAGCCCCAACTTTAGTTTGGGAAGAATTTCATTCAAGTTAGAAGCTGCCAAACCAAAAGGACTATATTGGATTACTTCTAAATTATCAGTGGCATCTGTTAACATTTCTTCTGTTTACATTTCTAGAGGATCATAACTGACTGTGTTTGTTATAACCTTAAAGGTACAATTTTTATGTTTACATTTGTATCTAAGTCCATTTGTTCCAACAATTTTTTTTAAAATTTATTACGCTGATACAGAATTCAAAATCTAGCCAGTTATATCCTTGAAAACCCCAAATACTTGGAAAAATAAAGGCTGGACATATATAATGGTAAGGATTGTGGAAAGTTTAAAAAATATAAGGATGTCTTAAAATCCTTTGCAATACTCTCTAAATACTTTGCTAATGCCCATTTGCAGTGTTGTATACAGTCCTAATTATTACATGGTTACAGCTGGTTGAGCTATTTAAAACTTTATTAATGCAATGGTATCTAGGTTGTTTTTAAGAGTTTGAAAAAGAACATATTTCCCAATTTTTAATTTTTTTCATCAGATTTACAGTAAGATTTTTATCACAAAGTTATCAAATTTAAAGTGACAAATTTCAATAACTTTCTGCACATTTTCATAACATTTTGATGAATTTTCAATCAGGAGTTTTTTGAAACAAGAGAAAGTGAATAATTCTTCACAATTATTTTTGTTTGGAAGGCAGGCAATTTTTTAATGCAAATACAATTTGTTTAAAAATACAAATGAGCAAGTCTCCATATCTTCTAGCAATGACTGTAAAAAATTACAAAGCTGGGTTTAGGTGTCAAGACTCCCATCAGTAAACTAAGATCAAGATGGTGGGGATTTGTGAAATAAAAAAATACAAAATGAAACAGAAAACATCACAACCACAGGGAAATATTTGTAGTTGCAAAAAGTAAAACTAATTTTTTCTCAAAAGAAAAAAGTGAAAAAATTACACAAAATTAGTTCAAGAAAAGAGTTTTAGCAGACTGGCAAATGCTGGTAAAGCAAAAAGGCTGGCTTGATAACTAATGCATGTTTTTTAAAATAGGAAGGAGAAAGAAGGTATATACCAAAGGGTGAGATTAAACCACCTGAAAAGGAGTATTACACGTAAAAATCGTGTGCCCTCATAGAGGCAGAAATCATATGGGAACAATTCCATGGTGTGATTCAGTGTTGACAAGTTTCTTAAACAATACCTCAGTACTTGAATTAAATATGTAGATACTATTGTGTTTCACCCTCTCTCTTTTTTTTCCTTACACATTGACTGCTAAATGTTAACAGTCGGTTTTACCCAGTCAATAAATCCTATCAGGAAACCTGTGGTTTCCACTTCTTGGTTGGGAATACTTTCTTTACTTTGGCCTCAGCAGTCTAGTGCCAGCTGCACTGACATATCACAACTTCTTCCTCAGAGATTGCCTAGAGAATTTTAAATATAGTGGGACACAGAGGTTGAGCTGTTATATAGTGCAGTCCTTTTGAGCCAGGACTAGTACTTCTATACAGAAAAACAGGAAAGAAAAGCAACCTCTAGCTGTAAGCAACCTCCAGTGTGCTGTATGAGGGTCTGGTCCACTTGTAGAAAACATTCAGGAGTCTGCAAACTGAAAATTTTGAAAAACATTTAGAAAGAAGTCACTTTACCCCTATATACATGCCTGCTGTGTGTGTGTGCATAGTCTGTACAAAGCAGTTTGCTTATTTCCAGGTATCACACACCAGCTTTCACAATCCTGAGTCTGACAACGAACCAGTGTACCTGTTATACTCAGATGGGAGGTTCTTGCCTTGCCTTGTGCATTGGACTGCATTCCCAGCCTTCTGTTTGCATGACTGTGAGAGAGTGGACATGGGAAAAGGTCTCTGCATTGCTGCAGGAGTTGGTGGGTCTTTCCATGCTCACTTCCAACTCACTTGTTCTGTACTCCTACTAGTGCTCTGACTGATGGATAAATATACCTACAGGTGTCAGTGTTCCTATTCATGCAGAATCCTTTGATGATTCAGTCTGATTTCAGAGTTGGAGTTGGGCTGTTTGTAGACTTGGATCAGGGCCACATAACTTACATCTTGTGCAGTATGCAAGAAAGCTCCTGTGGAGCCTCAGAAAAATCTGGGAAGTGTCATTCCTGTCAAATGATAAGACACAGATTTTATCGTCCTTGGCAGAACATTATGGGATATATTGGCAGTGGTGGTGTAGTTGAGCTTCCATTTTAAGGTTCTCAGAACAGCTTCCCTCACTTTTACTTCTTTTATTCGTTTTAATGGGATATTGGCTCTAAGTACTATAAATCCACTCAATTGTATAGACAATATTGTAAAGAAATCTGCATTTTCATTATAATATAAATAATATCTAAGTTTTTTTACTTCATCAAAGTATAGTAATCAGCATGGACTTATTTTCAGATTTGTATTTACATGGAAAGAAATATACAGCAAGAATTATCTTCATAAATTAGTAAAATGCACAGTTAGCATCTTTGTTTCTGCCACAACCTTTGGAATTTCGATATATTGTCCTTTCACTTAAAGCCTTTTAAAATACATTTAAGTACATTTGTAGCATTTCTGCAAGGATTTTCCCTGCAATCTGCACAACTGCCCTTTGGCTTCCTCTATCTATGGGAGCAGGGCTTAAACTCTTCAGTGAAGCTCGGGCAACCATAGGGGATAAGAGAGTTTTTCAAGACTCTGGACAGAGGAGGGACAAACCAGGGGGTTTTTTATAGCTTGTCAATATTAGCTTCAGCTGTATTTGAAGTGAAACTCCCTTCAATTCTAAAGGATCCTTCAGTTAAGTAAAAAACAAAGCCAGCATTCCAAGGTTGTTTTTTATTATCTAAAAAGTTTAAAAGTAACAAGAAGGATCTTCACCAGGTAAAGTGCATTTTCTATGGAGGCTTTCCAGTGCCAGGGGTGAAGTGGGGGCTGTAGCCCAGATGAGCAAGTTCCCTGGGGGAAAGGTGATAGCCCATGTGTAGAAGAAGAGGAGCAGAGCCAGCAGATGTCAAGGCTTTGAGAGACAGAGACAAAGATAGGGGATGGAAGAAAGACAAGAAGTTCCTGAAGCAGACTACAACATTTAAGAGGACTGGCATTAACTGATTTAAAAGATTTGAAGAACTTGAAAACAGTGTGGTTCTAACAATTCAGTGGATATCTATGATTCTATGATCATGCCTTTATTAATAGCTGGATTAATTTTTCTCTGATATTCTGGGTCTCCTAGAGCCCATTTCTCCCCACTTTTAAAAGAATTTAATATCTTTTGAAATTGATTTTTTTTTAAATACGGATGGAGAGAAATTGCAGCATTAACTAAGTGTGTGTAGATGAGGGACAGAATAGTAAGTTCTTTCTGCATCTGGGCTGAGGATTTTCAAGGAGTTGGTTTTCAATCTCCTGGAAAAAGACAATCCAATCTCCTGAATCCTCTGGAATTTTTTTCTTCTTGGAGAATTGTAGAATTTGTCCTGTTTAATTTAATCACCTAATTTGCGCTTAAAAATGTGTTGCAAAATGAATTTGTTCTGCTAAAATAAAAGACTTAATTTCTGTCTGTAGTCAGTTAAGAGAGGTAGGTACTACTGTAAGTCTGCATGACTGATCCTGTTTTCTGCTTTCGTGGCATTCAGGGTTATTTATTTCTGTTACTTGTTCAGGGAACTTATAATAAGACTCACTTTCTGGGCGTCTAAGGAATTGACAGAAACTGGAGGGTCAGCATTTGTGGACTGGATTACTTCTTCAGTTTTTCATACCTGGGTGCAGGTTTTGACTGCACACCTTGACCAAAAGCAAACATTTAAGATATGAGTAAAGCTCCTTTAAAACCTGGCAGGAAATGGGTCTTTTTCTGGCCTCCAATGAATGCTTGTTTTCTCTTTAATGAAATTCAAAATTTGTTTTCAAAATCAGGTATGTCCGCGGACAATAGAGGAAGTTGAAATTTTTAGCTTTAAAGGATTATTTTCTAAAGACTTGAAACCTTAGCACAGAGTTTTGGAATTACCTACACAAATTCTGAGCACTATTTTACTTCAAAGCATTTCATAAATATCCACTGACCAATCCTCTTCACTGTTCCCTTGCCAGAAAAGAGCCACACTTCAGACAGCAAGCTATCATAAAACAGTATGAAACTGGGAATTCAAGAAAAGTTTTCATTAGAATTTGTAGTTTTCTTTGGTGCTTTTTATGTGGTTAAAAAAAAAAAAAAAGTTCTCTTGCATTCTACCTCTGCATTTAAAATAGTGAGAGTGGTGATGAAGGAGAAAGATGAGAACTTCTAATAACAGGGTTAGACCCTTGTGAAGGCTTATGCAAATATCCCATGAACTTTAATATATAATGAATAGTCATGGAGCATTTCTGAGGCAGTCTCAGTATGCCAATATGTGTCAGCCTAGCTGAATGATTATTTTCTTTGTGGACTTAAATTTCCATTTATAAATTATCATCAGAACAGCCTAACATATTTCACTCCAGCTGGTTATTTAGATGCTAAAAGTCATGTCCACAGGGAACTCTTATGGAGTGCTTTTCTTCATTTCAACACATATGCTCAGCAGTTTTGATAGTTAATGTTATCTAATTGACAGTTTCTAGCTAAATTTACCTCCTCCCCCAAATTTTCAGTGTTTATTCAATCATTGAATTGTTTTCAAGTTATAAACCAGTATAGATACAGATCTGTTGAAGTTAGTGTTCATCTTCTTTAATGCAGTTACTTTATGGCTGTAGTATCACAGTCTCAGGATATATAATAATCACTGAATTAAAATTTAGACCATTAATGTTTGGAGTAATGAAGTTCATAGTGAGGGACTCGATTAGCTGCAGTTCACTCTCCTCTGGTTTAGTTTTGCCTTTTGGGGCAAACAGAATCACAGCAAGGTTGTGCCCCTGGCTCTGTTCATGGTTCCCTTAATCTGCAATTCCTTTGAGATGCCTAAATTGCCCTAAACTACTGTTCTGTGTCCAGACATTCCCATATTTGCTGGGTCACCTTTCCATGACCTGACTGCATCTCTTCCATATACTGTGAGGTCAGTGCAGACAGGGATTCACAAATATATCCAGCACTGCCATTCCATTTATCCAGGAGTGGGACATCATTCTCACACATTCATTCCCATCGGTTTTCTCAGCCCTTTATGAAGAGTGCTATCCAGACGTGTTACAGATGACAGAATATTTTGTTTCAGAAGGAACAGCTGGAAGTATCCCTGTATAATTCCTATCAAAGCAAGATTATCGTAAGCCTCATGGTAAGGTCAGCCATATATTTCTCTTGCTGGATATTGAAAACATCTGGTGATGGATATACTACAGCTACTCTGGAATACCTTCTCAACTGCTGTACATCACTTCTAGGGAAAACAACCAAGCAAACAACAACAAAAAAATTGAAAAAAAAAATCCAATTTAAACTTTCTGAGCTGCAGTTTCTTTCTGTTACCTTTTTTTTTTTTATCCCACCTGTTTATTCCATGGGGTTGTTCTTGCATCTGGTACAGTTGTAACATCCTTTTCCATGCTTTCAGACAGCTCTTTGACACTTGGTGTTTTTTGTGCCAGGCTGGACAAGCCTAATTCTGTCTGTCCTCAGAAGCTGTGTGCTTAGACCCCTCACCATCTTGGTGATCTTTTGTTGAGCCCCGTCCAGTTTCTCAACCCTGAACTGGGTTTAAGAGGCACCAGGAATTGGCAAAGTGCATTGGATGATAGCTCTGCTGCAGACTGGTGCCCTGTTCCTGTTCAGGAGGGCCTCTGGCTGCTGGCACTCATCACATCCTCTCCCTGTCTGAGGCTCTAATCCCAAGAGCTGGAGCTGTTCTCCTGTTGCCACAACTGGAATTTTCCAGCCCTCTATGAACTGATTTTTACTTTAGGCACAGATAGCGAGGAAGCCTAGTGTCACCAGAGCTGCTGCTGTTTCTCCTCTGTTTTTAGGAAGACTGTAAAATACATCTGCACTTCCCCAAGAGAAATCCATGCACTGAATAGAAATGCTTGAGAACAGTTTAATCAGTGTTAAACAGTTAGAATGCTTTAAATGCAGATGAGTCAGGCCTTCCCCTCATAGGACAAAGCATAAAGAATAAATATGTATAAACTCATCTTATGCAAAAGGTCAGACTAAATTAACTTCTGCTACAACCTTGAAACTTCATTTCTCTGCTTTTGAAAATTCGATTCTCTACTTTCACCCAAAGTGCTGCAAGATGCTCTTATCTGAGTAGCAACCTAACCATATCTTTCTGAAATGGATTTGCACACATCCATATATATTCCATAAGTCCAATGTCTATATGCTAATTGCATGGAGCTTTATGTCTTCAAGTATCTTCTGCCTCTTCAAATACGAAACTGTGATACAGTGAACTCTTATACAATCCATCATGCCTTCCAGTCTTTGAAAGATATCAGCTACAAACAGAAACAACTTATCCAAAGGAACAAAAAAACCCCTCTTCTCCACATGAAAGTCCAGTCTTCGATAATTCTATTTTATTTTGGAGATGGTTGGAATATTGTGATGGCCTCGCCTTTTTTAATGCATCCTGTAAATGGGATTACACTAATAAGTATAACAGCTTTTGGTGCTGAAAACTCCAATATTTCAAGCAACTAATTTAAGAAGTTTATCATTCCTTCCTGAAAGCATAAATGCCGTTAGGAATCTACCTGTTCCAGCCCCAGGGACACTTACTCTTTGCTATTTTTATATGGATAAGGCTACGTGCATCATTCCCAGCAATGTAAAGAGGCCAAGGCATTTCTGACACTATCAAATATGCATCTACATGCATGGGAAAGGATGAGTGGGACTGTTTTTGATGTAAAATGAGTCATCACATTCAGTAAAAATGCTAATATAAAGTATAGTTCTTATTTGTCATCTGTCCCATATGATGTATACCCCAAATACATACGTACACAGGAAGTGTCTTATCCCACAGGAGCTGTATGTTGCTCCCATAAGAGGTGAAGATGTGTTCCCATGCACAGTGTATACATACCATACCACACCATACTTAGGAGGAAGCTGATGTTCAGCTTAACAGGTTTCTGTTGCCTTTGGGGGCAAAATAAAAATTTGGGGTTACTTTGGTTGTCCTCCAGAGCTCCTGTGAAGGAGCCATTTCTTGGCTTCATCCACCTCGCTGGAGGAAAGAGGTTGTTTTGTGCACTGATTTGTCAACCTCTTGGCACACCATCAGCTGACTAAGCTTATCTAAGCAGTCCTGAGTTTGATGTGTGTTATCTACCTCCCCCATGGTTTCTGTGGTCAATGCAACATGTCAAACTGAGCTACCCTGTCTCCTAAGACAGGAACCCTGTCACCATCTTTTAATTTTCCTTGACATCCATCCTCTTCAACCAAGCATTCATTTTTTAAGCTGGTAGATCAATGATTTATCAGCTTTGTCACTCTTCTTACTAATTTTAGTCTTCTATATATTTGGCTATGCATCCAGTTTGGGAAATTAGCTATTTCCTTTTTCTGCAGTTAAATCTTCTTAGGAAATGTGACGGAGATCAGTCAAGCCATGGTATTCCTTTGCCACTGCACGTCTGGAATAAACCCCACACCACTGAAAACTCACTGGTATTCGTGGAGTGTTCTGCATTCATTTTCTACTGTGTTTGTTTTGCGAAGAAAAAACATACATTGGTGTTTTGTCCCACTCCTTTTTGGGTCTCCAGGTGAGCCAGAGTCCAGATATAGCTCTGACAGACTGAGGAGAAGGCAAAGATAAACCCTCCTCCTGTCTAAGATGTGACAGGAATTTACCCCACTAGGATGGTAGTAATGACAGAACAAATCAAAAATCAAAAAGAACACCTTCCAAAATCCCATCCAATTCATCAAAATAAATCACTCCAGAATAATATTAAATTTTTGGTTAAAGTATCAGGTCAAAACACAGATCAGATATTCCAAAACACAAAGTTCAGAAGAAAATTGGAAATTATGTTGATATTTTTCTACTTGGATTTGTCTCTAATAATAAGATTCCTTAAAAGTTGAACAGTTTAACCTAAAACTTGTTTTCTTGGACTTGAACAATGAATCTATTCATTATTGTCTTAGACTCTGGCATCAATCGTCTTTATAACTCCCGTAAAATATACTCAAGTCCTTTAAAAAAAATCTCATCTTAAATCTCTATCTTTCAATTCTGCTGAGACAATTAGCCACAGCATCTGAGACAGCAGACAATTGAAATTTCTCTATATACAGAATTACCTTCAATGAACAGTACAAGCCTTAAGTGGAAAAGACTTGTCTGTTGGGTGATTTTCTTTCTTGTTTAGAGGAAGTTTATGTTAATGAGTCTAATTTAGCCAGTAAAGAAAGTAGGTGAATTCTGTCCTCTTTCTTAGCCCTCTGTTCCATGCTGCAAATTCAGGCACTTAAAATTAAGCATTCTAGTTTGTGTTACAAACAAAACACATCTCTGAGGCAGGTTTTGACTGATGTCTTATCTTTCCCTGTATGAAATGTACAAACACAGTTACTCTGGTTTTGACACTGGAACCATATTCTTGGCTAAGTATTGTAAACCTTAGTGACACTTTCTTCAAAGTGTATTAAAATTGTAGGTCTCAAAATCAGACTTTGATTTTTTAATGGTTAAAGTTAACAATGGCAGCAGAAGTAACCACATTTTTATGGTATCTATTCAAATGGAACACCTTACACTGCTGGATTAATTCCCAGTTCAATGGTAACATCTAAAACTGGACCTTCACTGCTCCTCAACTGACATGTGGACTAGAATCCAATGGACAGGAGCATAGTTCTGTGAAGATCCTTATCATGTGTTTCAGAGTTACCTTTTACTTATTTTATTAAATATTTAATAATACCCCTTAAAATTAAACCCTACTGTTTCCTGTAAATAATTACATCTGAAAGTGGTTTTCTGTATGCACACTGTTACAATTTTTAGTTAACAAAGGCAAGGCTACAAAAATTTTTGGAAGAAATAATATGGCTTGAGGTTTTTTCAGATAAGCAAAATACTGCCTGCCAAATACTATTGGGCTGAGTCTCAAATGAGTAATTTCAGCTTGAGGCATTTCAAATTTTTGGGGTTTTTAATCATAAAAAACTATACAAAATCAAGAGGTTTGCCCCTGAACTTGATAACCATTTGTTCTCTTGCAAAGTGGATGTAAAATACTAGCATTGGATTCATGCCCATGTTTGTGCACACAGGCTGCAAAGCAAAGCATCAGAAATATATCCTTCTCCAAGTACTTCCTTTGGGGCTGATTGTTCAGGGCAAGCAATATGCATGCTATAACTGGTGCATGTAACAGTAACTACAACATTCTGCAAATTTGAATTTATACAGTAACTTGATATTAAGGCTGAACTTTGCAGATGAGTAGTCTATGGTATTTTTAATTATAACCCTTTCTGTGGTCTGAATACGAGTACAGCTGATTCTGTCATGTGACACTAGAGGTTGGACTTTTAAATGAGACATTATTATATTTGATTGAGGCAGTTATGTTTCTCAAGAATGATTTCGAATCAGACAGAAGCAGCAATAATTAGAGGTTGAGAACTTAGAAAATCTGTAATATTTTTTTAAAACACCAAGATTTACAACACATGCTCTGTCTGTCTCTGTCTAATTTACTTCCCTTTCCCTAATGAACACTTGTCAACTGCCACACACTTCAATTTTCTTTAACTATGTCTGTCAAGATTTAAGTGAGACTTACATCAAAAAACCAAAACTAATCTCACTAAGTGGAAACATGTGACGTTGAGTCAATTCTGTGATATTTTAAGGAAAACGGAAATGCAAATAAATTTTCTTGGAATGTAGGTTTAGACTCAACAGCATTCACAAAGTCTTTATTAAAGGTCTGATCCTGAGAAATGCTGGTCAAATGCATTCATGGTATAATGGACCAAATCTGCAAGTGGATTGACCTGGTGAAGAGCTTTATACAGCCACAAGATCTTAACAAATGGCAACCAGCAGCATCCATGGCATCTCAAAGTCAGACCACCATGAGGTAACAAACGTTCTGCGTTCTTTTTAAGGCCAATTTTCCAGTTGGTCAAATGTGTTTTAAAAGTAATGTCTTTTAAGACAAATGCAGACCTCTCCAAGGGATCAAGTCAATGGATTACTGTGGACAGATCCTTATAGGTTAAGGGAAAGGGCTTTTAATTTTTAAATCTACTACTTTGAATCATGACCATACAAAAAAGCTGAAGAAATCTGACATGGTCCCTTGTATAAATAAGATCATGAATGTAAAGCTTATAATGCCACTGTGAAATTTTAATGCTTATTTATTATGGTTATGATGAAATCTGTATAATAAGATGATGATGATAATAATAATAATATAATAATAATAATAATGAATAGTCATCAGTGCCAATATGATTCTACTATTTTTCTACATATGCTTTATTGTGGCATTTTGTGTAGCTTGTGTTCTGTGTAAAGAAATGTCAATAAAATCTTTGCTTCCTTTTGTCTGTACACTCTGTGGCTCTTGATTGTTAGGAAATTCCCTAACCCCTTTTGTCCATGTAGCTCGTGGCAAACATGACAAGCATGATAAAGAGAAGTAGCATAAAAGATGCTCAATTACAAGAAAATAGATGAGCTGTATGAAGGGCGGTGGTTGGTGCCTTATCCCTGGAAATGTCCAAGGCCAGGCTGGAGGGGGCTTTGAGCAACATGGGCTAGTGGAAAGTGTCTCTGTCCATGGTAAGGAGATTGAAACAAGATGGTTTTAATGTCCCTTCCAACCCAAAATATTCTGTGATTCTGTGCTTTAGACTGTCCTTCTGTTTGGAGAATGAAAACCATCTCTGACTTATTGAATACCTAATTATTAAGTAAAATAATCATAGTCTAAAAGGCCTTGAACATAGAGCTCTTTTTGACCAATGAAATTAATGGGACTTGAAACAAGGTCTTGAAACATCAAAACCTTGAACGCAGAAAATTATTTAATTCTAAGACACTTTGTAGGTGGTTTTGTGTTCAGTATTTAAGAACGAGTCTCAGGAATGTTATTCATAAGTAGACTTGAGTTCCTCTGGCCCCATATATTGCGATTGTGAACTTCCTTACACTTGGCTTCACACTGCTACCAGCAAGTTATGGAAATCTGTGGGTTTAGATTGGAGGAATTTGCTGTTTCTTCATGGCTCTATGGCCGTGTCTATAGCAGTTAACCAAACAATTAAAGGATATTTCTACTTTAGTCAAATACACAAGGACTCTAGCCATAAGTTCTGGTCTTAACTCACAATTTCCATAAAAATACATCTATATTTAAAATTAATCAGAGCTGTACATCAGTAACACAAGTGTCTGTTTATCCTTCTATCAAGAATATATATCTCTCTATTTGTTTAATTTTTCTCCAGATATTTACAGACTGTTGATGGCATGGGTAGTGCAGTGTTATATGATGGGATACAGCCCATGTTATCTAACTTGGGAAATGGAAAGGATGGAAGTGAAGCAGACCAGAGTCTAGTTCCAGAAGTTTCCTGGTCCTAACTAGTGCTTTACATTCTTTCAGACAATTTGTGTGGAAAAAGATTTATTCAGAGCTATCATCCCCAGATACCCCAAAAGACAGCAAATATGTTGAGAATTTGATGGAAGCCTTTAGACAATCGGGGAGGGACTACAAAATTTAGGGCATTGCTGCCTTCCTGTTGCAAACTGATTAGCAGTCAGCAGGAGCTCTGCTGTTGTGCCTGTGTCTGTATAGATAGTTTTTTTTCCTAACTCATTTCACAATCATATCAAATGGCAAAGAGGCCAGCAGCAGGGAGGGCATAATTAGTGCATTGGTTAAATGCATTTTCCTTTTGATTATAATTACATTCCACTCTCACAGGCAGAAAATGAATTGACCTCACCTTAACCCCAACAAGTTGTTTGTCCATCCTCACAACGTTACATCCAGGAGTTGGCATATTCTCTGTGATTTGGCAGAATGCCCCTCAAAGCAATCAGGATAAGCAGATAAGCAGGTACTGTGGTCAATGCCAGGACAGATTCATCACAGCTGTGCAGGAAAGCCAAACCAATGCCACTTTTATGATGTCTGGTCCAAATTGGTATTTTTAGTGCGTTATTAAAAAAAATTGCTAAATAACCCTTATTATTCTTCTGAATCTAATTCTGGTGATATGGTAAACTACACCCTCATCAGAATCTAATTTTGTGCTGGGGACTCCTAGTGAAGAAACACCATGATTTGATGTCATGGCTGTCTAAAATGAAGCAGGTATTTTCCAAAAACTCTGCGGCACAGTCTACATCCTGGTTAGGTTTTAGTCATAGACACATGGGATTCCTAGACCAAGAAAGTAACATAAGAAGGCCTCTATTTTCTCTCTTTTGGTAATTAAAGAAGGCCTCTATTTTCTCAAAGGCAATAGGCAGGTACCTATTAGAGGACAAAGGCTCAGTTTGGCGCTTTGAATAACTTTTTAGGGGAGTTCAACAGTAAAGGATACATGTGCCTTTGAGAAATGGGGACAATCACAAATAACTCCACGACAGTCACGAGCAGTATGACGTAGAGCACGAGTGACAGGAGTTTTATAGTCTTTTCAAGCCTAGGGACAGTCTGTTTTTTCCTTTATGGCTAGAGAGCCAAATGCAAGTAGGCAATCTGGTAAAATATTGCTCTGTGCAGCCCAAAGCAATCTGGTCTAAAGCCTCTCCAGCACTCGGAAGCACAGGGTGTTCCCCGTGGTTCTAGCTTTTGGATGGTTGGGCTTTGTTCCTGTTCTTCCAGATGTAACTCATACCTCTAGCTGCAACCTCTGTATCTTCCCATAATATTTATATTCCAATTTTTCCCTTCTTTTCCTCTGACCAGGGTTTCCTGCAAAAATAAATCCTCATTCCCAGCCCATTACCAAAGATAGTACACAGTGTGATGAACAATTGACTTTAAAAGTCAGAAGGCTTATTCAAAGAGGCTGAATTAGTGAAGACCCAAGCACCTATTTACAGAATTCAGACTGCAATTAGCAAACAAATAAGCCAAAACTGGTCTGCAGGACTTTGAGTTAATTATTGTGCTCGAATTGAGGGCTAATTACTGAAGAAAAGAGTAAGTGTGGTTTTCCGCATTTCATCCTTCTGGGTGTTTGTCAGACACTAATATGCACAGAGTGGAGGTTGGTGGCCTTAGCAACCTGTTCTTCAGCTTGAATGGTTCCTGAGAGCTTACATTGGCTTGATCAAGTTTTTATTATCGCTCTCCAAGGAGGTTTCCTCCCTGGTGTGAGTCAGAGGAGGAGTGAGACATGCATTCATACACTCTGTCACACACAAACACACACACGTGCACACAGAGCACTACAGTACATGCACAGAGTACAGAGCATGTATGGTACAGAGCACACATAGTACAGAGCACACATAGTACAGAATACATATGGTACTGAGTACACGTAGTACAGAGCACACATACTATAAAGTATATATGGTACAGAGCACATATGGTACAGAGCACACATAGTACAGAGCACACATAGTACAGAGTACATATGGCACAGAGCACACATAGTACAGAGCACACATAGTACAGAGTGCATATGGCACAGAGCACACATAGTACAGAGCACACATAGTACAGAGTACATATGGTACAGAGCACACATAGTACAGAGTACACATGGTACAGAGCACACATAGTACAGAGCACACATAGTACAGAGTACATATGGCACAGAGCACATATGGTACAGAGTACACATAGTACAGAGTACATATGGTACTGAGTACACATAGTACAGAGCACACACAGTACAGAGTACACATGGTACAGAGCACACATAGTACAGAGTACATATGGTACAGAGCACACATAGTACAGAGCACACATAGTACAGAGTACACATGGTACAGAGCACACATAGTACAGAGCACATATAGTACAGAGTACATATGGTACTGAGTACGCATAGTACAGAGCACATATGGTACAGAGCACGCATGGTACAGAGCACACAGTACAGAGCATATATGATACAGAGCACATATGGTATTGTCCCTTCCAACCAGAGTACACGTAGTACAGAGTACACATACTACAGAGCACATATGGAACAGAGCGCACTGAGTATAGAGTATATATGGTACAGAGGCCAGAATACATGCACACTGTACTCTACTTACAGTTAATTCTACTGTAGGCAACTAATAGCTTCATATTCATAAAATATTGCCTGCATATGGAGACTGATGAAACTTGGCCTGTGCTTTCCTTCCTTGAGCCATGACATTGAAAATAAGCACCAACACCCAGACTGAAAGTGCTATACCTATCATCATTGCTTGCCTTTTCTCCATCTCATTATGTCTTCTGCATTTTGCATTCAAATCCACCCATTAATTAAAAATTAGTAGCAATTTTTGCACCTGCATTTAGGATATATTCATCCCATAAGCACCATGAGGTCTTTATTGCACGGACTGAAAAGAAAGCTGTAGAAACACAGGAAGTCTGTCGTGCACTGTGCAGTAGCATAGATTAGCTCAGGAAGCCCTGACTGTGCTTCATCAATTTGTTTTATATAGATGTGGTGATTTCTCTACCAAGTTTCAAATTATTTTGATGGACTTGAACATCAAATTCATAAAATTGTCTCACTTTAAATAGAACAAACTCTTCCACAAACATACGTTTTTCCTGGTTGTATAATTCAAAGCTGTCACAAGCTTTTTAGCTACAGAGTTATTTATGGATTACCCTGTCTGATCTTAAAGTGGGACATATACAGCAATACCTCTCTAGAGCTGTGGTCTACTGTACTAAGTGTAAAGAAGCAGCAGGCAGCTCAGAAAGAGCATCATTAAGAAGCTTTGATAAATCATAGAAGCAATCTGTACATGACAGGGAGACATAGCTAGTCAAAAAGAAAGTTATTTTAAATCACCAGTAATAGTAACTGCAGAATCTCCCTGTCTGGTTCAGTCTGGGTTAGATGTGAACATTCCCAAGAGCATTTTGTGGTTGTGTAACTGCATCCTGCCTCATTTCCTTGTGAATGGCTTGGACAAGCAAGATCTTTGGCAGGGCTAAACAGGCAGCACATCTTTGCTCCTAGTTTCAATATAAAATTCTGAGACCAAGCTGCAACCTGCATGTTCATGTAATTTCCTCAACAGCTGAAATGCCACTGACTAGTGAACCAGTGGGGTGGCACTAACAGTCCCAAATAACCTGCAAACTCATTTCATACACAACAGGAAAGCCTTTGCCACTGGTAGTATTCAGAAGGGAAACAGGAAGGATGATTCAGATTTTGTTACTTTTATGTTGGCTTCCCAAGCTGCCATCGTAAAAAAATCACAAGGATTCTTAGTCCTACAGACAGTGGACAGTCCCAAGGGAAGTCCGAGGCAGAAGTATCTTGCCCTTGCCTGCAGCCACACGAGGTCAGTATTGGCTCATACAAATAGAATGAGCTGTTCATTCCCCTGAATGTCATTGCGCACCTGCCAGGGCTGTGACAGGCCAGGGCTGTGATACTGGTAAGTGCAACACCATGGCTAAGCACTGAACCAAGTGAAGAGTGGAATGGACATAAAGGCAAAGCTGTGTGTTCTTCTGATGTGAAATGTTACTGCTGGTAAATAATTTCTCTTTTCTAGACTACCACCACGTATCCTTGGGGGCATATGAATCACAGCTTCCTTATGTTTTTCCCATTGCTGATGACAAAAATTGGAGATTCAGACCCAGCATGTGGCTTAGTGCCCACAGATTGCTTTGTACTTTACACCATGATGTTCTCAGAAGATGAACACCGAGTTCTCAAATATCTGATTTCTTTTACAGGCTGTTCAGGACTCACTGCTTCTTATTAAAATAACTGAGTGAAGATTAGGATATTTCACTATCAAAAGGCATGAGGGCACAGTTTCCTGAAATTTAACTAGAACATTTCAATAGATCAAGCTCTTAATACAGAAATTGCCATGAGGCAGTAATAAAATATCAATTTTGTTCTTCTTAGTGCTTTCATTAAAATGGCCAGTGAAGCTTTGGTATTAATGTCCTCCCAGAAATGACAACCACTTCTCCAGTGGCAGGGTTTTCAAAGAGTGGAACAGGCTGTTCAGGGGAGTGGTGGAGTCACCATCCCAAGAAACATTGAAAAAATGTGTGGATATGGCAATTAAGAACATGGTTTAGTGGTGGACATGGTGGTGGTGCTGGGTTGGTGGTTGGACTTGATGTGGAAAACACTTAGAAGTGTTTTCCAGCCTTAATGGTTCTATGATTCCAGGATAAGAGAATATTTTTGGTATGAAGTTAAATCTTGATTGTATTTTTCCAGTGGAGAATATGCAAGTACAGAATTTGAAATGGAACAAATCTGTTACTTGGCTGAATTTCTCCTTCAGTTTGAACATCCCTTACTATTTTAAGGAATGATGCTCTAGAGCTTGTGGTGAAAAAATTTAATCCATTCTACTGGTGACATGTCAAAGCTCGGCTGAAATCATAAACTGGGTACATTCTGGAAACCTTTTTAGGTTTCTGGCTTTCTTGTATTCCACACTTCCTTTTCTGTGAGATGAGTCATACACAGAGAAAGATTAACTCTGTGTTAGAACAACTGTTTTCTCTGTTGGCACACTTTTGGCAGTATAAACATAAACAACAGCAAAAAGACAAATCATAGTTAAATACCAAAATCCTCTTAAATCTCTTTATCAGGAAGCCAGCTGTTGGTGGTGTTATAGTTAAGAAATGAGTTTCTATTTTTGTTTAATTTTAGATTTTTTGTTTTGTGATCTTTTTGCGTAATATTTATTTAGAAGTCTTCCAGTGTGGTTGTCTCTGGAAAAACAGATGCAGGAACTGGACCTACTTTTCCCTGTTCCTCTCTTACACCTTGGCTGTTCTCTAAGGATAGCAGAACAGCAACCCATGTGCTTGCTTCTCTTTTTGTTAAAATTGATGGAAATTAATAGCTGATAGAGACACTGAGATCTTTCCAAGCTAGGGCTCTCTTGAAGCATTCTAGAAAACCCTTCATAACTCTTCTGCTTGAGATGGAACAAGTCCATTTGCCTACTTTCTACTGGTCAGATTTAAGTGTCACAGTAAATAGTTCTGCTCCAGAAACAAAATCCAGGGTGAAAATGTGTCAGAACTAAAGTGGAAGTGCTTCAGCCCTCCTGGCTTCCTCAGAGAATGACAGGATCACATTATACCACTTTCTTCTACTTCCATTCCCTCTTAATCCTGAGGGAGGGAGGATTCAGGGCACAGGCACTGCTTTCTGCTTTATCTTGGGATCTAAATGTATAGTGACATTAATTCTGTGAGGGTGATCTTTCTTTCAACATACCTAAAATATTGATCGTCACAGCCTTCCTGTGAAAGGCCTTTTTCATAACTGAATACAAGGAAAATGGAAGTTCAAGTCATGGAAAACATCCTTAGACAGAATTCTCCTACCTTCCTTTGAGCTTCCTGCAATGCCATTCAGTTTCTCTTGGATGAAAATTTCCATAATAAAGTTCCCATGACACAGACCCAAACACCAAATCACACTCCCAACTGTCTCTTCCTCTTTGGTGCTGCTTTCACCAGCAGCATGTGCTGAATGCCCTCCTCCCCAGTGCACTTCCCACAGGAATGAAAAGTACTTGTTCATATAATTTTTCCAGAGGGGAACTGAATCGATTTGAATCAAATATTTTTTGTTTTACTACCAAGGGGTTTATAATTTTTATTTCCATCCTCTACTACAGGTTAGTTGGAAAAGGACCCAAGGAGTGCAAAGTCTTCATGGTGGTCCTTGGCTCATAGAAGTGTTGTGGTACAACTTTAGATCTGCACTGAGAAAACTCCCCTTTTTTTTTTCCATAGAATATTCTTGCAGATCCAACTAAGCACTTTGTCCTCAAGGGTGCAGCCTCCAAGTCAGATGATAAATGGCTGAAATAATGTATCAGAGGCCAGATCAAGCACAGTCCTAATGTAGAATGAAATACACCAAGTAAGAGAAATTAATGAAGAACAATAAAAAATAATTAAAAAAAAATCAAAAAGCCTTTTGTTAGAGAACACTGAGTCAAGACTCTGTCAGAGACTTTTAAAGCTTCAGACACATTTATAAAAACTATTTCAGTATCTCTGCAGTGCTCATCACTCACAGAGGAAACAAATACATTGTCAGGCTTAAGTGCTAAGAGAAACAAGCAGGAACAAAACAAACCCGACAACTGAGAGATCCTGAAAATGCTCATATGATGTCACAACATTTTAACCACCTGATTAATCTTCATCTGTGCAATTTTGAAGCAATATTCCTAGTAGACAAGAGTGCTTATAGTATTTGTAGTTTCGAGGCTTTTAACAGAAATTCTTCGATGGTTCCTCAATTAGAGCAAATATTGACCCCTCCTTTGAACAAGACAAAATGGCAGAGAGGAGTCAATTAAACATATCCTCTGACTGCCAGTCCAGGGAGAAGAGGTTTCCAATTGATCCTAAAGGAGTAGTGATTGCTGAAGAAGTATCACTGTTCCACTTGTTCTCTCAGTGTGAAGGAGTTTCAATATTCCCTCAGCTGTTTTGTAGACTATGTCTTTGAGGAAATGATGCTTATACTGTCCTGCTAAGCATTTCAGCTGGAGTCCAATTCTGTTTAAATTTAATGGGGAGATGGAATTCACTTAGGTATTACATTCTGACTCCTGTTCACAGGAGAACACATCTGAACAAAAAAACTCAAACCAGAAAAAACACTGAAGTGCAAGCTTGGTCTTTATTATATATGTTAATTTGCTCATTTTGTTTTAGCAGCAGAGTAATTCAGCATCCATATAGACTTAATTTATAATCATTATTTATTGCTTTTGAAATTTATGCCTAACACTAAGAAACCTAAAATTATTGAGTAGTTCCTGGAGTTCTTAAATAATAAAGTGAACCATTAATTCTCCTCTTACTCTCATTTTCCCTTTTAAATTTTAAAATACATTTACCCAGTCTTGTTAGCAACCAGGCAATACTTTATTTTACTTTCTGAAAGGAGTTAGCATGAATAACTGAGTGTCCACTGTGCCCATCTGAACCATACCAACCTTAATCTGCACTAGAAATATTGAGGAGATTAAAATCTCATAATGTTACAAAGTCAAAATTTATATGTCATGAGGAAAGATAGAAGAGGTGAAAGTTATAGGTAAAAGACAAGATCCAAAATTTTTCTCAGATTGATATCCTGTATTGCTGCATTCAGTCTGGGCTCACAACTGGCTTTATCTCACTCTAAAGTAAAGAAAAGGGAAAAAAATTCATCAGGGGCCTTGTTCATCCACTCCATCTTCACCACTGGCAGAGGTGGATGATGTTCTCACTTATCAGTGTGCCACATGCACCTCGTGGGGTTATAAACAATCACAACAAATGCAAATAGTAACAAATGATTCCCAAGGTGTCTGTCCCTCAGGGTACCCACTCTCTTCACTGCAGCAGCGCTGTGTTTTCAAATACAAATATTAAATTAGTATTGGAGAAGCTGATGGAAAACAAAATTGCATCTCACATCTGGTGTCACCACAGACAGGTCAGTTTTGTCAGACTTCTATTTTGATTTCTTAGCCTGAGGTATTGTTCCTTCCCATTGGATTGAGCAGGTTTTGTCCCGGAGCCAAACCAGAGCTCAGTGACAAAACCCACTCTTGTTTTGTTGTTTGGTGGCTGTCATACTGTAACTGATGTTTTTTGACAAAATGCCTGTGCCTGTTGGAGCTTCCAGAAGCAGCAGATTCCTGATAACTCGCAGCATGGGCATTAATGTAGTGAGCAGTTAGTTCAGCTTTCCTGGCTGTTTCTTTCTGCAATACCATGATGTGATGAATAAAAAATTGCCCATGTTACCCTCTCTCTTCCGAGGCTTTTTTATGCTTAGCAATAACCACTCATTCTGACAGAACTAGCTGGGACTCCTCTGAAATGAAATGTTATTTGTGGGAGGATTGTAGGTGTCTCAGTGCTAGATCTAAATTATATGGCATGCTTGATTCAGCAGGGCAGAATACGACACCACCTGCTCTGGCCAGGAAGCAGAGTTATTTTGTCCTGTCCCTGCTGTTACAAGGTCCATGTAATAATTATAATGTCTAATCTGTTCAACAATTCAAGCTGGTCTTGGCCCTCATGCTGTCAAGCTTCCTGCAGTCTTACCTTTGAACACAGTGAGAAGTTCATGAGTCAATCAGTGTCTGAGCACATGTAAGGGGTGACTGGAGCTGACCAAATCCCAAGCACTTGCTCACTTGCTCTCAGTTCCCCTCACTGGGGATTCATGTACTACAGGCATTTGAACAAAGCCTCTTTGTTTGTCCCTGCCTGTTTAAAAAAACGATTTCAATTATTTTGACAAAGGGATCACAGAGGAAAGGAAGGAAAGAAGGAAGAGAGGGAGAGAGGAAGAGGAAGGTAATGAGGAAAAGCAAGTGGATATAAAGGGTTATGACAGATATTCAAGGGATCATAGAAACACAATGGTTTGGGTTGGAAGGGACCTTCAAGATCACCTTGTTCTAACCCTTCTGCCATGGAAAGGAACAACTTCCACCAGACCAAGTCACTCAGAGCTTCACCCAACCTGGCTTTGAACACTTCCTAGGACAAGGCAGCCACACTTCTGTGGGCAACTTGTGCCAGTCTCTTACCACATCACAGTAAATTTCTTCCTAATATCTGAAATGAGCCTGCCCTTTTTCAGTTCAAAGTCATTCCATTTTGTCTGGTCACTAGATGACCTTGCAAAAAGTCCCTCTCCAGCTCTCTTGTGGACACTTTAGCTACTGGAATGTTGCTATAAGGTTATCTTAGAGCCTTCTCTTCTCCACCTAAAATATTTTCCATCCTGCAGGTATTACATTATAAAAAAAGTCTAGAAGGATGGATGAATAAAGCAGTCGTTTTTGAATACTTGACTGGTTTTGTAACAACATTATGTTCTCTTTTTCCTGTGGGAACAGAAACACAGCGGGTGAGAAGCACCTGGCCCTTCTCTCCTGTTTCTTTTCTGGCACACTCCAGAGGAACAGGTATGAGCTTCTCACAGACTGCACCTTGTTGATGCAGAGGACAGAAGTGATTCTGCAGAAAAAGTAACTTTGAATAGATACAGATCCATCCATCGCATCTGATTAGCATGCAATATTTTCAGGACTAAGAATAAAGACTGTGGGTCTTGCAAATCCAAGAAAAAATTCAACATAAATCAACAAAAAGTCAAGACAAAAGAACACAATAATTAATTTAAAAGACAGGGAAAAGGTCATAGATCTTATCTGTCTGACTAGTTACCAGTGAAATCTCATTTGAAGCTGAACGTACAGTGTTGGCCACTCTTGTCCAATCAATGCTAAAAATTGATTAATTGACATAAGGAGATGAAGGAATATATAAATAGGCTAATATGAAAACAGAATAGAAGAAATACCTTTCAAAATCTAAAGAGCTTGGCTTTAGTCTAAAAGGAATAATCGTCGTTAAAGGGCAGTAATGCTGACTGTAAAAAAGAAGGGGATAACAGGAAAAAGAACAGAAAAATAGAACACAAAAAACCCCCCAAACCCTTATAAAATAGCTGTGAATATAATTTCACTGACTATAGAAGACTTCCAGCTACCAAACGCCATGGTCTGAAACAACCTTCTGGTGGAATAAAGGGAAGTGGAAGCTGAGCTTGCCTCAAGGTGTTGGTCAGTGATTTTGTAACAGGTTACAGGACTCTCTTCTCTGCAAGCTAAGATATCCCTTTCAATCAAATGTCATACTTTTACATAGACCTGTGTTTCCAAATCAAATTTGATTCTCATCATGTCTCAGAGCAGTGACCTTTCCTTCTTTCAGCAAATCTTGTCCACCTCTATTAAAACAAAGGTGAAGAATGGGGAATATAAGCAAGAGTGGAAGTTGCTATTGACTATTTATGAAAATGGTCATAGCCTGCTATGAGTGAAGAAGAAGGACCAGAAACATTCATAGCTGCAAGCATAACACATTTCACAAATAAGTTGAAATCTGAGAGCTGCTTCAAGAGAAAAGTATGACTTTTTTCTGCAAAGATATTAATGGCTAAAGTTTGCAAAATACATAAATGATTTGGCTTAAGTTTCATCTTCAAGTAACTTTGAAAATCAAAGTTCCATTTGCCTTCAAAAACTAGAAGCCTACATCATTCCAAAACCTTAAAAAGAAAAATATTCTCATTTATGCTGCTGTTTCTAAGAGCACCTTGAATGAGTGAGGGAAAGCTCTGTATATGACTTGAAATATTCCTAATCCTTCTCACTAAGGAAAATTTCCATTTACATTATTTTCAACACATACTAAGGCAGTTCAATATACAAAGAAGAAAATTACTATGCTTGTTAAAAACGTAGACACCTGCATGATATTGTGGTTATTGTTTTGTCACTTAATGTAGACACACTGGACTTACAAGTTTCAGTCTTTATCTCAGGATCTGAAATACTAACTGCCTTTCTAAATCAATCATCAGTGAATATATTGCCCCGTCAAACATGCAATACCATTAAATTCAGTCTCCAAGGCTGAGTTTTGGATTCAAAGTAAAATATTATGCCCAGAAGGAATAATGGAGACTGCAGTGTATATTCTACCAACAGCAGAATTTCTCCTGAAATTTCACCTACTGAAATGCACTATCTCCTAATTCCATCGAGCCTTGGACCACATTGTGTTAAACACTACAACTTAACAAAGTTACAAAGAATATCTGGCAGTTTCTGCCCACGAGCCCCTGCGATTTCAAAGTATAACCAAAAGGTAACTGGGAACTTTCAGAGATGGAAAAATCTGCACAGTTGAAAACTGTCAGCTTTCATGTGCTAGACATGCAATTGAATTACCTTCTTGAGTTTGATTTCACTCCCCTGAGACCAAAACAGGATGAAATCTGAAGTGTCTACGTTGAGAGAAGAGCCTCATCAGCACAACAAAATGGGAAAATAACCCTGAAAATAGTGCTGAGGTAAAAGCCCTTCCACTCCTCCTTATCCTTCCAAATGGCTGGGGGTGAGAAAGAACATGTTGCTAACTGTGTCATGAGGCACAGATTGAAAATTGCTTAAAAGCCTGTGCACAGTAACAGGGTGGATTTTACCCAACGGCACTCTGAGAAAATTATTGTAATTGCACTTTTTAGTTATTACCAACTTGGTCTCCAGGACCTTGGTATGTGCCATTAGACATCTGCTGTGGGACTATTCTCAGCAAGCAAAGAAGACACCAAGACTTTTAAAAATATAAATAAGTGAGGAACACACTGGGTGGGTGTTTATTTTTTTCTTTTTTTATTCCTCACAAATAACATTCTGTTTTCTTTTTTTAAACTTAAATATTATTATTATTGGTGCAGGTTGGCATATGTTATTTGCTGTAATAAGTAATGAGTTGGATAGCATGTGTTCTACTCATTTTAACACTTATAATAGCTGAACATCTGATTAAGATGCATTTTCCAAACAACTGAAGAAAGGTATGCTACATTAACAGAAGTTGAATATCTAGACTCCCCACTTTTCACATTTCACAATCCATATTTGCTTTACTTCTTCCATAATTCTGCAGGGTTACTCTTGTAAAAAGAAGGAGAAATAGAGAGAAAAGGGATTGGATCCAGAAAACAGTGGGTGGATTTAAAGGAAAAAAACCCATCTATTCCTGGTGTGAGAGGAAGAGGTAGAATAGAGGAACCTGTCTTCACTGTGAGAGCAGAGGGAGAGGCAGGAAAGGCCTTGGTGATGTGCAGACACTGTTCCAGCAGTAGATAAAATGTCAATGTGTCACCAGTTCAGGTTTAATAATGAATGTAAATCACACCTCTGTACAGCTGCTAGGAAGGGTATCATAAACTCCAGCCAGATCAAACCTGTGCAAACATATCCATAACAAAGATCTCAGAGGGTCAAGTCCCGAGTGTGAGGCCTTCTTTCACTGGGGGTGTCTCATATCCTTACAGGGAATTCCAAAGCTATCCTAGAACCTGGGTAGGGATGCTGCCATCCTACCCGTGGATGAACCTGTGCTGCTGCAGGCATAGGGATGCAAAATGTATGGCTGCAGCAGGAAAACAGCAGGAGAGAGCACAAGCTCCTAGTGAGGGTGGGATAGGAGCAGTTTTCACCCAGGCTCTTGGGTTGTTTCAGTTTATTAGCAAGTGCTTGCATAGCAGAAATTAGTCCAGGCTACAAGTACACTATTAAATGTGCTGTGATCTTCCTCTGGCACTGACCCTACTGGCATGACTGAATCAGTATCTATCCTATGAAACTCTCCTGCCTTCCAAAACAGGATCTAATGCATCTAATGTGCTTCTTGGAAATGTCCTGTGGCCCCTTCATTGACTGGTTAAGTGCCTGGGACTTGTCTAGAGAGTGTTGGCTGGTCCTGACCAAAACCATGCCAGGCACTGTTTTAACAAATCCACAGTGTTATACAGCAAGGTGATGTCAGAGCCTAAGTAGGACACAGACAAAGTTGGATGGCCCAACAAGCAGATGGGTATTTGCCCCCCAGCAGCCTGATTATCTGTTGTAGCTATTCAGGATTGCCAGGTGTCTGTGGCAAACAAAAGTTATTCTGCCCCAAATGGAGCCACCTCAGTGGAAGTGGCTCCTAGATGGACCCAACTTCAACAATCCTTAGACTTCTAATAGTTCATCAGGCCAGCGTTCAGCAGAAAATAAGAAGCCTTTCTTGCAGATTGAGTCCTCACCTTGCAATAACCACACTGTAGACAATACAGAGCTGGAATGGCAGAAGGACAGGAAGGGATCCATTCTTCAGAAAAGTCTTGTTTCCTCCCCATGTATGCTCTACTTTTTGCTCAGGCAAGAAGAAAAGGTAGGGCAACAGCAAATAACAACAATGATTTTGACAGGAATCCTTCCTTTGCTCTCCTCTGCTCTACATTGTCCCTGTTTCCATGTGTTCTAAATTAGGACACTACATGCAGAGAGCTAACTCAATCTCTCTCTCAGAACCAGGCCCTCAGCCCCTTGCTTATTCCTTGCAGTTTTGTTTTCCACAAGGCCTTACCTTGGAATCAAACACAAAGCTGCTCGTCTCCAGCTTTTGAACCTTGGTAAGACAGAAGGGAGAGCCTTGAAAGCGAAGGTAACTGCAGAAGAGCAGGCAGATATTCACTTCACAGCAACCCTCTTGGGCTGTTTCTGTGCTTTTACTTCCCCGTTTCCCCCTGATCAAAGAGCAGGCCTGCATAATGCATGAACCACGATGGCTGACTGCACCTCTGGCTCCGAGAGCTGGGGAGTGCTGGGGAGACTTTGATGTCTGCATGCTCTGAATGGCCCTAAAAAAGGCTCTTCCCCTGCTTGCCCACACACCCTTCAAACCCCTGCTCGGGGCAGAGCTGAAGAATTACAGTTTCCTAACTGCTTCCACTAGGTTGGTGCCTTTGTTTATCCCCCGAATGAAGCCACCCTAACTGGCCTACGTGGGGCCTAAGGAAGCCAGCAGAGGACAAGGTTGGTATAAACATGGTGAAGGATAAGAGAAGGAGGAAGAAAACTTGTTCAGTGACACTGACAGAGATGAGTAAACACAGGGCAGTATCTCAGAGTGGAGAAAAACCATTCCCCACTGCTGCACAAAGGAAAGGGATTAGCTCCCAGCACTGAAGCCATGCTTTATGCTAGGCTTCTACATGCTTTGAAGTACAAGCCTGAGAAATTGAAAAGGAAACAATCCTTAATCCTGCTTTTTCACGATTTAGTGATAAAGTCAAATCCACTTTGCTGTAAGTAGCTCAGCTGTTTTCTAGAAGCCAGGCTATTTCCTGAGATACAAGGCTTTGCTTATATAAAGAGATCGACATTGTTATGGGGGCCAGGGCTGGGGAGGAGCAGGGAGAGGCGTGTGGGAGAAGTTTGGATGCCCTTTGTAGAAGCCTGACTTTTTTGATTTCATCATTGACATTGTTACTATTTGGTTTTTGTATGACTCAGGGAGTGGTGTGTAAAAAAAGGAAAAAGAAATATGAGGAAATAAAAGCATTTTATCCATTTTTACCAAGACATTATTCTGGAATTCCATTCAACTGGTCCATTTTTTTTACTTCCCATTACATGGATTTTTTTTTTTCAAAAAAGAATAACATCTGCTGTTCTCATCCTGTCCAATACCAATGACATAGTCTGAATTACATATGACCCATCCAGCTGAAAAAGACTATCCACTTACTCCCTGAATGGCTGCTGAGCACACAGGTCTTAAAAGCATCATGTCAGTGTATTTCAAGGTCTAACCCAATTAAAAAAGCTATCTGCAAAAGAATAGAAGGCTATAAACAATTAAAATTCTGCATAAACACCATTAACAATAATGGATCTTTTAAATCAGGAAGCTTTTACTGATTCATCTTGAGACTGGAGGTTACAATAAAAGAAAAAAGAGCTTCCAGCAAATATGAAAGGAAAAGCCACTAGAAAATAGATGCATCCCATTCCACTCAAAATTCTGCAGTTCTACTGATGGCACTACGTTTATATTAGTCATCCAAGACGACATATGAAAAAAATAGCTTTATATTGTTTAAATAATATCACTTTTGTTAGTAATAGCAATAAATTTTTTTAAAATACAGACTGAAAAGACCTGAATTAAATACACGGCTTTTTACCTGCCTGAGAGCAGCCTGCACTTAGAAATTTAATAAGATTAAGATATAAACCATAAATATAGACATCATGCATTTTCATATTTTGTCAAATGTTTTTCTATTAAAAAAACTCTCACAGTTATTGTTTTCATTTTGTAATTTGCAAGGACCTTCAGTGAAGATTCCTTTCATAACCATGAAGCAAAGCATTTTAAATTTTCTGAAGTACTGAGTATTGAATGACCCAATTAAATGTAATATGCAATTCCTGCATTCACGAAACTGTACCTGATGAAGTGAAATGACAACTTTTTACACAACTTCATGTTACTGTTTATTGCTATCAGGAAAATGTAGTCCAGGCTTTTTACAGATATAGATACTGAAAATATCATACTGGGGTAATGGCTCTAAGCTGAAAGAGTGCAGGTTTAGACCAGATATTAGGAAGACATTTTTTGCTGCGTCAAGTGAGCCATTGGCACAGGTTGTCCAGAGAAGCTGGGGATGCCCCACTGTGGGAAATAGTAAAGGTAAGAAGACTTTCAGAAAGCTGGGAAAGCGGGCCTTAGAAATAGAGCAGAACACTCACAACTAGCTACAGCTGCAAAGTCTGAAAGTAGGAAAGTTACAATAGTACAGCAAGCAAGGGCATGAAACAATAGTTTGAGTTTTAGGCTTGGCTGAGATAAACCTTAAGACTGCAGAAAAATATTACTAGCAAGATAGTAGAAGGTTGTAAGCTTAATAATGGATTATTGTGTATTGTTAAAAGAAAGAATACAAGCAAGCATTGTGTGGAGCAGGTGTATGTGTGCTGTTAGTGATTGGCTAGAACAACTGTCTGTAAGATTTAGAAATATGCTATTGCCTAGAAAGTTTTTAAAATGTCCTGTAACAAAGAAATCTTTGGCTGCTGCTGGCAAGACATGAGCTGTTGCCATCTTCCGATTGTCTCAGCCATGTAATGAGGCTGATGCTGCAATAAAGCTCAGTGAACATGCCCCAGCAGTCCTGTCCTGTCCGTGGAAAACCCCAGCACACCCCATCCCTGGGAGTGTTCAAGGCCATTCTTGATGAGGCTCTGAACAATCTGGTCTAATGGAAGTTCCTGGTCATGGCAGGGGAGTTAGAATGAGATGATCTCTAAGATCTCTTCCAGCCTGAATCATTCTATGTTCAATGAAATAGCAATTCATTAGCCTTCTCCAAACCCCTATCAGTTTCCACCCTTGATGCTACCCTGTCAATGCACTCCCAATTTCTCCCTTCCCTCCTGCCACTGGTACTTCATCTCCAGGTGTTTGTGAATCTCAGCAGACCTGAAAGATCAAGTGAAGGACATCATGCTCCAGACATCTGTAGCACAGAGCAAACCCTTTCACTGCTCTTTGCATCCCTTATGTCCAAGACAATTTTGCTTTGCAAAGTGGAGGCAACAGGTCTCTTCTTACCCGTGTGCCCCATGGCAGGCAGGCAGAAAATGCACTTTTCTCTCTTTCATTACTTCCTGAGTATGGTGTGACCTTCTCCCAGTGTTGTTCTAGCCATTGAAGTCTCTCTAAGAGGGTGTCTTTTCTGTATTTTCATTTAAGGCAACCTGCTTATCTTTTATTGAAATGGTTCCTAACCCTTTGTTCAGTCACAGCTTAAGAGAAATAATCTATTGCAACTCTGTAAGAAGCATATATGGCATCATAAGTAACTCCAGAAAATCTCAGGACTCTCAGAGACAGTGTAAATACAGCAATGGAAGATCTTTATTATTTTTCTGAGAATTCCCTCAATAGGGATGTTGAAATCAATAGTGATGTAGCATCACTAAATTTGATTTGTCATTTTTCAATGTTAAAAAGTGGTATCTTGGACTTCTCTTTTGTCTTAGGAGTAAGAATCATCCCTAGAATGACCCATCAAAAATAACTATTTCTATTACTTTGGTGGATTTACTAAATAGCCCACTTTAGGATGAAAGCTCAGCTGTATTGCATGAAGTGTGCAGTGTCTGAAATTCTGTCATCGAGGCACATGAGAAATCAAGATGTGAGATGTACCTGGAAGCTGAGGTACACTTACCAAAAAAATGCCTTAAGAAAAATAAAACTACAAAAAATTACCCGAAAGGAAGCAAACCAAAAAGCTGCTATGTGGTAGTATCTTCCTTTCGACAGAGAAGAGAAGCAAATGAACACAAGAAAAAAGCAGTGAGGGAGAGGATACTTCTATTGGAGACTGAAATTGCTGGTAAACTTTTAAGTGAGTCAGCCAAAGACCTGAAATAAACTGAAATATGTCAATACAGTATGTGGGCTGTTGCTGTGGATGTTTCATTTCCTGAGGGACTGGGGAAAATCTATTAAAAAACCAAATAGTTGCAACAAAGATGTTGACCAGGCTGTTCCTTTTTATTTTATTGATTTTATTTGTTATGGTGCGCTACAGAATTCTCACTAATTAAAATAAATGAATGAGTATCACAGAGAGAAATTTGCTAAGGAAAGATTTAAAGGAAGAAGTTTGGGAAATCAAATTTCATATAATCATGGAATGGTTTGATTTGGAAGGGCCCTTCACAGATCTTCTATGGGCAACCTGCTCCTGTGCCTCACCACTCTCACTGTAAAAAATTTATTTCTTATGATCTAAATCTACCCTCCTTCACATTAAAATAATTCCTCTTGTTTTATCACTAAATGCCTTCATAAGAAGTCCCTCTCCAGCTCTGTTGTAGATGCACTTTATGTACTGGAAGGTGACAGAAGTTTCCCCTGGAATGTCCTTTTCTCCAGGCTGAACCACACCAACTTTCTCAGCCTGTCTTCATAAGAGACACTTCAGTCCTCTGAGCATCTTTGTGGCCTCCTCCAGACCTGGGCTAACAGATTCTTGTCCTTCTTGTGCAGGGGGCCCCAGAGCTGGACACAGTACTCAAGATGGGCTGTCACCAGAGTGGAGTAGTAGGGGTGAATCACCTCCCCTGACTTGCTGGACAGCTTCCTTTAATGCTGCCCAGGAAACTCTTTTTGTCCTTCATATTTACCTTCAAGATCTGTCACGAGAAATTCTTGATAGGGGAAGGAGAAAGACATAATGAAATAGAAAAGACAAATTACATTAATTAGGGAAATTCAAGTTGGGGCTTAAATATGAGTCAGAGCAACCCTGTTGAGATGTGCATATTCAAAGAAAAGTAGAGCTCTTTTATTTAATTTCTTTTTTTTCCCAGTGTCAGTCACCATCCTAATATGAAAGACAATATAAGACTTAACTGCAGATGAGACCACAGTAAATACCTCACCCCATCAGCAGCATTTTGTTTTGGGTCTATATTAGTCTTAAATCATTAGTGTCATTGTTTTTTTTTTTACTTGAACTGTTTTTCTTCTACCCAAATCCTCCCATCATACCCTGGTGACGGCAGAGGACAGAGCTCCACCTCAGTGTGTGTTCTGGCTCTCCATATCAACTTGGAGGATGTTCCAGGGCAATATTGATCTCAATTAGAATCCATATCCTACGTCAGTCCAGAGTTAAATACATATTCATTTCTTCAGTCATTAATAATGTTTTTTCTCATATTCTGACATGAAAGCACAAACAAAATCTCCTTCAATCTTCTTTGATAACACAGAAGTCAAGCAAATCTTGGTGTCAGCTTCAGGATGGTTTGAACAGACACCTAGGTAGCAGTGGCTGACAAGGAAGAAAACAATTGCACATTGACTATTCTGAAATAACACTAGAATGAAATAGTTGTGATAAATACATCTGTAGGCATGCTTTATAACTGGAATGTGTTAATTTAGTGAGCTAAAGTTAACTTCTTAAATTAAAATTTTAGACACTGCCTATAGGGAAAATATAGAAGCAGAGAGTCATAGAATAAGTCAACTTTAAAGGGACCCATAAGGGTCATCGAGTCCAACTCCCTGCTCCTTTCAGGCCTCCTATTGCTAAACCATGTAACTGAGAGCATCATCCAGATGCTGCTTGAACCCTGGTAGGTTTGGTGCCATGACCACTTCCCTGGGGAGCTTGTTCAAGTGACCGAGCACCCTCTGGGTGAAGAACCTTTTCCTAAAGTCCAGTCTGAACTTCATCTGACACAATGCCACCTCATTCCTTCAGGTCTTATTGCTGGTCTCTAGAGAGAGGAGATGAGCTCCTCCTCCTCTACTGTTCCTCTGGAGGAAGGTGCAGACTTGTGAGGAGGACACCCTCGGCCTTCTCTTCTCAGGCTGAAGAAACCGAGTGACCTCGGCTGCTCCTCCTGTCTGCCCTGGAGTCCTTTCACCATCGTGGTCTCTCACCTCCTCTGGACACCCTCCAAGACTTTTATATTCCTCTTGTATTGAGGCACCCAAAACTGTCCCAGGACTCGAGATGAGGTCACCCCATCCCAGAGCAGAGTGGGACAATCCCCTCCCTTGCCAGGCTGGCCATGCTGTGCCTGATGGCCCCAGGACAGGGTTGGCCCTCCTGGCTGCCAGGGCACTGCTGGCTCGTGTTCAACTTGCCACAGACCAGGACACACAGATCTCTTTCTATAGAGCTGCTTTCCAGCCTCTCCTCCAAAAATTATTTCTATGTGTATCATTATACTACATCATTATGCCAATGTCTTCTCCATTTTACACACGGGAAGTACACAGCAAAACTTGATAAAAAAGTTTTCTCATATCTATGCAAGAAAACAATGCATTTTACAAACAGCATGCACCAAACCTGTGACCTAATCTTTGGTCTATTCAATTAGGTCTTAGCATCTTCTTTTTAAAGGACAAAAACTCTGCAATTCAACTGAGAGCTGTATAGTGCATAAAAATTTTCACAGCCCATTTCATTAAGATATAATATATAATGTCTTCAGGCAGGTGTCAGTGCTGTGAAATTTCAAACACTTTTATTTTTTTCTTTTAGAGGGCTTTTGAATGTTAGCACAGCAAAACTTCTGTTTAATTGAAATTCCCTTTGCTGTCACTCAAACAAACAGAAAGATTAAAACATCAATTAAATGGTGATTATGGCACTGCATTACTTTGCAGAATCTGAAATTAAATGTTTAAGAATAAAATTTTGTGGAAGAAGCTGTTGAAGAACTGTTTGAGGAAACAATCCAAGCTTAATATCTGAAAAAACTTATTTCTTAAATATCATTTTATATGTATTTTTTGAAGAAAATGAATGCTTTGTCCTCAATTTTTGAGAGTACCAACTAAATATCATAATTTAAATAAAACAAGGAATAAAAGTGAGTAACTAAGTTTTCCCCTAAAGAATAAGATGCAAATTCAGGCTCTAGCCTCCAAAACAGAGCTGAAAATAGATGCTCATCTTTGCAGTCCAGGCCATTCCCTGGGAGTGCAGGATAGCTACTGGGGACAGTGAAGATGATGAATGTCTAGTACAATTTAAAGTAGAATTATTTTGCTCAGTACACATAAGTGCATGCTTTCATGCTCCATCTCAGTGCAGAATAGATGTAGTCACTGCAGTCCTGGAATGCAGATATAGAAAGGAAATCAGTCTCTTCCTGAGTCGGGTGTGAGTACATCCCTGATGAGTTAGGCAGAACTTCAGAACAGAAGATTTCCCAAGAGGTGGCTAACTCAGTGTTTGAAATGTAGCTCCTCTGTTTGCCAGGCTGATGGAAGGCAGGCTTTCCAAAAATCCAGGAAGCCCACAACCACCAGATGTTTCCAAAATTTGCCATAAATTATCTTAAAAGCTAAAAGTAGGGAAGGCTGGGGGAAGGTTTCATATTTGAGTGAGCTTCAAGAGACATGTAGCAAAAACTTACATTGTTGACTGCCAGCCACAAAGAGTGATCCAGTCATGCATTAAACTTTGTGTCATTGCAATCACATGATTAAAAAAACAGGTTTTATCTCAAAGTTGTGGATAAAGCAGCATTTCCCCAATGTGTTAACTGCTCTAGGCAATAGCCCCTTTAGTTTGCACAGCTTTCTTGGGAGGGATTGGCACATCATGGTAGGTTCCTGACCAGGACAATGGTCTAGTCCTTCTTTGTTGGCATGGTTCAGTGCTTGGGCTCTCCCCGATAAAGTTACCGGTGTTCCTCAGTATATTTCATTTACTTAGCCTTTGGTCAGATAACAATATCAGTGCAAACTCTGAAGCAAGCACATCTTGGGTATCTGGGAGCTAATGTTGTTACCAAACTGCACTCCTGGCAAATGCCACAGGCTTCCTGCATATCCTTATCAACTTCTTAAACACATTATTTCAATGTCTGCTCTCACCTGATAAAAAGTGATGAATACAAATGCATGTAGTTTTCATAATGAAGTAGCTCAGTTTCTAATCCCTTACTAATGTGCAAACATAATTACCAAGGTAAATTTCTAATGTTTTGAAGACTGAAGGCACCGTCTTTTTATTGCTGTTGCTTCTATATCAATATCTCAGGCTTGCATTGTGCAGCCTGTACTATTTCTGTGCCACACTAAAATAAGTCAGTTGCTTTTCTCTAGAATTTAATGTCAACTTCTGTTCAAATTTGATAAGCACTGTCTCACAACACAAACGTTATGTACCGCATGGGTGACTGGAGGTATGGAAATTTTCTCCTTGCTGGAACAAACCAGGGATGTATTTTTGATATGGATATGATAATAGAGGAGGAGTGCCTGAAAGTTCTTCTGTCTTTCAGTCCATGCACACTGTGTCTGATAACTGTGAGAAAACAAATAATTTCGAAGCTTCTACCTCAACTTTCTTTGAAAAGAAATGCTGCCACAAACATCTTAAGCTTAAAAAGAAATATGCCATAGGGTAGAGTGGCTGTAGTCAAAGACTTTAATAGCCTAAACATCTAGCAAGAGGGTTCAATTCTCAGAACCCACTGTGAGTCTAAAACAGGGAAAGGATAAACAGTTGGTGGGGGAGAAGATGGGCTCAGGGGGAGAGCAGCCAGTCCTGTGATTCCTGTAGGGATTTCAATGACATAAATCAGCGAGTCAGAGACGTTGTTGCAGCAGATCCTCCCTAAGGGCATGGTCAACTCTGAGGAACTTCAAAGGAATGCATGTTGGTTTTTTTCCTTGCCAACACAATTCATGTGCCAGGTATTGTGTTTCTATAGCAACACATATTTACTTCAAGAGACAGTTTGCACAAAAGGAGGCCAAAGGCTCCAGCTCTGAGTACACTGATTTAGATAACTGCGTGGGCCATCCAGCATCTACTGCTGTGGTGGGCTGACCACCAGCTGCCCACCAAAGCTACTCTGTCAGAAGGACAGAAGAGAGAAAATATAATGAAAGGCTTGTGGGGTGAGATAAGGACAGGGAATGATCACTCACCAGTAACTATCATAGGGAAACAGACATGGCTAGGGGAAATTAATTTATTACCAATCAAATCAGAAATAAAACAAAATCTTAAAACATTTTTTCCCCAACCCTCCCTTCTCAAGTTCAATTTCACTCTCAAATTCTCTACCTCTTCCTCTGCAGTAATTCAGGGGGACATTCATGGAATGGGAGCTGCAATCAGTTTATCACATTTCTGTTGCTCCTTCCTCTTCGAGGGAGAACTCCTCACAGTTTCCCTCTGCTCTAGAGCAAGGTCTGTCCCACTGGGGAGGGCCACCCATGAACCTCTCCAGTGTGTTCCCTTCCCACATCCTGCAGCTCTAGATGAACTGCTCCAGTGGCATCCCTCCCACTGGGTCAGCCCTTCAGGAACAGGCTGCTCGAGTGTGGGCTTCCCTCGGAGTGACACGTCCTGCCAACAAACCTGCTCCAGCCTGGGATCCTCTCTCCATGAGTCACAGGTCCTGCCAGGACCCTGCTCCAGCCTGGGCTTCCCATGGGGTCAAAGCCTCCTTCAGGCTCCCCCTGCTCCAGCGTGGGTCTCGCAGGGGTTCAGGGGGATCTCGACAGGGTTCTCTCTCTCTCTCTCTCTCTCTCTCTCACACACACACTTTCCCTCCTCTCTCTGCCCACAATTGATATTGTGCTATTACTTTACCCCTTTTTTAAATACGTCATCCCAGAGGTGTCACTGCGACTGAAGGGCTCAGCCTTGGCCAGTGTTGGGTCCATCGTGAAGCTGTGGCTTTGCCTCTGTTGGATGTGGGAGAAGCTTCTGGAACCTTCTTAAAGAGTGACCCCTTAGTGCTGAATCCTGCATGAGGCCTACAGTCACTTCCAGAAGGGGCCGTGGCCACAGTCATAGACAACCAGGCTCCCACATTTTGGGTTCATTCTCTTTGTCTGGAACATTTTCAGCTATTTTTCAAATGGCAGCAGTTGCTCTCAAGCAGAACAGGATCCCACAGCACACAAAAGTCTGAAGTTAAACAAAAACATCGTTTGCTATCTGAAAATACACAGGCTGCAGAATTTAAGAAAAATAATTTACTAACCTAAATTAGCAGCTACCTGTGAAAAGAGAAATAATTACCATGCTTAGCTGAGCATAGATGATTGAAATATGTTAAATTAATATTTTTTGATGATTCTTTCACAAATAATGTCCCATGAAGCCATAGAAAAAATGTTGTGTCAACAAGAGTTCTGCCTGCCTTCTGCTTCAGGAAATCAAGCCTTCGGATCAATATAGAACAAAGGCATCCATGTCTGAGATCATCCTGAAACCTATCTACATGGGTTACATATTTCTTTTGCCTTTTTTTGGTTTGTTTTTTGTTTGGTTGGTTTTTTTTTTTCATTTTAATGACTTATTTGCTAGTATTCACACTAAGAACAGGCCAAAAAACATTAGTCTGAAATTATTACTCCAAACTCTAAGCGACACATGACCATGTGTCATGACACATGACTGTTCCTACTGAAGCAATGCTCTCGACTTGGCAACCCATTTTTTACCTTGGGGTATTTTCCAGGGTACAAGATGGAACATGGGCGCTGATCAGAGAAGGTGTCTCCTCCTGAGGAGCTGGGTCTGAAGATGAGGAGAGAAAAAAGAAGGATATGAAGCCCTGGCTGGGTCTTTTATTGTCCTTCCTTTCCTTTTTTTTCGTTGAGTCCTAATTCTCTTCCACTGGCTTTCTGCTTTTTCGACAGCTTGATTTTCCTCTCTAAGTGAATTATAATGAATGCTGGGTATTCTAATAACAACTGGCCCAATTCTGTCTAAATGTAAGTCTAAATCTGTAATTGCATTAATGGTGTCCTTTTCTTTGTTCGCAATATGCTCTTTCCTTAGTTTTAAATAAAAAAAAAAATTAATGCTCTCTGGAATTTCCTTATTTTTAAACTTTATGTGTTCTTTACTCTCTTTCTATCTCTTTTTCACATTCAGTTAAACAATTAGAATTCCTTCCCTCTCTGTCATCGGCTTGCTAATTCTGAGAAGCTCTCAGTGCTCTTACAGACTTTTAGCTCATCAATGGATATGTTGAAGGGCATTACCATCATCTCAGTACTGCTCACACATTTTGTAGACGCAGGTCTCTACCCTTGTTGTCTCTGTTTTAAATGTTCATTATGGTCAATTTACCACGTCTTCATTCTAAAATGAGCTTGGAATTCCATCCTTGTAGAGTCCTCAAGTATGGTCCCAGTTAACCCATGCTGCCCTACTTGTATAATAATCTCATTTGCTATGAAATTTGTTGGTGACTTCAGTGGCAGCAGACTATGCTCTGGAGCACCAATTCCACTTAAATAAGTGGAGAATAAATTCTGTCTGGGACTTAATACAGGTTATGCTTATCATGCTTGGGATTTTTTTCTTATATGTTGTTTGGTTTCAGTTTCCCTCTATCAACAGCTTTCTTTGTTGAAATCATTAGAGCTTGGTGATCTTTTTTCACATTATCCTTCTGTTTTTTGTCTTTTATTTTGTGCTGTCTGAGGACCCAAGGAATAGAGTGCCCCTTACCATCCCAGCACACGGTTCTAGGAGAGACGTGTAGGTTTGAATTACATGATGTCACTGCAACTGCATGTGTTTGTGCACACTGTATCCCGCATATCATACTGTTCTTGTAGGAAGGATTGGAAAAAAAATAAAGGAAAATTAAAAATCTAAATGCCTGATTTCAGTTTATTTGGATATTTAAAGATATTTTGGCCTAAAATCATCACTAGTCTGCAACAAGGTAAAAAAAAGACCAACCAGACTGGGCACAGACACAGAGTGCCCAGAGAAGCTGTGGATGCCCCATCCCTGGGATTGTTCAGGGCCTGGTTGGATGGGGCTTGGAGCAACCTGGTCTAGTGGAACATGTCCCTGCCTATGGCAGGGGGGTTGGAACGAGATAATATTTGAAGTCCCTTCCAACATAAATCATTCCATGATTCTAATAGTAAATACTAAGTTATTTTTCTGCATTTGTGATCCATATCAATTCCCACCACTGCCGGCTGTTAAGTTCTGTACAGTTGCGTCCAAGCTGCTGGGACAGAGTTTGAATTAGGGCAGCTGTAACCCTGCTCAGCATAATAGCTGAAAATGAGGATAAGAGTCTTATAAAAAGCAAGACTCATATTTGTAAATGCTGTCTTTCAAGAGCTATCAAAGCATAAAGTAATTGTGATATTTGTAGTATTTTTTAGTTATGGGTGGAAGGTGTTTCCTATAAAGGTAGGCAAGAGGAGAGACAATGAGATCTGGTATTGATGGTGTGAATAGATAAAAATCTGAACGTGTCAGATACTGTTTCAAGTAGATATCTTTCTTTTTTTTTTTTTCCCCAAAGGATAAGCAAATTATAAGTTTCGTAATTGCAATGGCACATACAACCTTAATGAGCTCCAAGGCAGCAACCTTTCAGAATGTATTCTCTTCAGAATAAGAGGGGAATGTGATAAACCCACTACTAATTAGACCAACCATATTCATCTGAAATGGCTCCAAAGAGGGTTTCTTTTCAAAAACTGGATTTGGTAATCCAAAGATACTGCATTATTAAAAGGACCATTGCACTTCCAGTCATAAAAACACATTCTGTGTTTACTTAGGTTTTTACTTATTTACAGTTCCACCTTTTTTTATTTCTTTTTTTTTTTTTTGGTGACATTCTTGCTCCCTCTGAAGCCAATGGGAAAAGATGTGTCAGCATTGTGATATATTTGTACATATGCTATATGCACCTCAAACTCTCCATAAGGTTTATGAGGCATTTGCACAGACTGAAAATGGGAACTAAAGACCATTGTATTGCCTACAGCCTTCTAATTTAAATATTTGGACTCTCAGATACGGTTGCTGGATGACTGTGAAGAGTATGTGGGATCTTTCTCATGTGACAGAGAATGACGGAATGATTTGTCTTGCAAGGGACTCTAAAATCACCTGCTCCAGTCCTTTACCCTCAGAGAGAACTGCAGGGCATGGAGCACTGTTGCTTTGTCTCAGAGGATGAAGAGAAAGACTCTAAGGTTTTGTTGAATCCGAAGGCTATTTTTTACTGTAACAATGCAATCCCTTTTATAGAGTCCTTTGCTAACAGTTATTTGATTGGCTAAAGGACACAACACCTCTCTACCACCACTGATTGAGATAGAGAGAGCATGTTTGAGAACATACACAAGGACAGAACAAACTAAAGAGAAAATCAGCACCTGTTATTCTGAGAATGCGAGATGCTTACAAAACTTCGATCAATGCCTTCCTGAGAACATGAAATTCTTCACAGAGCTGTTCTTTTAGGAAGGCAACTGCTTTCCCTTGAGAAAGTCAGGGCTTGCTGTTGAATTTTGGTAAGTCCCACTGAAAGTCAGCCCCATAGAGCACTGGTGGCAAAGCCTGGGCTAAGACAGGGGTGAGAGTGTCTGTGTTTGAGCTTTGGCCTTTGAGATGCCTCACTGCAGCAGTGTGCAGAGAGACCATGTTCATCCTCTTATCTTTTGATGAATACAGAAGGCAACAGGCCAAAGCACAGGCACAGAGGAATCCAGTGCTCAGTGCTGCAGAGGAGTGACTTCATCTCTGTGGACATGTTTCACATCCACTGCTCCAAACAAGCGTGTCATCTCCCTCAGTCCCATGACAGCACAGCCCTGTTTGGGAACCTGACACAAGTGCTTTGAGACAGGCAGGGAACAACAGTTGCTGAACACACATCTACACTCAGGGCCAAGAACAATGTGTGTCACAGAGCTGACATGATACAGGCTTTGCCTACCGGCCTATTAGTCTGATGTTCTCTTTGAAGAGCAAACAGAAGGTGAAAACACATCAAAGAACCCTGGATAACTCCAAATCTCCTGACATAATGGATTTACCAATGGTCTTAAAAAAGATAGATCTGGGAATGGAATTTTTTGGGGGGCAGGGGATAAAATCTATTTCTCAATTTAGACTTCAGATAAAAAAAAAATCAACTGCAAAAATCTGCAGGAAATGCAGCCATAAGTTTAAGTGTTCAAGGCCAGATTGGCTCAGGTTCTGAGGAAACTGATCTAGCAGGGGGATTGGAACTAAAATACCCTTGAGGTCCCCTCCAACCCAAACATTCTGTGGTTCTCTGTGGCCTGTTCACTGGGGACAGATGCAATACTGATCCATACTGGGAAGGGAAAGAGAAGACAATCAGTGCATGTGTCACCACAAGGCCTTTGCCATGACCCACAGCACTACAGCACCTCATGCAGATGTGATCCCAAACAAATAAACTTATACCCAAAGGCTGCAGAAAGCACAGATATGGAAATCTCAGATCCTAGTGTGGGATCTACCTTCTCTGTTCTGCAAAGGCAAACTAAATCCTGCCTGACATCTCTGTGTCGTGGCAGGTCAGCCTGTTCATAATTTGCTGTAATTGGTACAGTGATGCACTTCACCTGCAGGCAAATGGCAGCTCAGAATGGTGTGAAATCCTCTGCCTCTTCTGACAAAACATCAGAGCTTTCAAACTGATCTCTGCATCCAAAAGACCCACTGATTAGGAAAACTGAGAGGCATTTCTTTTGGGTACACATAGATGTTAAAACCCAAACCCACTGTGTAACAAGCCACATGCACTAGAGTGCATGAATGTTCTTCTGCAGGATCCTTAGGGGCTGCAGGACTGTAGTTAGTCTTTGTGTGCCACATATACATTATGTATATACATAACTTCCCTGCCTGAATCATGCAAAGAACACTTTGACCCTGCAGCTCCTCACTGGAGCCGTGTGCTGTTCCTCAGACAAGCCTTTCAGACAGAGTCTCCCAGGACTACATCTACTTTCTGCAATTTGGGGCAACAAACAATAAGGGCAGAGAGAGAAATCAAGTCCCTGGATCTATATCTCCAGGCTTCCTTTGATCCTAGCCTAGTTTCTCAACTTGATTTTAAGCTAGATGCTGCAGCTATTTTAAGATTTAAAGAAAACTACGCCTCAAAAAATAATAGGAAAGGAAAACAATTTTAGGAGTACAAAGTGACTTGTGGGGTCATAAAGTCCAGTCCTCAAACTCACAGGAAACAAAGCAATTAATGTTTGGTCAGCAAAACATACTTCAAACCCCAGGGCAAAAAGTACTTTCAAAGACTCTACGTGAATCTTAAATTCTACGATGCAAGAACAAAATCTCCAAATATGATGTGTCAAAGAAAAAGGCTGAGAGAGATGTTGAGTGTTGCCAGTGTACTCACCTCCTGCAAAACCAGTAATGATTTAGAAAAAAAATTAAATAAGCAAACCATACTTCACTGGTCTGCAGAGCTTTGTCCTATGAATTGCCTTCTTCCTTCAGCCTGAAAAACATTTCCACCCTGAGTGCATTTTGAAGAATTGCCATCCAAATTCTGGAGGAAATTCTGTTTTGCTGCCATCACCAGCACATCCCACCATACACCTCCGGGTAAACTCTCACTTGTCAGAGGAAAACAAGGAAACAAACAGACAAACACCACCAGTCACTAAAACCAGAAAGAAATAATGAGCAGGGAAAGGAAAATAATCAGACTTTTTTTACCCCAACTATTGGAAGTCAGTAAGGGAAATTGCAAAACATGAAGTACAGAATAAACACAATGCAAGTAAAGAGCAGCCAGGTCTCCTTTTAGACCTTTGATACAAGCATGTTGGTTTAAGTCCCTGGAAACCTTCTTTCAAGGCTCATTTTTCCTACTTTCTATTCAGGAAACTGAGAACACCTTTTACTTCATTTCATTCCCTCAGCTGTAAGAAGGCACAGAAATGTATCATTCAGCATCCTCCTATAGCAACTGGAATGAAAGATTTGCTTGGAGTCTGGCTGCCTAATAGTGCTTTGCCTTCTCATTAAAATAAATCACAAAAGGTGTTGTCATTGCATGCTCTGGGCTTAAAAAGAAGTCCTCAGGTCCTTCATATCTTAAGGGACAGGCACGAAGGCAAACTCTGAAAGGCACACGGAAAATTAAGAGAAAAATGTTCACAAAGGGAGTGAGAATAAACTTCCAGTATACCTACTTTTGAAAATTCAACCTCCGAAGTGTATTAAAAAGTCCCTAAGATTTTGCATGCAGTTGATTAATTTGCCATAGTGAGAAACTTCAAATGATTATGCATTTGGGATTGGATACTCAGTGTGTGTGTCTACCTTCTTTTTTCCCCTACATGGAAATTGAATAATGAAATACAGCCTCTGGGAAAGGGGTTGCTAAATTTTGAGTATTCAGCTGATATTTATATATGGCACTGGGGAGAGAGAGATGCTTCTATTAACAGATAGATGCATCTATTAATATTTTGTATATCTATCTATTTGTATATCTATGTATCTATACATCTGTATTGATATCTTTCTATCTATCTATATCTATATTTAAATATATATATGTGTGTGTTGCATATATATATATATGGAATATAAGTGCACATATGTGCCAGAAATATTCAGGAGCATCACAGTATCATATTTTTTACTTTCTCCCTTTCCTGTAATTGCTATGCAAAATATCCTAAAACCTCGCACACAAATCTCAGTGGGTTTTCTTTTTTTCCCAAGATGTAGGTACTGATTCTTACACCTTTGCTCCCATCTCCAGGGCAACTATTAAGAGTGTGTGGGACTCTGCCTGCTCCTGGCACAGGTCACCCTGAGATATAATTAAATATTACACAAGGTGTTTATGTCCTGGGGCAGCCCTGGAGCCCTAAAACTGCTCAGTGGCTCTGAGACACATTGTTTTCCACATCACTAGATGGCACTATTAACTTAAAATCATGGCAGAGTACGGGAGCCTGTCTCCAAGACTCAGACGTGGAAAAGAAATTGCAAAGGGTCTCTCTGCATGAGGAAAGGGAGGCAGAGTGGAGGCCGTTGACAAAATAGTCTGGATTTTTAATTTTGCCAGATTCTAAAACAGTTGCACCTCTGAAAATGGTCCAGGGCACTTAAAACCACATGAGAAAAAGCCCCAGGCTAATCTGGCTAACTTGGACCTGCTCACAAAAAGGTCCAAGTCCCATCCTGAACCCTAGGTGGGCTGGCTCCCTTCTCAGCCCCTGCCCGGGAGCCTGTGAAGTGTTTGCACCTGCAGTGGGAGGATAACCACAATGTAAGTTGCCTCATTAACTTGTTACTGTCCTTAAAGCCTCGAAGCCTGCGGGATCAGTCCTGAGGCCATTACTTTACAGTAATGAAAAAGAAAAAAAGGTGCTTGTTCGGAAAATCACAGTTAATTAAATTATGATTGAAAGCATCAGCAGTTTTCTGTCCTTTAGTGAGCTGATATCATCTATCTCCTATGGTTGGTCAGTGGGAGAAATTACTATTTGTTGCAGCATCCTTTCCAGTTTGGGTCAAAAAGCAAGGGGATGCACTAATTTGTTTATGCAATTGCACTATCTGCTGCTGCTCTCCCTCTGTCTGTGGCACATTCAGCCTCTCCTGCCCACTCTGTGGGCT
>VWZV01013678.1:230493-288865 GCA_013397155.1 Irena cyanogastra | reverse complement strand
GGGCTGGTGCTGGGGTCAGTGGGGCTGTGAAATGGGTGTGAGAGTCCCCTCGTAGCCCCCGGGCTGGTGCTGGGGTCAGTGGGGCTGTGAAATGGGTGTGAGAGTCCCCTTGTAGCCCCCGGGCTGGAGGTTTCTCAGCACTGAGCACAGGGCCAGGACGAGATGCTCCAGGCACAAATAAAGTCAGGAGCAGAATTCATTGCTTACTTCTGGGAGCCCAGAAAAGACAGGCTGATGCTGGCACCTCCTTGTAATGGTGCTGGTGGGTTAGCACCCAGGGGTGGGGTAGGTGTAGTGGTTTGACTTACACTTCTGAGAAGTTTTGAGTTGAGCCCCATGCTCAGTGCCTTCTTCTAGGCAGACTCCACTATCAGACAGCTTCTCTTTTCCTGGCACTGCCATAAAGCAATTAAAAAATTATGATTATATTATTTCTTATAATTAAGAAATTATGGATGAGCTAGTACATTTTACTGAAATAAATACTTCTGGTACCCCTGAAGTCTTAGCAATGATTAAACTGGTGTGTATTTCTGGTGAGGGCAGAGTAAAGGTGCAATCATTCCTCCAGGATCCTGCATAAGGAAATGAACACTGGAAACCTAAGAGATTCAGGTGCCCTAGCTCTTAAATTAATTTACAGCCCTGAAGGAGATGCTTGGATTCCCTGCACGGTGAAGATGAAGAGGTGGGAACACAGCAATGGGACCTGCAAAGGACATTATCTTCAACAGAGTGTAGCAAAAACCAAGTGCTGAGAAAAGGGCTGAAAATACAGTTCTGTCAAAGATTTTGGAGCTTACCTCTGGACAGCCCCGAGATTTCAATTTCTTCTCAGGGTTCACTTCTTTTGGCAATTTAGTGTTCCAAACCCTCCAATATACTTCAAGGAATGCCGAGTTCTCCCATTTTCCATGTCTAGCAGATAGAGATACCAGGAATTCCAGGAATTCTGCTTTGCCTTCTCATGTAGAAAGAGAGACCTTTAGGATGGTGTTAAAACTGACCTTGTGAAAGAGGGAATGCCAATTCTATTACTATTTAAATATTTTAACATAAAATGCAAGAAATGAAACAACTGAGTTGTCCATGTCCTCCAGCCTTCTCCCCCTCCCTTTCCCTCAGGATACTCCATTGCCTGATGATTACAGCTTAGTTTTAGGGGATTAGAGGTGGGATTTGAAACACATTTAGTCCTTCTCCATCCAAACTATGATAATGTCTGAGTGAAGAACACTGTGAGACAGTGAATTTCTTATGGGGGGAATATGAAAGGTATATGAATGGCTTTATTTGCTGTTTTGTTGTTAGTTTTTCTTTTCTCAAAGAAGATCTTTGAGATGCTGGTGGTTTTGTGCTATTTCTGTTGAAAGCTGCAGACCACAACCAGAGCAAACTGTGAGGAACTGAGTGTGGGAGGGAATGAATAATAAAAATCCAAGAGGGTTTAATAAAATGGGAATATATTGACATGGTAAAGGCAGGAATTCAATAAAGAATGGACAATGCATGATTGATGGTGAGTGCTGTGCTGGCAAACACTAATTCTGAGATCTCACTGTGAGGGAAAAACATTTTTCTTGCAAGATAACAGGTGTGTAGGGAGGAGTTTTCAAAAGTCATGATTAAAAAAAGCTTGAAGCAGAAGGATGTGTCTTTTTATTTCCTCTCCCCCCCCTTGTCCATACATGCACACACATACACAAAGCTGTGGTGAAAACAAAAACTATCTGTTATCCTCCTGCTTCTAATTCCTTTACAGATTTCCTCCACTTCTTTTTCTGCTGCTATTGTAGCCAAAGTCTTCTGACACTTTTGTATGGCTGAGACACATGCCAGGAGAGGGGAGGAAAGAACAAATCCTGCCTTTGCCTTCCACAGCTCTCATGTCAGTGGTGGCTTTAGGAGAGCACAGCTGCTGCTTGTGTGGCAGGACAAATCAGCCTGTTTTAATTTCCTCCTCGAGGAGAAGCCACTGATCAGAGCGGTGATGTCTGCTTTCAAGAGTAGGTTGACTTTTGGGTATGTTTTTCTTTGAATTGGGTTAGGGGTGGTAGCTTTCAAAAGCAAGGAACCCCTGCAGAAGGTGAAATGAATTAATACCCTGGGTCTGCCCTCAGCCCTGAACATTTTCTTGAACTTTGTTTTACCTAAGGAGAGTGAGTTACATTTCACTTTTGTGTTCAATTGAAGATTGGTCTAATGAAGCAGCTGCACCTATGATTGGGCCAGTTAATTTTCTCACAGTCCTCACAGAAGGATTTTGAGAGGAAAAAAAAAGAAAAGCAAGAAAAAAATAAAGAGAAGAAAAAAAACCAACCCAGCTACATGTCCAGATTCACATCCCAGTCCTGCATCATTTAGCAGAACTTTGTTTAGGGATCTCTGTTTGGAGTTGATTTCATTACTTTGCCCCATATATCACTAACATACAATAACTATGTGACAGTTTATTTCTCAGCCTCAGCTGAGAGCTTCCAACAGGATTTGCATGTGGAATAGACAGTGCAGCTCATACATGTACACATAGGGAGTGAAGGGAGGGCTGGAGGGAGGTGAGTGGGGGAGAGAAACAAAAAAAGAATGACTGATTTATTAGTAGAGTATAATTTTCTGTACACTAAATATAAGAGTAGAGATTTGTTTCTGGGAAATGATGAATCAAGTCAGATCTGGTGCTTGTGCGGGGGTGACAGCCTGGTTTTCCTCAGGCCGGAGAACAAAATGGAAAGCAGCCGTGCGACAGCTGCTAATCCTCCTCTGGAAGGCATCCAGCTGATTTGGTGACAGGGCTGGCATGGGCCCTGTAGAAAAGAGAAGGGAATAGCCCTAGGGAAAGTGTGCCCAGAGGGTACAGTGCAGCACCAGCAGAGGTTTCTCACCATGCTTTAGCTAAGCTTTCATTTCCACCCACAACACTAAAATCCACTGGAGCAATAAGGAAGAGTTTAATGTGCCCTGGTTTTTATGTTAAAAGAAGGAATCAAAGCCACCTTTTCATAGTCAGTAAGCTTAATCTCTAGGAGTGAGGTTCACTGAGCCATGGAAATGCTTAACTTTTACGTTTCTTGCCATGCAGGGGAAGGCATGAACTAGGCATTGGAGGCCTAAAATTGCTCTACAGTGGGGGAATAACTAAGTCAGTTAAAAGGAAGTAGTGAGGAGAACATGCAGGAAAGCCATCCTTTTTGTATATAACTTATCTCTAACTTCAATTTAGCTAGAAATTCCTTGTGGGAGCATCTGGATGGGGATGTCTACTTAATTAATCTGAATTCCAGAGCTGGGAACAGCCCAGGGATGCTCAGCTTAGCCAAGGTGGTAATGACTGTGGGACAAGTGTGACAAACCATGGCCAGGTACAAAGTGGTTGGGATGGGACCAGTTTTGAGCTGTGGCCTTGACTTTGACTTCAGGAGGACATTTGGTATCTAAAACTCTTTAGGAGAAGGTACATGAGGGGGATGATGTGAAGTCACCTGGGAATGTTACAGCTCTTTTTCAGACCAGCCTAAAGGTGCAAAGTGCTGATGTCTGAAGTTCAAGTCATAGACACACATAAAAATCTGGCACAACAGGGAACCACCACTCCCACACTTTCTCAAGGCACACACTAACTTCAGAATAGGTTTTGGAAACTTCCTAGATAAACCCTGCTCTGCATGAAAGAGAGAAGACCCAAATCTAAGGCAACCTGCCTTTAGATACACACAAATTTTTACATTAGCTTATCTTATTATTGACTAAGGGGAAAAGAAGACCCAACACTGTGCTCCCATTCCAGTGGAATTTTTGACAAGGTAAATCAGAGCCACTTATGTGATGGAAGAAGGATGAGGAAGGGGAAAAGGAAGGAATGGGAAGAGAAGAGAAGAGAAGAGAAGAGAAGAGAAGAGAAGAGAAGAGAAGAGAAGAGAAGAGAAGAGAAGAGAGAAGAGGAAAGGGGAATTAAGCCACCTTGCAAAGTGGTTTTACCTTCAGGAGAGGCAACATCCAGAATTACCTTGAAGAAACCTTGCATTTTATCAGATGGGTTTTGTTCCATTGACTGAGGGTATTTAAGAGCAAAAAATGACTGAATAGATTTCAAATTTCTCAAAAGAATTTTTAACTCTTTTCCATAGTTAGAACTTGATTTTATCTTCCATTGGGTTTTTGGTGTTTGTGTGCAGTGAGAGATGCTGCTACACCAGCAGGTTTTTTTACAAAAAAACATGAATTCCTTTTAACACCTGTTGGTTGTGTCAGTGTGGGATGCCATGCAGGTATGAATGGAAGGATGATCCATCAAGCTACACATTCCTCTCACATTACAAAAAGCTCTCCCACGGCACCAGGACTGCTAATGGAAAGAGCTACATTTGCTATGGCCACCTGGGAGATCCTTTTAACCAGTCATCAGTTTATATAAAATCCGGAAATAAGGTATTGTTTACACAAAACAGATTTTTTTTGGTAAATTGCTACTTGTGAGTTGTTTTTTTCTTTTTTCTCCAGCAAACTCCATCTGATACTATTTAAATCACTAAAACATCACTTCAGTATCAATTTCCCCTGTGAAGCTGAATCTGGGAGAAAGACTGAGAACTGTTGCATGAAAATCACATTATCCTCTCTAAGGGGCGTTAGTGTGATTTCCTACCTTGATATCAAGGAAATAAAAAAGTTATATTGATTACAGAAAATGACAGTAACTTGTCTGGAAACAGTAAAACAAAGCCAAAACAGACAAAACCAAGCATGGCACTACATAAATGATCACCTCCTCTACTGTTCTTGTACACCACCCTACCCTGAAATTGGAGGCCAGTGATGTCATGGGATATCATGGTCTTTTCTCCCTAGGAATGAGCATAGGACAAGAGGCCTCAGCTTATGCCAAAGGAGCTTTAGAGTGGATATTAGGAAATATTTCTTAAGTGAAAGAGTTGTCAAGCACTGGACCAGGCTGCCAGTGGTTGTGTCAATAATCTGGAGGTATTTCAAAGGTGAATAGGTGTGGGATTTGGGGACAAGGTTTAGTGATGGACTCTGGCAGTGCTGGAGTAATGGCTGAGCTTGGTGATCTTTGATGTCCTATGCACCCTAAATGATTCTAAGATTCTATGATAGACTGATCACAGTGTCTCATTTCAAGACTCTTATAGCCAGTGTCCAGTGCCTTCTGTTCTTGCTGCAGTCTTTGGGACTGTGCAGGGGGGGAAGATTTTTCAGAAGGGTCATCAGAAATCCTCTGAAGGGAATCAGTTTATAATGCTGCAAACATCCATCCTGTGGATGGCTGCATCCCCCAGACAAATGTGATGGCAAAGTGTAACCTCCCTGAATTATAACAAACTTTGAATTAACTGAGACATTGTCTGCTTTTAAATTAAAAAAAGAGGAAGACAACTTGATTGCTCTGTAAATTTTAACTTCTTGGGAAAGAAACAGGTGATCTTATAAAGAGCTGTTAAAGGAAACCAGAATGAGAGATGGTCTGGTTCTAATGCAAAGACTTAACAGCTGATTGTTTTCATTTTAGAGGTAAGAAGAGCTAAATGAGCCAGTACAAAATATAGTTTTCCAGAAGCCTGAACAAGATCAAACTGATCTGTGCCCTCATTCACTTTGTCAGAAAAGAGGTGCTTTTCTACATATTCAGAAGATGGCTCATTTCCTCCAAAGGAAGATCTCATCTGCCTATAGAGCATCATAACGTTCTCAGATTTCATTTTTCTGCTCTGGTGTTTTGCCTCGAGCCAAACGCAGATGTGAATTTAATTTGGATTGTGCAATTACATGTTATGCACACTACAGTTTTTTGTTCTTTTCTGTAGCTACACTATTATATCTGAAGTATCATCGTACTGCTAACTTTTACAAATGTCTTATAAAGTAAATTTGTTTTCGTGCCATGGTTGCAGGGATGCAATTGTAGCAAATTGCTGGCATAGTGAGTTTGGTGGGAGTGATGGGAAGGATCATGCCTTTCATTGGAATGTCTCAAGATGGAAGAAGTCAATCCACATTTTCAGGTCTGCACCTCAGATGACAACAACAGGGAATAAAATGCTCAATGTCTCATTTTGATGATGACAGGCTTTTACCACACAAACAGACGGCTGCAAACAAAAAAAAAGCCTAGAGGAGCCATAAATTTTAAATGTATGAATCTGCACTGAGAAAAATATTTTAATATCTGCAAAGCCCATAGTAAGGATGTTTACAAAACCACATTTTTGAGACAATCAGCTGACTGGTAATGAGTGTTTAAAATCCATCAACCCTCCTTCCCTACTACCATTTATATCTACCCTTGGCCTTCCAGCTGAAAGATACTTGTCATCTACGACTAAAAAATGCAGACAAAAAGCCTCTTCTGAAAATAGATATCTGTGTTTCCCCTTCAAGAAGTCTTCCAAGCTCATGTTGCAAACCCAGGTAAGAGAAGCATGGGCTTCAGCACATCCAGAAGATTTTAGCTCACATTTTTTCTGAGTCCTCATCTTTTTAATGCAACTGAGGTTGCTGAGGAATATATTTGGTCCAGGTAGCTCAGCTCACAGGCAGCACATTAAGACAAGAGGCCAAGAGCTGCTTGGGATAACAAAGGACAAGAAGGTGGGTGATTGCCAGCCAGGGGAACAGTGCTGGGGGATGCAGCAGAAGCAGGAATTGCTGATCTTTTGGATAACAAACAGGATGAAGACTGGTGATGCCAGTGAGCTGGATGGACATGGAGAGGGGGCGGGGGCTGAAGACTCAGGAGGAAGAGTGAGACTTGTGAGGGCATAAAAGCCCAAGAGTTCCTTTGTTGGAGACCCTCTTTGGAGGCACCGAGCCTTAACTGTTTCTATGTTCTTGCACCATGAATAAATCTGAGATGGATATGGGAAACCTGGGGTTCAACTGGTAAGGAAACCTGCTCTGGCTGCATGAGGGGGATTTGTAGGGAGTCAAGCAGGGATCCGTGGGCTCTCTGGAGCTGTCCACTGTGAAGGGGCTTTGGTCCCGACAGTTAAAGTCCCTGAGTTGGGAGTGGGACTTCTAGAGTGTGGGCAGGCTGCAGAATTTCCTTAACAACATCAAGATCACGTGATAAAGACAACTTCTGATTGTTTTTTCCTTGACTTTAGTTTGTTTGCTTCATTTTTGAAGCAATCGGGATTTGAAAGCAAACCTTTTAACAGCCCTGACCCAGCTGTTCATTCCCCATATTCCAAAGGCATTTTGATCTGTATTATCCACCCCAACAAGAATAATTGTCCAAAATGCAGCAATGTTGAGCTGTCCAGGCTGTTTTTAGAGAAATAAAGAGATAAATTAGTTTCCTTCGTATTTCAGATTCCCTTAGGAGAAAAAAAAAATCCTGTGCTATGAGAAAGAGACTTTGAACATTCTATACTCCAGAGAATTTGTTGCTCTTGTTTGTTTTCTCTCTTAATTTCTGGAGTTAGGTCTATTAGGCAATAAAATCATACACCCATTAGATGGCACTGTTAGTTTCCACTTTTCCATCCATCACACCTGACGAGTTTTTAGAAAGAAGTGGGTCAAAAAAAAAAAAAAAAAAAGAGAGCAAGCCAAACTGAAACAGATAAACAGATTTGGGCTGTGTGCAAGTCCTTTGGAGTCAGGAACAACCAGACCAGTCTGCACAGAGCTGATTTGCACAGATGCTTTGGGTTCCCTTGGCTGGAGCTGGGACCACTCCACACATCTAATAATAACCCCCTATGGTTGTCACTTCTGTCTGGGAGCTGTTTAGCTGGACAAACACGTAATTTCAATGGCAATTTCTGCACTCCTGGATGTATAGACATCTGGCATTTGCCAGGTACAGAATGTACTATAGAGCCAGCTCTCAGGTAGGCTCAGTGGGATTATTGCTGCAATTTTCTGTCGTTTCCCTCTATGTGTGGCTGCCTTATATGAAAGGACAGTGGTTATAGAGTGTGCTTAAGAAGATATGAGCAATTTCCTGCTCTGTCCTTGACCCTCCCACATCCCCCCCGTGTTCCCAAACAAATAAACAATAGAAATCCAGTCTCAATGCTTCTCTTTTCCACAGGACTTTTTGCCAAATACTGCCAATACATAGCTTTGTGAGGGAAAATTGGGGGGTTAGAACAAACATCCAAAATACACAAAAGCAGATTGAACAGGAATATTTTTGGCAGCTGCATGGAGGTAGAGTGGGCTCTGTGACAGCTGATTTTAAAGGCACTATGGTTAAGCACAGACCAGAAATAGATGGCCATCAGTTCTCAACTTTTTTCACAGAGGAAGAGATATTCCTTTCCCTTACAAATTTTAAACATCTTTCCTTTCTCTCTTTTTTTTCTTTCCTTTCTATTTTTTTACTATATTTACCAGAAAAAAAAAAAAATTTGCACAAAGAAGAAATGGCACGCTCCAGTAATGGTGCTTTGCCATATAAAATCAAGCAAACTCCAGTAGTTTGGGAGTTGCAGAGTTAATGTAGCTGTTTTGGATTTGTGTTTCTCAGCTGACCAACCATTTGCAAAGAAACAGTTTCTTCTCATTTATGTCAATCCCCTAATGCAGAGTTTGATAGTACATTCAGGCTGCTGTGTTTGATTACAGAAGTTAGCACATGAAAGTTTCTAGAAACAAAGTTATGATCATTTGAACTGCCTTCTTTGCTCAGATTGTTAATTTTGTGAAACTTCTAGGAAAGTAAATATCTTTGTGATCTCAGGAGTTGTGAAGCATAGGAACAGGCTGCCCAGGAAAGTGGTGGAGTCACCATTCCTGGAGGTGCTCTAAAGCTGTGTAGTTCAGGCCCTTGGAGACATGGTTTAGTGGTGGATTTGGCAGTGCTGGATTAAAGATTGGACTTGATGACCTTAGAGATCTTTCTGCACCTAAATGTTTCTATGATTCTTTTGAGGGGAAAAAAAGCCCAAAGAAGAGAGAATGGACATGGTCTCATGGTCTACTGAAGTGACTGACCCCTGGGAGAGTTTCCTAATCTAAGCAAATCCTTTTTGGTATTATTCCAGGGGTAACATTGCTTTTTCACATTTCTAGATTTGTCATAGGACTTAGAAAACCCCTTTCTAGCATGTTTTGTAAATGTTGGTGAGGTAAGTGAATTATAGGAAAGGCCACACCTTTCCCTTGTTTTTTTCTTCAGCCTTTCCACTCAGCAGCCTTGCTCATGCAAAAGCAATGCTGCCTCATACAATATAATCTAAAATATTGCTCCTTCTACACACTTGAATTTCTTGTGACCCAGGAGCTATGAACTCTGACCAAACCTTTTCTTTCCATATGGGCATTTAGAAATGTTTGTGTTTTACCTCCAGCTCCCTGTAAGACCTGTAAGACTACAGACATCTATGAATCCTCTACCCTTTCAGTCGAGTTAGATGCCTTCAGCTATTACTCCCAACATTATTGCTGAGATGAGACTGAAGGCACACATACCCTTTACATCAGGCCCATATAAACCTGGGTATTTTGGTAGTGCACTTAAACTGTCCATTTAAACCACAGATTTGAAGTGAAATGTTAGAAAGAAGCTGGGGAAATTTTCACTACCTTCATGCTCATTTATCACTTGTAAGTGAATTTTTCCTTTGCTGATACCACATTTAACTCCATGGTCCTCCTGATGAGAGTCAAAATTTAGACATTTACATATAATTCTCTCTCCATGCAGTTTCAATCAAGATCTTTTTGCTAAATCTTTAGAGGATTCTTAAATTTGACTCAATCTGCATCCACTGTGTAAAATCTCTTCCTGCAGCAGCTGCTGCAGTAATGGACTCTTTTCAGGGACACCTTGAGACAGCAGCATCCTCAGAACTGTGAGGTTGGTTTAAATGACATGTTTGGATTTCCTGAGTAGCTCTGTGATAGTCAGGATGGAAATGTCAGTATTCCCACTGTAATTCCACAAGGAGCAGTCCTTGCAGCCCTAAAGGTGGGACTAGAAGCCTTTACAACTGCTTTCCACATTGCTGTCAATGGTAATGGTCCTGGTGGTCAAACCTGGCCCTGTCTGGGAAATTTTCAAGCACAAACACACAGAGTCACTGGCACACAAATATAGACATAAGAAAATATATGAAAAAGCACAATATATTACTAAGATAACTCCAGAAAATTAATATAGTTAGATTTAGGGATACTGGGAATATGGAAATATTCGCTTTAATTGCTTTTCACTAGAAATTCATTTCAGGAAGATGAGAAGGTTGAAATGAAGGGGTCTTGTAAAGAGCCTATTCACTGGGAGTAAAAAAGCTAATTTTTTAGTAGTAGTAGTGTCTCATCACTACACTTTCTGTCTTTAATATATTTATATTAAATAAATATATTTATTTATTTATTTAGTGGTTAAGGAAAATACAGTGAAAACTCCCAGAACAATACTATGATTCCTTTTCCCATTTTCTCTAAAATAAGCATGGAGGATCTATGTATAATGGACTGCTCCAGAAGAAATTAATATTTCTACTGGCTTTAAAAACAAGCAAGGAGCCATCATCTGTACTCTTTGGAAACTACCATAAACAAGATACTTTAATGTTCCTTACTGTGGTGATGAAAATTCAAGTTTAATGTATGTTGTGGAGTTGATTAAAATTTTATTTCCTGCAGGTAGTTGTGTATATGGCCAAGATAGACACACAAAACCTGTGGCCACCTCAGAAATTCCCACACTTCTTCAATTGCGATAAGTAATTGAATTTGATCTGGTGGTAAAGCTTTCAAACACCCATGGCCAGTTTTAATGTCACCCTGATAACAGACAGAGAGAACCTTAATTCAGGAAACTCCATGTCTAAAGCTAAATATTTGTTGTTATCATTTATATGGTGGACTTAAACCCAACAAACTCATTATCTCCTTTCACAAAATAATTCACATGGACTAAATTCCTTCTATAAACTCTTCATTGTTGTGCAGATTTAATTATTTATGGCTATTCCTGAATTATAGACATTCATGGAACAGTGCAGATATTTGGGAGGAACACAGGAAACTGAACTAATGGTATAAAATTGTACAAAGGGAATGGGCAGCACTAGGATCAAGCTTTTGTTACTGTTTGGAGGCATTGTGTGCAACAGGCACACATTCTACCTGGGAAGATCAGACAGCTGTAGTGCAATGACTGAGGACTCTCCCTTTCTAGATTTATACTTTTTTGTGGTCCCAGTGAGAATAACCAATGCCCAACATAATTTTCACGAGACTTTGGAATCATGGCATGGATATCCCCAGCCTGGGTGGGCAACTCCTCAGATATATGTATGATCTTTGGGTGCTGTTCACCCACATCTGTGAAGAATGAGCTGTCATGTCTTAGAATGTGTCAAAAGCCAACAAAGAACCCAAAGTGCCCCCAGACTCATTTCTGAGGCTTTCTACCACAGAATTTAAAGCTCCCCCTCCTCAGGAGAGGTACTTGAGCATTCCCACTGAGCCTGAGCATATTTTAATCCATCAGACTTTGTGTTTCTTCCCCTGCCCCAATGGATCAAGACCATCAGACCAACAGACATCTAAATTGCAGCAATCAAGTCTCACAACAAGATCCACAGGTGATGGTATGATTTTATTCTTCAGGCACTTGATCAGTTGTCTTAGCCTCAGGAGCCCTGGATATATGTGTGGATTTTCCTAAATTGTGTCCTCTGACTCATGCAGTGGAGGTGTCCATATCTTCACATCAATTATACAAGGAGTTGAAGCCCCAGCATTTCTAAGGCATCGACTTAATCTAAAACAGTCTGAACTTGTATTTATGCATTCTTTTGAAATATTGCATTTTTTTGAAAAGCTAAGCAGCCACCTCAGACACCACCATTTGTTATTAATGTTCAAATTAATATCAATCATATACTCCTTTCCAATGAGCAGATACAGTACCCTCAGAGCTCCACCTTCCTTTTTCCTCTCTGAACATGAAGAAAAGATGCCTTATTATTATCCACTGAGGAGCAATGGAGCCCTGAAACATCTAGAGACAGAATATTATGTTCACTCATGGTCAAGACGGACAAGCTGATAAAATTACTGAAAATTATGTGTTCAGTTTTCACAGTGAGACTACAATTTGCTGATACTGCTGGAGAGAGTTCTCACTGCTTGGAGATATTTAAACAACTGCTCGGTGTGAGGCATAACACAGCTTTGTTGCCATACTGTGGCAGTAATTAGTTATTCTGATTGTGCTTCTGTGGAGATGAAGGGATTGACACACTAATAGGTAATATTTATTCCCATATTTGTGCTGAAAAATTTCATTAAAGGAACATGAAAAAGCAAATTAACACATCTTGTGCTCTGCCATTTGAGGATGTGGGTATAGCATGAGATGGAGCAGCAGATAGAGTCTTTCAAGAAAAGGTATTTTCTTGATTTTGTTGTGAAACATGATTTTGTTTTGATTTCATCTTTGGAAAAATCTAAAAAAAACCCAGCAAACAGAACTCAGTGAAAAAAAGTGTTTCTTCATATTGCTTTTAATTGTATGCCTTGACAACTTTACTAGAAATAATATGGCATTGGAGCAGGTTCCTACAGGGTGTAAGCTCAAACATGTAAGTGATGCATTTCCTGGGATTTTTGCTCAAATATGCATCCTCTTGAGCTGCATGATGGTATGCCAGGAGATTAAGAAGATTATCCTGCTCAAGAAATCAGTAGATCTTTGGACTGCTAAATTCAGACCCCTTATGCGCTGAAATGTTTTCCTACCTAGAGAATCCCACAGAAACAAATGTATATGAGGTCACAGAATCATGGAATTGTTAAGGTTGGAAAGGACTTTAAAGGTCACTAAGTCCAACCCTCAAACCAGCACCAGGACCACATTCACTATTAAGCCATATCCTCAAATGCATCATCTTAATGTTTTTTGAACACTTACAGGGATGATGACTCCACCACTTCCCTGGCCAGTGTGCTGCAATGATTTACAGCTCTTTCCATTAAAAAAAAAAAAAAAATCCTAATATCTTATCTAAACATCCTGTGGTGAGATATTATTTACAAAGTGACAGGGGCATTGTAAAAAGGAGTGAGATCAAGGACATGACCCAGTCCGTACTGACAGCCCTGGGATCCCCAAATTGAGGCACAGTTGTGGTCCCAAAGGCCCAGCAGTGCTGATATCCCTACAATTCCATTCATAGCATGTTCCTTTGCTTAATACTGATGTACAGTGTAAAGGTTGTTTTGCAAAAGATCCTCTTTCACCTAACCTTAGGTGCACAGAAGTTATTTCTGGGGAGCATTTGATCTTTCCAAATACAGGTTTGTAACCTCATTTTTCATCATCTGCTCACATTTAGACTACTTTCTTACCTATAAAACATTTGCCATGCAGGTAAAAAAATCAGTTTGTAAAGTGCATTTTCTGCTAGGATAAATAGATCCATAGGAATTACTAAAAAGCCAGGGGCTTGGCCTATTCCTAAACTCCTAGGCCCAGAATTCTGCTCATAGTTACATCACCAGAGTGCTGAGTAACCAAATCAGGATTCAGTCTGCTGCCATCTAAACCATACCAACAAGGCAGTGCAATCATGGGTTATTATTATGTGTTCAGTTAGAGTGATTATGTGTGGGACTGAGTCCAGTTGAACAGCCAAGGCCAGATTTTGTTTATTTGCTTGTAAAGCTTCTAGCACATTTCAGCCATGGTATAAAGAAGAACCATTACTGTTCCATTAAAGAAGTCTGACACTAAAAAATCCTGTGCAAATTGAAAGTGATATGATTGCTACAGCATTAGATTGTTCCAAAGTCCACAAATACGTCTACAAAAAATATGGAGAAAATAAAAGAGAAGAGAAAGTCAATAGCGAAATTAACCTCAAATCCTCAAAGTACTTGTTTATAAATTCATGACATCCATACTTATTAAAACAAAGGAGGATGGTAAAAGTACAAAATTATGATGTGTCAGTATATCTGGCAAACAGCTGCATGCTGTTTCAAATTCCTTGCTACACACAGATTTCTGTGACTGAATCAAGAGCAAACAAAACCCATCAGGAGCACAAGCATATGAATCTATTAACAAATGAAAGATGTGTCTGAAGCAATAAACAAGAGCACATATGTATATTCAAACTTGTGAGCACAACTTCCTGGGAGAAGAAAAAAAGTGCAAGGAAGAAAAGTAAGTCAGCAAGTGATCTGAAGTGCTGGGAGATATATTGATTAAAGGAAAAAAGTATGCAAGCAATCTCATATTAATTTTAGCAGATTCAGTTTGAAATATATTTCCAGCCTCTCAGGAGAATAGCTGGAATTTCAAAAGTGCTTCAGTGATACTCTGGCTGAGCCACAGTGTGGAGAATATTGAACTGTGGAGCTGCTGATTGCACAATTGCATGTATTCCAACTTGTCCTCAAAATAACCCCCCAAAAAACAACACCTCAATGCCCACCAACAAAATCCAAGCCCCAAAAATAGATTATTGCACTGCAGCCCTTATTATCAACCCATGACTCCTCCTCTGAATTCTTTCTCAGAACCTGCTCTGCAATTTCATTTGACTCTGCTTCTCAAGTCCACCCATGTCTTTACCTATATTGGAAATTTCTTTAAGTAAAGGCTCTTTCTGCATAGTTGCTTTCTCTATTGAAGAAATCTCTGTATTTCTGGAATGCTGTGGTTCCTGTCTCTCTTTCCTGAGCAGTTATTGGACTTGAATTGTTTTTGATTTTAATTGGAAAGTTGCTAGCCATTGGTATGCTCTGTGAACTATAGTTCATCCATCCTTCAATTTTATTTAGATCCATCAAGGAAAAAGTTTATTATATTACTCAAAATGGCACATATGAATATGCAGGTAAAATTGGATAATAAGTCCTACAATCTCCCCATGCTCATTCATACAAAGAAAAATACATTGAGACAGAATTTGCAAGTGAAATCTGTGCAAATTTTAGTATAAGCTATAAGGTGTTAGTAAAGCCTGCTCGCTCTTGAGGACAGAGCTTCCCAATCTTATGAGCAGTGGTACTCAGAAAACTGTCAGAGGTGATGGGATATGACTTCTCTACAAAGGTAAGTAACACACTGCCTGAAAGCAGTGAGATTTTTCAGTTAAATTAGGAAGTCTTTGGGGCATCTGCTGTCTGAAGCTGGAACACTATTCTGCTGTAAGTACGGATGGCAATCTGTCTAATTCACAGCACAGAGAGAAAGGAGTCAGCTAAACCAGGTGAAATTTCTTTAAAAGCTTTCTGTTCTTCCCCTAGAGAGAAATTTTCTATCATATCCTTAGAAATCACCTATCATTCTGAAAATACTAATTCAACATTTAAATCACTTTTATGTCATGCTTGCTTTAATTCTGCTGCATTTTCAGATGAAGTGTCTGAGCTCACAGTTGCAGGCCAATAGCTAGGAAATAGCAGTTGGAGGCAAATAACTAGGAAAAAATTGCCCAGAGAAGCTGTGGATGCCCCATTCCTGGAATTGTTCAAGGCCAGGCTGGATGGGGCTCTGAGGAGCCTGGTCTAGTGAAAGGTGTCCCTATCCATGGCAGGAGGTTGGAACTAGGTGATCTTTAAGGTCAAACCATTTGATGATTATATGGAACATGAAGTTTGCTGAAGTCCCATGGAAGTGGAAGGTGTTGATCAAGCACAGACAGGTCCTTCCTAATGTTTCTTGGACAGCAAACCCCTCAAGACAAAATGTATAGATAATGGTGATGGAATTCACTCAGAAATTCAAACTATTTAGGCGGCTACACTATGGAGGTCTATACTGGAAGGACTTGTGAACATTTCTGTTAGTTACTGAGTATACAAAATCTCTAGATGTTATGAGTGTTGCCACAATGGTAATGAGAATGAAGTTGTGGCATTATGAAGAACTTGAGTTCTTGGCAAGAGGGAGTTCTTTAAACAAAATGTGTTTTAATACACCAGACTGAAAGGTCAGTGTTGAAGGGCAAGATATTTGTGTAATTCTCACTGCACAAGTAAGTACAAGGCAAATTAGAACAGGACAGTCCTTCATTCTGAGATTAAATAAAAGAAAATTAAAGTTATCTTTTATCGTGAAGTGTACCCAAAAAGTGTTTTTCTCCTTCTTCCTTCTTCCCAGCCAGTATTCCTCAGTGATGCACAAGTTCAAAACTGCTTACAAGGGATTCTTCCTCCTCAAGCCCCTTGCTGTGGAGGCTTTTCCTAACACAGTCCATTCACTTTCTGCACTTGTGTTGCAGACCTACTCAAGGTCTCTTTCATTCCTTCTCTGCTCAGCAGCTCTCCAACTGTTCCAAGGGAAAACCTTCTCTCTCCTTCCAGCAGGCAGAGCAGAGACCCCAGCAGTATCATGTCCTCCTTCCAGGCACTAACTTCCATAGACTAACACCAGTAATATTCATTCTACCACATCACCTGATAGCAAATTAAATCCACCTCTCACAATCCCTGTCGAGAAGGTCACTTGTGTTCTGGAATCTTCTAACACCTACACATTATTGAACTACAAATGGTTTGGAAAGTGAAGTTGCTTGTCCGTAGATACAGGATCCCTCCTGGTTCTGAGAGCATTTATTGAAGACATTTCAGTGAGCACTTATTGATATCTTACAGAGATCTAAAGTCAATCAAATCAAGATACGGACAAATATTTTGCAGTGTGAGTTTACAGTTATAAAATTTTCTTTTTAATCTTTTCAATTCTCTACACTTCACTCCTCCCTGCTTATTGAAATATGAATATTAATACTTTTGTTCATGTTTACCTGGCACATGTACAGCAGAAATCAATGTTCTACTTGGGGCAATTATTCAGCAGGTGTAAATGCTTCTTCATAGAGCTTGTATGCAATTTCTGTTGGATTTTTTTTTTGTTTACAAATTGCAAACCAGTAGGAAAGTGTTACAACTTCAATCATAATTAACTCTACAAAGTTCAAAAAAAGAGAGAGGGGGAAAAAGGGAAAGAATTAAATTGCAATAATAGAAATCTGAATGCATGAAGTGCTAAATGCAAAATTGGGTAGGATGTTGTGTGCCTGTGTGGGGAAATGAAACTTTTGTTGTATTAAGGCACTTTGTGTCTGTCACTTAAATGGCTCAAGGAGTAGAAAGAGAAAAGCACAAACTGTAGTTCTTCCAAGCAAAAGAAATATCCTTGAAATTCCTACATGAGATACATCTTCTTCAAGCATAACACGCTTACATTTCAGCATAATATGAGCAGTAAACAATGCAAAAGGCAGCTTAAAACAAAGAGCACTCCTAGAACAGGGATCCAGTATGATTCCTGTGAGAGCAGACAATATTACCCATCAAGAGAAGAAGCCTCTCTCTGCTATCAAGATGCTAAATTTGAATTTGAGCTTGACTGTTTAAAATTTTCTCTCAGCAGAACAGTGCAGACTGTTACTCCTTTTTCAGAATGTTACAGGAGTAATGTCTCAAATCTTGTCCTCTGACATCATTTCTTAGGCCAAAAAAAAATTCTGCTGTGCCTTCTTAGAAAACAGAGGGGGTGCCAATTCATTCAGGCCTAAAGGGGGAGAGAGTCTTAAATCTCTAAATCCAGAATTTCCACTTCCTTTTTTCCCAAGACAACATTCTGCTTTATAATCACCTTTTCAGGGAGACAGAATGTTTGTCATGGAAGAGACAAAAAGTTTGAGATAAGTTCTTTCTGCAAACTTCAAGCAGATGCACTCTGTTCTAGGTAGCGTGGGAAGTAAGGTAAGCCATGCAAAGTAAGAGTTATGCATATGAGATTTTTGTCAGCATATTCCCTGATATTTGTTTAGAGGGAAGTCCAAGATAATTCTTTTCTCCCTGTTTCCACTCAGAATTCATTTCTAGTTCTTGTCTCTCTGAAATGGCCAGAACCATTCTTTTCAGAGGTGTCTAGTACATAATGTACAGCTTTCCTACCCAGTCCCAATTCATTTATGTAATCTATACTTAAACTACCTTAGACCAATAGCACTTAATTGAAGGTGTTCTTGAATTTGAAAGATGCATTTCAATGTCTAATATAGCATCCATTACTTTTAGATCCCCTGTTAGGTATGACAGAGTTTTTGACTGCTACAGGATGTGGGGATTAGATTCAATATGGAGGTTACAAAACTAAAAGTAAAGGGCATAGATCTGTTAAAAAACTCCCATCATTCCTTCTCCTCCTAAGATTTCCCATTAAGAATGAAAACATACATTCCAGCTACTCATTAACCTGTTTAATTTCCTAAGTGGAGTCAGAGTGAAAAAAAAAAAAAGCTTTAGTCAGAGAGAAAATTCATGTTCATTCTTCTAAATGTTTCTAATTTTAAAGACTAGCTTGACCATTTAAATACAGACAAGCTGGAGTAATTTTTTAAATAAAAGTCACTTCCAGCTTTTGTGACTAAATATAAATGATAAAACCATTTATCTCCTAGACAGCAAAACATTTATTTATAAACTAATCCCAGAGGATAGTAACTAATACTAATGACTATGCAATTAATTGGTACCAGCACAAATTGCTAGGAGAGACCTATATTGAGATAAGTTGTTATCAAATGTTTTGGCTTTTTTTCCTAATTTTTGAATTATTGTATGACCTGTCTTCTGCATTTCACATGTTGAAATAATATAGCTACAAATTAGTTGACACTGGTAATGGGGTAGCCTCTCATGGTGGGACTCATTACAACAGCTTCCCACAAGTCTCTGATATGTACATCTAGTTGAAGGGCAATTATATAGCAAGGTAGAGAAAAAAAAATCCCATTTTCTTCTCTAGCATGACTGTGTGACAAGTTTCTGCACACATGGTTTCCTCTCTTTGCCTTCCCTTTTCCTTGGTTCCCCTCGGGTCATAAGCCTTGGGAGCATAAAGTTGTTAATGAGATTTTGGAATTGCAACCTGTTCTGACTGAGGTGGCATTTGGTGGTTACCTCCCTCTTCGGCTACTACCTACAGCCTTGTTAAATAGGCAAACAAAATAAATCCATCCTCCTTAGTAACTGAATCACAGAATCATGGAATGATTTGGGTTGGAAGGGATCTTAGATTAACTAGTTCCAACCCCCCTGCCCACACTGGTGCACATGATGGTACAGGCTGCTGACAGGAAGCAGACATTGCTGACCAAAAAAGTCTTTAGTGTAGAGAATTGAAATATAGAAAAATTCGAATAGTTGTATTCCTTTGAATGTTAACAACACCATTGTCATTATTGTGTTCCAGAAGAGAGGAAAATCCCAGTTTGGGAATGCCCAGGTCCTAAGATATATGTAATCTTAGGGGTGTAGATAAATGTAAATAATTATGTGGGGAGAAGAACATCAGTGTGTGGAGCTGGGAACTAATGGAGAAATTTGAATAAGTACTGTGGTAAAAGGGAAAAGCTTTGAAAGCTACTACAATCTGGTTTATCAGAATAAATTGAAAGAAGAGGAGGAAGATCAGAGTTTTGTTGGCACATCCATACACAGGATAAACTTGTGGAACCAGCTGTCTTGTTTCGCAAGAGATGTGTTTGCAATTTACCCGTTATGCCATAGAAAAGCTAATTCTGGGGTATGCTGAGGAAAGCAGATTAAATCTTCATTGTCACTGTCAGCCTGTCTCAAGAAACAATTGCCTTGACCAATATCACATTTTGGGAACATCCGGCACTGTCCTTAATGAAATTTTGGTTTTCTCTATGAATAAAAGCAAGAAGTGACTTTGCTGAACTCTGTTCTGCTTTTTATTAATTACTATTATTTACTGCTTGGCACAATACAAAATAGGAAGAAAAGCATTTGCTTTGCTTAAATGAGTTCAGAATTGTATTATCTTGTGTGGTAAGAAAGAAAGCAGCACATTGAAAGTGTGTAATTAACTTGTACCATGAATGATGTGGTGGAAAACAAAGCCCAGTGTACAGCTAATGTGGTAGATGCAAAATAATGTGTTCTCCTGCACAACATTCCAGAGGTATACATTATTACTACCATTCATTGTTTCCTGAGTCATGGTGTTATTTGGAAAATAATTTGAGCCAAAACAAAAACCAAGCCTAAATCAAACACTTTTGTGCAGGGAAAATATCTCAGTGAAAAGACAAATAGTGTTGTCCCCATCTCCCTTCTTTGTCTAGCAGTGCAAAGAATGTCAAGGACCACAGCACAGCAAAGAGCCAATCTGCAGCTGAACTGCTTGACAGTCCCAGGAGCCTCTTTGAGCCATCACCACAACCACCCCAGCTGCATCCCAGTGGTTTTCTGCAGCCCAGTCACTTCGTGTTAGCCATGTCACTCAGGCTGTGCAGCAGGTCAGACAAAGCGTGATGCTCTGTGTCATGTGAAGAAGCTGAAGGAAAATGTTCCCTGAAAAGAGTGGTGATTTTGTCCTTTCTTTAATATCTCAAACTAAAATATCCTCCCCATATATAGCCTTTTTTTTTTCTTTTTCTGAGGATTCCTGTGGCAGTTGTCAACTCTGACCGTGAAGGAATCACTGCACTCATCCATTTAATGCACATCTGGGACAGAGAGTGGCACTCAAGAGGCAGCAACAGCACAGGAGCTGGAGAAGGAGCTCTGGGACAAGGACACCAGGGCAGCTCTCTGCAGAGAAATTCCTACAGAACAATTCAAAATAGCCTGTGATAAATATTTTTTTCCTTTTCTAGCCCTTTTCTTGAAGGGACTAATTCATTTTCTACAGCATATTGGAATGGGGAAAGCCAGCCAGTTATATATATAGCCAAAAATATTTGAAACTTTGAGACTTTCAGTCTGATAAACACCTTCTGTCCTCACACCCCTTATCTGCATATATCCACTTCTGTTAGACGGAGAGTCTACTTTGCATGTGAAAGGTGACTACATAGAGACCAAAATTACCAAATTCATAAAGTTTCTTATTAAAGCATTGTTCAAAAAACATTAAAAAGTGGCCGGTCACTGACAGGAATCTCCAGAGTGTATGAAACCCAAATGATCCACAGCAGAAAGAAAGTGAAAAGCTACAACTTGCTTGTCTCATTACCAAAATACTCCCTGAAGCCATCAATGTACCAAGTATAAACAACAGTGAGAACTGGGCTATTCAAAAGAAGAAACAGCTAATTTATTAGGATACAAGACCAAATAGGAGAGGAAAATAAGGATAATTCTCCTTTTCTCCTTTTTAATAAAAATGGCAGTAAAGTTGTAGCTGCCTCATCTGCTGTGAAGACACTGGAGGTGGGGCAGAGATAACCCTGAGCCAGGTCCTTCTCTCCAATTCTTACTCAACAACAATTTTTTGTTTTTGAGACCAGAGGTTCTTAGTATAAAACTGCTGGTACCATGCTATTATAAATACAATTCAAGCCCCAAAAAGGAAAGGGCCTGTCCTTCCTGTCATACTAGATTTGTGCTATGGAAGACATTACTTTGATAAATAGTGGCAGTTCTGTGTTAAACCTCAACAAAAATGACAACTTGCACACTGAACCCGTATCAAAATACCCCTTCAGGTGAGTGAAAAAACCCAACAAACCAACAAAAAACCCAAAAGCCCAAACCAAAGCTAAACAAAATAGCCTCCTTTAAAACCAAACAGCAGATTTTCACTCTTGATCCAGACTGTGTTTACAACTTTCATTTGCAACAGCAAGTAGGAAAAAAAAATCCAAACCAAACCAAAAAAAACCAACCAAACAAACAAGAGGAAGTCCAACACAGTATGTGTCATTAACAGCATGTGTCCATTTTCTGGGTGGAAAAGCTGGCTGTGTGGGCCCACACTTTCCCAGTCTTTTCCTCTGAAATAGTGAAGGACTGACAGACTTTTCAGACTACAGCCAAGACATAGTGAGCAGCAGGAGAATTTTTCTCTTAGCTTTCCAGAGAAACAATCCAGGGCTTTCCATCATACTCCACCTCAGGCTGTGGACCAAATAACCCTCAGAAAAGCCAATAATTTTTGTTTACTGGGGAGCAGGTTGAAGTGAAAGAGGCATTGTGCTCAGCCCATTTTTATAACCACATATGGAGGGCAGCACACAGCTCTAATGCATGGCAGAAAATACAGGAAAATGCATCCAGATTCCTTTTTTTTATGAGCTCAACCTGTATTCTGGATTTAAAGGGTAGGCCTGAAAACCTGTACACAGACATGAAGTCTCCTACCTTCTTTATATTACTTAGAAAATACTTGGTCCTTATCACCTAGAACGAGTTTTTTAGCACCAATTTTTCCAAAGACTGAACTGTCTTCACACTGGAAATTTGGATTGCTGAGAGAAGCTGAGTAGAATTACAATTTGAAGTCCATTTCTCATTTTCTTTCTCATAGAAATGTATATTATCTGTAAAAAGATCAGTGATCCAGACAGTTCATTTTCCCCCGTTTTCATTAAAAATTACTTGGAATAAGACAGTCTCAAAACCTCAAATGAAAAGAAACTTAGTGCTTGTCAATCCTTATACATTAGAACAGATTTTAATCTCCAGACAAACAATCCTCTGGCACTTTTAGATGCAAAATGGAGTGTGAGTTTAAGTAAAAAAGAGCTTTTGCCTGAAGGATTGCATTTGGGCTGCCTACTAATGCTACTTTGCATTTACTTCATTACCAGCAGGGCACAAATTGGGTCACAGGCTGCGTGTCCGCACAGCGAGTCCGGCTGCTTTGTTTTCCTCTCCATCGAGTCACACCTTCCCCTCTCCTCTCAGTAGCTGGGCAACCAAGCAAAAAACCTGCACAGAAAAGGAGCAGGGTGGCAAAACACGCTCTTCTTAACTAGGGTTGAGTTGTTACCCGTGTTCTGTCCGAGCCTTATAAAGAAAATTTGTCCAGACTAGAAGGTTGGCATTTTGTTTTGCCAAAAACTTGAATATCTAATCATGCAATATGAGTTAGAAAAAATGCTGATTTTGGGTCCTTCTTTAGCCACTGAAGGAGCGATTCTTTCAGAAACATATTCTTCCCTTTGACTGTAAAAGGAGTCTTATGTAAAGTAAATACAATTAAAGGTCTTTGACAGAAACCTCTGGAGATCTTTAACACAACTCCTCCATCAGAAAGAAAATCTAACTCCAAAGTTAAGTTGATTTCACACAATCTTTTCCGGACTGTCTTCCAAAAGCTCCAAAGATGGAGACACAGCATGCACCATTCTCCTGAGGGAAAATGTTTTCCTCATTTCCAGTCAGAATTTCCTTTCTTGAAGGAAGACTGCTGTCTCTAATCTTCCCTATTACCTCTAAGAGTTTGGATCTGTCTTCTTTAAAAGCTTTTTTTTTGTGTGTAATGACGGGAGCCTTTACAGCCACCTTTACTTTTCTCTTCTCTAGGCTGAGGGGAAATTCCATTTCCAGCCGAAATTCCATTTTCCCCAGCCTGACTTTATATACAATGCTCTGTAGACCCTGATCACCTTAGTGACCCTCCACCGGATTGCCACTGGTTTATTCACAAAAGTAATGATGATAAGTAGCATGAGATCACCCCAAAGATATCAGCATTACTCAGCATCTCCCATACATGCAGGCAAGTTCAATGGTACAAAGGGAAATTAGCATTTGCGGTTGTGCAGCTTCTTCCATTTCTAAGCTATGTCTCAGTACTGATCAAATTCTGTGAAAATCACTGCCTTTCAGAGTCACACTGAGGCAGCTTTGCCAAGACCATCTAGTTTATCTTCCAGCAAAATTATGCTTTAAAATGTACAAAATTATTCTTGCTAAAAACAAAATAAAATCCAACTAAAACCTAGACAACCTGTTTTAAGAATATCTGCAAAATGCAACAGAGCTGGAGAACTCAAAACACTGACTTTTGCATAAATCTTTTGTGTAATCTAATCTGATTTTTCACCATAGGTATGCTTGCACAACCAGTGAGTAGTAAGTTTGCAAGGCATGATAAATCAGGAAAAATCTGTACATCTGGAGAGGAATTTTCTAATTGCTCCTTAAGAAAGTGAGAAGAAGCCCTCTTAAAATTTATGATGCAATATAGGTCAAATATGACCAAGCAAACTCTTTTTTTTCCTGGCTCTAGTCTTTCAATCATGGTTATCCAAGCAAACTTTACTTTTCTATCCCGTTGCACTGCATTTCATAAACTTAAATGCATGAAAATGAGTGAATACAGGAAGAAATACAGGTCATAATAGCGAAGATTCAGTTAAGATGGAAACTAATTCCTCAGTAAAATCAAACAATAGTTAATAATAGAAATAGAATCATTCACGAAGAAAAGCACATTGGAAAAAGGAAAGGTTACTGCATTATCCAGTTCTACATATTTTTATTTCTTATCTTGCTGAAGGACATTGTCTCAGATGTATGTGTATGTATATTATCTCTCTAATTTGAAATAGAAGCATGTTGTCAACTCTTTAAAGTACTTTGAAAGGACAGTAACACCCAGTGATTTTTATTTCTTTAAATGACTTGCAAGTAGTGATTCTCAGCATATTTTTTATTATTTTTCACATGACAGAATAGTTTTACATGGGGTTTTGAGCTATAAACATGCAGACATGCACTGATATAGACATGCATGTGCATAAAGACAAAGAACTGAATACATTGCATTATCTTTCCCTCTCTTTTGGATTTCAGTGTCAACAAATAGAAACTCAATTATTAATATGCAGACAAATTTCCCTAAATTACACCTTTTGCTATTTTTATGACAGTGCTGACAGTGTTATTACTAAGTAGAAGAGAACACCCTGCTGAACAGTATTATCCTGCTTTAGTACGAAACAAAGACAAAAGCTAGGGGAAAAAAGAGCTTTTATTTTTCTATATTTCTTTTTGTGATGTGCTTTTTATGCAAATATCTCATAGTTTTCTACAATAATGGAACCATTAAATGCCTTGAGATTATTTGTAAGAGAAAAGCATTACCTTGAGATTAAGACATAAAGTACTAAGTGCATTTTTAGGAACAGAGAAGATTTCTCTGTAAAGAAGTTAATGTTCCAAAGAAAGCTTTGTTTATTTGAAAGGTTTTATGGTTGTGCTGTTTTCTTCACTTAGCACCTTAATTCTCACAAACCATACGGCTGTCCAGATGTTTAAAATAAAAAGCCCATTTGGGTATTATCAGAGATTACTGAGAAAAGATATACAGACATGATGTTTAGCCATGCAACATAAATTCTCAGAGCATGTAGTACCCAATAAACGCCTTATCCTAGATCTGATGAAACTGAACACATAAATCATAAAAACTAGGGAAAGGTCTCATAATACTATTTACCTCTAGCCAGATGCTTTCTGAAAAGAATTTACTAGCCAGGGTGATAATCCTTTTCTATTTTCCTATTTATTTTTATTTCTTCTCACCAAGGCATTAGTGGGAAATGTGCTTACCAGGGGTGAATATGTTTCTGCCCAACCCAGATGCACTTTTCAGATGTTCTTGTTGTTTGTAATGCCTTGAGAATAGGGTTGCCTAACATCTAAAATACATACATTCTCCTTATTGCCCGAATCTTTCATCTCCTCTCCTCTGGGGTTGCCTAATATGCTCACCAAGCTATTATTGTTTTGCTTCAGATAGCTTGGCCCTCTTGCCGAGTTTCATTTGCTGTCACACAGTCACAAATTACAGCATTTACTTCACGCTACCTCCATTCCAAACTATCAGTTTGTGCTTGCTGAACTGGAGAACATGATGATGGATCAAGGCACATTTGTGCTAATCCACTGCAAGTTGATTCTCCAAAGAATGAAGCACGGTAGTAGTTTCTGGCATTTTCTTTCCATTTTAATTTGCTTATGCTGTTTTCTAGTAATAGTTTGCTATCCCTGGCTTTTTTTTTTTCTTTTTGTCACAGCAGTTTTCTCTCACTTTTCTTCTTTGGCTTTTGACAGATCATAAAAAATAAGTAAAGAAAAAAAGGAGGAAAACAGATGGAAAAGTGATTTTTGTTTTTTACTTTTTTTTTTTACCTTCATAAACAAACCTTTAAAGCTAGCCAGCTTTTCTGCAGGTGTAAATCACTCTGGCTCCATTGTGCACACCATTTCATGCCAGCTGAGGCTGTAATAACGTACTATGAAAATGCCAATAGCTGTAGCTGTTGTCTAGACTTGAATTTCAAATGTAGACATGGATCTCCTAAAGGACTCAGTCGCACCGCATTATCTATATTCACTGACAAACTGCATTTTCTGTTCAAATCCTTCCAAAAAGATTTGTTCCTTCATGTATGAGAATTGAAGCTTAGGGTGGTCAATCAATGGACGTTACATAAAAATCAATTAGCATGTGTTCCAAGAACAGTTCAGTAGGAAAATTCTGAAGGAATGGGTTGGCATTTGTATGCTCCCTCAGTGGGTCATGGTCTGTTTTATAGGCTATACCCCACTCCTGTAGCTGCTGGATCTTCACAGGACAAAGGAGAGTTCTCCCTTCTTGAAGAATCCATTTTGAATGCTAACTTAACACTAGGAATAGTCAATCAAACACTCACAGGTAAGTGTTGTGTCCTGCACCTGAGGAGAAATAACCCCAAGTACCAGCATAGGCTGGGGGCTGACCTGCAGTAGAGGAACTCTGCTGAGAAGGACTTTGGAGTCTGGGTGGGTGACAGCTGACCAGGAGCTGGCAGTGCCCTGGTGACAAGAATGGCCAACAGTATCCTGGTGTGCATTGGGAAGAGTGTGGCCAGCAGGTGGAGGGAGGTGCTCCTTTCCCTCTACTTGGCCCTAATGAGGCCATTTCTGGACCTCAAAGGTCATGGAGTTCCAAGCCCCAGACACGGGAAGGGACACCTGCCACTAGAGCAGGTGACTCAGAGCCCCATCCAACCAGGCCTTGAACAATTCCAGGGATGGGGAGCCCACAGCCTCTCCAGGCAATAGGTTCCAAGGCCTCAGCACCATCACAGCAAAGAATTTTGTTTTTAATATCTAATCTAAATCTACCCTCCTTCAGCTTAAGGCCATTCCCCCTTGTCCTATCACCACATGCACTTGTGTTCATGCCATTCAATCCATACAAAATTAAAAAGTTATTTATTTATTTATCCAGAATCCCCTGGGCTATCACATGTAACTTAGCTCTTTATGCTTGGCCTACAGTCCCTGAGGTCTATCTTAGGAATGCAAAATGTGTAAGAGGGGACCATGTTTCTGTTGGCAGGGTGGGATTAATTTGGATTTGGTGGACTTTCTGTGTGGTCCTATGGAGTCTTATTTTACTAAAGCATTTCCACTGGATTCTAAAAAAATATCTTACTAAATTGAACTGATACAGAATTACAAATACCGTTCTTAATGATTAACTATCATAAGACTGTGTTTTTTAACCAGTTATACATTTGGAGGGTATTTTTATTTTTTTAAACAAGTGTCGATAACTATAAAATCACCTACTGGACAATATAAAAATGAGAACTACTTATTAGAATAAATTTTGCTAATTGTGAGAGAGATTGACAAAAGGACATTGTGAGTAATGACCTAAAAAGAAGTCAATGATTCTAGAGGTGAAGAAGCTGACAAAATAAATAGAAATGGTTTGATTTGTTTAGAACAAGGTTCAAGTACATACACAAAAATAGCAGGATGTGTGGTTCAATTAGCAGACAAATTAGTTGCCTCTTCAAATCAATCAGATAGTTTCACATAGGTTTGAGTTTGAAAAGAATCATTCCCACCACTGAACCAAAAAAAAAAAAATAATAAAAGCAAACACTTCAAGAATCTTTAAAACTTCCTGAGCCTTTGAATGCTGTGTGATTGAAAGTGTGGTGGGTACTGAGTGCTGGAGCCACCATGTACATCCAGGACACACCAGGCCCATTTTCTCTGCTTCTCTGCCCAAGACTCATCCTGTCATCAGAGGAAGGAGGATGACAACATCTCAGAAAGGCATTCAGACCACAGGAGGTTTAAGCTTCTGTAAAGCCTTGCCCACTGCACTGACTACAGAGAAATTATATAGCAATAACAGCACTAATTTAGACTTGTTCAGTAACAAGATTTCAGTGAAATGAGTTGGGGCCTCTGTATCTAAACCCTGCAGAGCTCATACAAAAAGCTGTATCTGTGGGACTATCATAGGTCTGCCAAATCATGGGTGGTCTGGGGAAGATGAATTTGGAATGGTTTCCTTTTCTCTCTGAGCAAAAATTCTGCAAATCGCCGAATGCAATAATTGTCAGATTTCAAGCAAACAAGAGGTGGTGATTCTCCACACAAGGTGAAGTGGAACTCTACCTTCAGAACTTTTACTCTAGATCTGGAGGCATTTAATGCCACAGGAACTTTATTTACACATTTACCCAAGATTTCTCTAGATGCTCTAAGTTCCCATTCAGCTTCACAGAGTACTTCTGTGCTGGTAGGGCTGTGATATTTTCTGCCTGGGTCATTCTGTTTAATCAGGATCCTTCCTGGAAAAACGTGGTACATTAAAGATTCCCACAGAATGTCTCACAAGGCAAAAGTTTGGAATGGCATTCATTTCTTCTCTCTGCCTTGAGACTTTTTTTTTTCATATAATGACTCTCCTATGAGGTGAGAGAGTGCAGTTTGATATTCAACTTTATCTGTATAGACTCATACCTACTTCTCTCATTCTCTGAATAAGCTACTTTATCTGTCTAGATATAGAACAGAGAGGGAGAATGAGTGAACTTGTGCATATTTCTCATTCTTTACTCCCCCCTGAGGATAGTAATCTACTAGATAGCAAAATAATTTGAGATTCATGAAACCCAGCAGAGCACAAGTGGCAGCATAAGTCTGTAGCCTAGTGATTAGGACCCCCTAGAGACCTAATTTACTCTTCCAACAATATGATTGAATGTAAAAACTGTTACAGGATAAACCACAGAATATTCACTTTTTCATTCTGACCAAAACATCCAGGTGTTATCTCCTTTCATAAGAATGATTTTTTGATCCAACAATGCCATGTATGGAGATGATCTAAAGGAAATGAGGTCTAACATAATGATTTGTAGCAATAGATTCTAGTAGTTCTTAAAGCTATTTATTTTTGCTCACACAGCTTTTCTGTATTTCAGTAGTGAAAAAAATGGTTCTGGACTTTACTCAAACCAGGAAGTTATGCCTGATCTTACCAAACACCTCAAAATGGCCATGTAGTAAGGAGATTCCATTATCTGCTGAAGGTGCTAAGTTATGAAGACTTCTAAATAAAAACAGCAGCAGCTTCCTAAAGAAGTCTCCTTTGAAAGTAAGTTCTCAGCATTAACATATTTTGGGAAATTGAACATTTCCCCTTCCAAGCAATTAACTGAGGCAGCTGGCAGACACAGCAGTCAGTACAAAAACAGTGAAACATGGAGATGTCTACTCCTTGGCTAAGTGAATCATTTTGGCTTCTTTCTCTTCTAAAGCTCCTTATGTTATAAAGACTCCACATCTCCTCCTGGAAAGTTAATGGTGGCAAAAATCCATTACTGGGCTGAAGATTAGACTAAATGGCCCACAGAGATCCTTTCAAACCAATATTCCTATGACTCTGTGAATCCCATTCCACTGCTTTGAGAAGTTTTGTCCTGAAACCTGAGCTTACTTTTTAAAAAATAGTCCTACAAGTATATTTCATATGTATGTTCTACAAGAATATTTCTTTCCTTATCATGTCCTACAAGGATATTTCTTTCCTGCTTTCAGTAGCACATTGCCTACATGAAGGCTGTTACCAGTATGCTTCCAGTCTTTTCCTCTTTTGGCTGAATGGTTTGATTTTTTTCAGTCTTTCCTAAAATATGACTCTTTTCAGATCTGTGATCACTCTCACTCCTGTCCTCTGGCTTTTGTCCATAGCTCTCTTTGATGTGTTGCTCTGGAAGCGGCCCCCCCAGAGCTGAATGAATTGAAGGGATAATGGCATATGGGACTGAAGGTTATGCTACTGGTTTTACAGTCATGATGGTGGGAGGGGGTTGGAGGGGGATGATTGTTCACTTATGACCCACTGTAACTTCCAAACACTTCTCTGTGTAACGGCTGCTCAAGCAGCTGCTCCCCATTCCGATTTTTTACAGCTGATTATGCCTGTGAAGTGTTATATTTTGCATGAGTCCCTAAGGAATTTCAGCGTAGTTTTTCCAGCCATATCTCCTGTGTCTCAGCATAATTTTGAATTCCAGTCTTGTTCTTGAACTTCTTGAAGCTTGTTGTCACCTGCAGATTTAATAAGTACACTTTGCATTTCATCATCTGGATCATTAGCAAAAGTATTGAAGAGCTCCAAAATGAAGGCAGACGCCTGTTGGATCCTGCCCAGCACATCTCTCTGTTTTGACTAGGAACCACTGACAAATGATCCCTGACTACAGCTTCCAAATTGTCTTTCCACCTACTCGGTGGCAGTTTCAACTAGTCCAGATTTCTCAGGCTTATTTGTGAAAATAACCACTAAGCCCTCATCAGAAGTATTACCAAAGTAAAAATATGACATAACCAGCTTCTGCTCAATCCACAAATAATTTTATAAAGAAAAAATAACCAGTTGGTTTGATATATCTTCATTGCAAATAATTACTCTCTGTGGTTCCCTAATATTTCCAAAGTATTTGGAAAGAATTTGTTAGATTTTACAGCTCTTTTTCACTGCACAAATCACAGTCACAAACTATTGCTTATCATTTCATGTATTGTCTAACCAAATCAATGTTGGCTTTTTAAAAATGTCAGTGAATAAAATTTGTCTTAAAATTACATTGCAATACACATTGCCTCCAAACTAATCATGCTTTGGTCTTTTGTGGTGAGAAAGAACCATTCAACATAAATATCTAGATTTATGAATGGAGATGCAAATCAAATTTTGTATCTATGCACATATAGTACCTCAAAGAAGTCTGACTTTCAAAACTGCAAGTATCTTTCAGTCATAGAGTCCATTGACTCTAGGGGAGAACTTGGACCACCATCCAGAACCTAATGGGGGCCTCCAAGAAGGCTGAGGAAGGACTCTTTGTGAGGGCATGTGATAGGACAAGGGAGAATGACCTTGAGCTGAAAGTAGGTTTAGATTAGGTGTTGGAAAGAAATGTATTGCTTTAACTAAACTATAAGGGTTGTGAGGCCCTGGCACAGGTTGCCCAGAGAAGTTGTGGATGCCCCATCTCTGGGACTGTTCAACACCAGGCTGGATGGGGCTTGGAGCAACCTGGTCTAGTGGAAGGTGTTCCTGCCCATGATGGGGGCATTTGGAACTAGGTGATTTTTAAGGTTCCTTCCAACCCAAACCATTCTATGGTTCTGATTGTGGTGGGTTGACCTTGGCTGGATGACAGGTACCCACCAAGCTGCTCTATCACTCCCCTTCCCTTCCCTCCCAGAGGAGAGGAAATAAGAATGGAAACAACTCACTGTTTGTGTTGTGATCCACCCCTGAAGGCAGAGGAAATCCAGGATGTTAATAGCTCTCTTGCAGCAGACTAGAGTGAAACAGCACTGAATGATCAGTGTTTGTAGATATATACATATATTTATATGTAGGGTTTACTCTAGAACAATTTGGTTACAATGGAAATCAGCTGTGCAGCCATTTTGGCTGTTATTATTAGTGCCTATAGTAACATAGCAATATAAAAGCATAAAAATATCACTTAAGAAAATACTTGAGGGAAAAGTAGGAAAGAGAAAGAAAGGATAAGAGTAGAAAGATACCACCATGCATGGATCCCACAATGAGGTTTGATTGTTGTGGAGTGATGGCAATCCATTGGGGGTGGGGAAAGTCCATGAGACCAAGTTCAATGTCTTAATTTAGGTTCAAGCTTGGTGGGATTGCCCAGACACCACCCTGTTAGGGTATGTGTGTGGTGGGGGGTGGGGTAGAGTAGCTTTCATTCCTGTGGTGGAAGACCTTAGAAATGAGTCTTGGGGCACTTTGGGAGTCTTTGATGATTTATGACTCCTTTGATGATTTATGATTCCTTCTAGGGATGACAGCTGCCTCTCATGTCGCTGAGTTATGCCCCATCAGAAGGGAAGAACACCCTCAGGCCTACATGAATGTGTATGTCCCATGTGAGGTGACCTTCCTTGAGAGCAAAAGCTGTGTAAGGGAACATAATTGGTGTGATGAAAAGCTCTATCCCACATGACAGGATCTGCTTCTTACCTCAAAGCTTCGACTGCAGCCTCCAGTGATGGCTGTTCTCCCCCTCTGTCTTGTGCACACCAGGGGCTTTATCACCAAACATCCAAAAACTCATCTCCCTCTCAGGAGGTGCAAATTTGGCCTCAGCAAAGCTGCCTCCTTACAGGAGCATTCATTTTGAGTCATTAACCACTCACACTTCAGTCTCTCACAGCCTGACATAAGTAGTTTGCTAAAGCAAAGTTTGTGTGCGCACAAGCAAAGAGAAAAAATTCAAGGTTTATTCTCTACTTCCCATCAGCCTGGGAAGCACAGGCAGGGGTTGCTCAGGAAGCTGAACTTCATAAATAATGAATGTCCCCCTTTCCTACTCCTTTCCTTAGTTTTTGTATCTGAGCAGACATTCCATGGTATGGAATATCGCTTAGGTCAATTTCGGTCAGCTGGCTGTGTCCTGTCCCAGGATCTTGCCCCACCCTACTGATGGGGGGATGTTGTGGACAGTGCTGGTGCTGTGCCAGCTCTGGTCAGCAGGAACCAAAACTCTGGGGTGTTACCAACACCTTTGTAGCCACCAATACCTAGCACAGCACTGTGGGGGCCATGGGGAAATCAGCTCCATCTCAGCCAGACTCAGTACAACGACTCTGTGATATGAGAGAAGAAACAGCTTAATGGTTATTTCAGTAGCTAATTATTCTGTTAACTGAGGTAGAATAGCATGGAGGAAATAGCTATTCTTGTGTTTTGCTGATAAAGTTTGTATCTAAGTTTGGATGCTAAGCTGTTAATACAACCAGCAGAGAAAACTAAGCTCTGAATCAGGCCCTGAAAAGCTTTTTTCTTAGCACTCCAACTACAAGTCTAAAGCTAGGCTGTGCAATTAACCTGCATTGTTCCTTTTCTTCCATTGCCCACCAATGGCACACTGGCCTAGCCTCAACCAACTGCCCATCAGCTTCACTTTTTTATACCTCTTAGGGTCCAGCCTTGATTGCACTAATGTACACAAAATTGAATAGATCATTGCCCAAATCCCTGATTCAATTTCCTTTTGCTTTATTGTTACTCCCACAAGCAGGATGAGGCTTAATAGTTCATTCAAACTATCTTTTTTATTCAGATTTATACCAGGTCTTGCTTCTTCAGGGAAATCAGGACCTGGCAGGGCTTACTGCACTGCAGTTATAGGTTAAACTAGCAGCAAGGCATGATCAAGTTTATAAACATTTCTAAGCATCATTTCCCACTGTTCTTTGTTGCTGTTCATATGACATTCAGCAGTGAGGCTCTTCAGGGGATCCTCCTGGGATGCTCATTAGTGTTTCCTAATTGCTGCATGCAGAGGGAAATAACTGTACATGGCAGGACTCCATCGCTGCTTCAGCCTGTTTAACTCGTGAGGTCTTAAGTTATGTGTCAAACCACAGAGAATGAACTAATGAGAGAAAGATTAGTCTAACAACCCTCTAATGTGTTATCAGGAAGGCCTCTGCTATTGCATTAAGCTGTCTTTTTACAGACTAATTTCAGCTTGTCTCTGCTAGACATCACCTGTTTCCTGTCTTGTTCTCCTTGCTCCCTTGTGCTGGGTACAGCAGCAGTCTGGTCTGCTCAGAATGCCATATACATTATCCACCCTATTTCCTGTCAGGGATTTGCCATGAACCAGCCAGTGGTATGCTTAAGATGTGGGAAATACCAACCTCCTCTTAAATTTTCAAGGCAGCAAACAAGAATAAATTTTGGAGAGAGATCATAGACTCATAGAGTCATTTAGATTGGAAAAGACCTCCAAGATCATCAGAAAGAAGCCACGTAAAAATTGAAAAGATAATAGTTTCTTTTGATATGTTTAACATATTCCTGTAGTCATGTAGCAGGATATGATGTGGAACAATGAACTCTAACAGCAGCTCACTTAGCTGAACAGGAGAGGAATGATGCAATTTTCCAGAATGCACATTTTGCTTTCATCTATGTAGATAAATCTGTTTATTAATGGGATCTGAGATTTCCTTTAAGAAGACAAATAAAATGATGAAGAGGCAGATGAAGAAGAATGAAATAAAAACAAATAAAATGAAACGTCTTGCACTTGGGGCTGTCCCTTCCACCAAAAAAATAATGCAAACAAAAGTCAGCATATTTTTCGGTTTTCCCAGTTTGCAAAATTTAATCTCTACACTTGGTCTCTGCACATACTGCTCTGATGTGACAAACACAGTTGGAGTGGCTTGGCAGACACCTTGAAAGATGACCTCTTCAGATGCTGTGTCTAAATCTGAGAGGGACCATAAATCAGATATTTTACTTTGGTTTACCTTATTTTACTTCCACTTAAAAATAGGAAGAGAAGATCCAAAACAATTACTAAACTCCCCATAAATTATATTTAAACAGTGAATTAAGGGATGTAGATATTATGAAAAATTATATCAAGTTTTAGACAAAACCATTTTTTTTTCATTTCAACTTTAATAGAAGAAGAAAGCGTAGGCCTTAAACTTTTATCTTTTTGGTCTTGATCAAAAACTTTTATAAAAACTCCTTTCTTCAGCTGTGGAGACAAACTCATTCCTCAGAATAAGCTACCATGCACTGATAAACTTGACCAAGTTAGAAATTGATCCATTCCCTGCTCATGTCTTCCAGAACAACAGAAAAGTGTTCATATATAGGAATATACAGATTTCAAAATATGACTGCTACTTCATGAAATTGCAGAAGTCTACAAATATTAAAGTTTCTTGATGAAGAATAAGTCAGCTTTTAAGATGGTCAGCATTTCTTATTTATTGTAAGCAGAAATTAACTTTGTCTCTACTGACAAAATCAGTCAAATCCATGCAATAAAAAGGGGATGGAAACATTTTTTTTTAATATCTCCAAGGTGTGTAAAGAGGACTGGAAGTAGGTTTGTGAACTGTGAAAAATGCTTGGTTAAAAGACACATACTGAGGCAAAACCCCATATACATATATATATCTGACTAAAATGTAAAAAGCAGAAGCTTTGAATTTAGATAATCATATAATTAAATGTTTTTTCTGGTCTCAGTTTTATTTCATGCGTAACTATTTTCTAGTAGCAAAATAAAATTTAAAGTTAAAAAAACAATCAGACTGAAAACCAGAACCTTGTCTTTAGAAAACTTACATTTCAACCATTCTAAAATTGTCCTTAGTAGGGGGAGCTTTTAAAATTACCATTTCCTGTGAACAATTTTGCTTATCACACTGGTAAATTATGATTTAAAATTTTGTTGGAAAATAGATGTGCACTTCTACTAATGGCCATGATTCAACTAGGTGTGATACTTAAATGCGGCTCTCGCGCTCGTTCGTTGTTTCGTCCGGCCCGCCCGACCTCTGGATCGGCGGGACCGGCGAGCCACGGAGCGTGGGGTTGGGCTGGAGAGGGAACAACCCCGCAAGGATTCCAGGGCAAGAAGCAAGAGAGAGGCCAGACACTTGTGTGTCCAGAGAAGCTTTTAATCCTCCCCGAATGGGGGCAGAGGCAAATGGCAGAAAATCAAAGGGTACAGCGACTTATAAACGGGCGTGGGTACAATGAAAACAACCAATGAGAAACAACAAGGAGCGGAACATAGGCGGGGAATTGCAATACATCAACCAATAAGGGATTACATAGGCGGGGAACAACTCAAGCAAACCAAGAGGGTCTCAAGGATACATAAATGACAGGGTAGGTTCTGGAAGAAGGGGCAGGCCTGGGAAGGGATTGACATGTAGGAAGGAAGGACCGGAAACAGGGGAAGGTTTAGGGAGCGATCCATGTCTAGGGGAAAACCAATAACATGGGGAAAAGGAACAATCCGTTACAGTAGGGGGGGTGGTGCTAAACAAGCACAAACAAAATCCAACTAAAATGTAAAAATATTAAAAAGCGCAACGCAACACTTATGTTTCCTCACAGGTCTTTTCAAATAATTTTCAAATGTTCAAAAACATTTTAAACATTAAATTTAAGACTATTATTTGCAAAACGGTCTGGTGTCTCTTGCTAGAATCATAAAATAACTTGGCTTCAAAGGGAACCTGAAGATCATGGAATTCCAATCTCCTTGTGGTGGACAGGGACCCCTTGCACTAGACCAGGTTGCTCAAGGATCCATCCAGCCTGGCCTTGGACACTTCCAGGCATGAGGCATCCACAGCTTCTGTGGACAACCTGTGCCAGGGCTTCACCTCCCTTTTGGTGAAGAATTCCTTACCAATATCTAATCTAAATCTACTTCCCTTTAAAGCCATTTTCCCTCATCCTGTCACTCCACGCTCTTTAAAAAGTGCCTCTGTAGGTCTCTTGTGGCCCCTTTAGGTCCTGGAAGGTGTTCTAAGCAGTCCCCAGAGCCTTTCTTCTCCAGGCTGAACAATCTTTCCCAGCCTGTCTCCACAGCAGAGGTACTCCATCCCTCTGATCATCTTTGTGGCCTCACCTGGATTTGTTCCAGCAGGTCGATGCCTTTCTTGCGTTGGAGACCCCAGAACTGGATGCAGCAGATCCAGGTGGGATTTCACAGGAGTAGAGTAGAGGGGGAGAATCCCCTTCTTTGACCTGCTGGCCCAGCCCTTTGGTTGCAGCCAGGATGCAGATGGTTCTCTGGGCTGTGAGCACACATTGCCAAGCACGTGGAGCTTTTGAGTGCAGAGCAGGTGAACACCTGGCAGCAGATGGCTTTGAGGCTTCTTCTGTCAGGAAGTCCAGTGCTGAATCTAAAACAAGAAACAGTTACATGTTTTGCTTGTGTCTGTAAAACAAAGAGGGGTCTTAGTGGTAAATTGCTCGTTGTATAAGGGACCTTCTGTACCTGTTCACAGCTGATGAAGCTGCTGTAACTAGAGCTAAGTGCCTCTTTATTCATAGGCATCTCAAAGAGTTCTCACCAATGATGTGCAGTTTTGCTCCTGAACACATAATTGTCACTGGACCATAAAATAAATTTATGAATCCATTGCAGAATTTTCTGACTCTGAGCCTGTCCTATGACAGGAATTAAGCTTTTATCTCTTAAAAGCTTTGACTCTTTACTCTGTAAGGCAGCTTCTTGAGCAGCCTTCATCCTACACCAAACTGACACTCAAGATCTGGAACTACAAATAAAAAAGGAAAAAAAAAAGAAGAAAAAAGTAAGATCTTATAGGGCAGGTAGAGAAGCTTTTAAAATAGGACTATAGCCTTGCCTACTGGAAATAATGATAAAGATTCTGTTATGGAACCTACTAATTACCGAGAAGATATAATTTGGTTTGTAAAAGTCTGTCTCTGAAGCATAAAGAGCAGGAAATAAGCTTTCAGTTAAATCTACTGGACATTACAGTGGCAACCCCTGGCACATTAAAAGTTAATGTGACTTTAATAGATCATAATCACACTAATAAAGTTTATAACCACTGTAGTAGCCAGAGTAATTTGACAAAACTATAACTTTTGTTCTTGGGGTTTGTTTCAGAATCAAAGTACAATTAAGTTTAACAGGGCAGAGCTCTACTTTAGTGGAGTTCAACAGCAAGAGACTCAGGCCCACTCCTTGTTAAACCACAGTTGCAGTGAAGCTGGGCCTAAAATGCCCTGCTGTTCAATGTAGATGTGCACAGAAAACTTCATCTGCAGTGGAAAGGAGAGGATTGAATGTACCCAGGGTGCATCTCTTGTCCTGAGACATCATGGTTCTCCTGGAGGTCACCTCAAAGACCCTTCCTGTCTGCCCCAGCCAAGCCAATTAATGTCGAAAATATCACATTGTTCTGTGTGCTTTCTTTTTGGCTGAATAGGCTAGAAAATGTTTCCACTGAAGGGTATTTTTTATCTCAAATCAGCTCAAACCAATATACTCACCTTAATTGAAAGATCATTGAGGTGAGCCCCATCAAACAGGAAACTTTCTGTGTGCCAATTTGACACTGTAAGAACAGAGAACAACCTGGCCTAAATAGGACTGGAGATTGATATCGGTAAATAACATTAAAACTTATTTTGATGGACAGTTAGAAAAGCAGTCTATAACATTATACTTTCCTTTGAGTGATGCCATCCTCCCCTTGCCCACAGCAGAAGTATTTATCATTCAGTAAGGTTGGCAAATCAAAGGTGGATTGGTCCCACACCACTGCACAAAGACAGTGACAGCAGCCCCCATTTTCAGAAAGGTCTATATTGCATGAGAAAACATCAGGGGACTGAAGGCCTTTGAAAGGCAAAAGAGTTCCAGTCATTTGAACTTTAGTTTATCTGATAGAAATAGCTGTCAGATATATTCAGCTTCTCTTTCTTCTTTTCAGTGACTCTGAGACAGGGCCTATTGAGATAAGCCTAAGAAAGAGGAAGAAAGGGCAGATAGTCAGCATAAAGCAGTTGTATTGTGTAATGTGACAGAAAAAAAAGGCTGAATAGCTCAGCTGGAAGCCTGTAGTTAATGTTTTAAATATTATCCTATTGAGCTTAAGTGCTGGCCGAAGCAATTTCATGTTAATGACAATTTCTCTTTCCAGGCATTCTGCCTAAAAGGAAAATCGTGCTGTTCATGCATTTAGCACTTCTTCAGAGAGAGACCTGCCTCTGGAGGCCATGGGGGTAAAGGGGACTGGCTCCCTGGCCCAAAAACAAGGGAATTTCTCCCAGTAACTCCTGAGAGGTTCCTCCCCCACTCAAAAGATGCTGAATGATGATGAACAAAATGTTGAGATAAGATTATTCTGTTCTGGTTTACCTTAATACCAAGTAGAATATTGATGTGATAATATATTTTGCAGAAGAGCATTAGGACCTTTCCAACCACTTCAAAAATGCTCTATGAGAAATAGCAGAAGAAAAAATAAATAGGAAGATACATATTTACACTTGAAACTCACAAATAAAAAGAAAGAAATAGTAAAACAAATCAAGGTCCATTCTGACACTTCTGGTAGTATTTTTCTTATATGAACATAGCTGCTGTGGTTCCCTGCATGCATGTGGGATAAAAATGCTTACATAGAAAACATATCATTTGAACTTAACTTTTAAGATCTAAAGCATTTTAGATAAATGGCTGAATTCCATACATTCCTTTTCCAAGTCTTGGTTTGAAAACTTCCATTTGTCCTGACAGAGTTAGCATTATTGATTGTAAAAACACCCGTATACAGTTCCAGTGGCTTAGCCCTAAATTGTCCTTTTCCCAGTACTCTCATTTTCAATTAAAGTACATGCTTTCAGATTCTTGCTGTTTCCTCCACATGTATTTTTTGGGCAGCATTTGGGCAGATATCCAGTCATTATTTTACTGCAGACACACTAAAAAAAACCCACATTTAACCGAAGTTCTTACACATTCTTGAATCTTGACCAACAGTAAAAGAAACCACAATAAAGAGCCAATCCCAGATTACGCTTAAAAGCTTAACAATAGCTAATAATATCTGTGTAAGGTATTTCTGTGTAAGGTATTTTCTTCTTGTCACCCATCCTTCTAATGAAGGCTTGATTCTGTGAACTTTGTTCAAGTCAGTGAATATTTGCTATTTTGTAGAAGAGGTGATAGCAGAAGCTAGGAAAAAGCATTTACTTCACCACAGTATGCTAAATTGCTTTTGCAGGTATTTGTAGATGATTTGCAGTAATGAAAACAACTTTATTGTATGTATATAACTTGTAATTGAATGCATAAAGCATCAGCTCTGAATACAACTTCAGGCATAAAGACAAAACATTTCCTGGTTAAATGTTTAGGTCTACAGTACAGGTGTCTACATTTCATAGAATTAATGGCTTTTTTCCCCCTTTAGCAGTGCATGGAAGCCTGGCCAATATTGCCATTGAAGTTTTTGACATGATTCAGCCTGTATTAGTGTAAGCACGTATGGGTCACCTGGAGCTGCATTCACTCTGCTTATTAGGTACAGTAGGAAGCTGAGCTCTTTCTCAGACTAGATTTTGACATTCTGAACCTGTGGGCTTGGGGGAGCTCAGTCCCCCACAAACTACTTCTCTAATTAGGGAATCAGATTGACATGCTCTTAGAAAACCATAAATGCAACCATACCCCCAGGTAAATTCATGCTGGTCTCTGGCTGGCTGAGACTACATGTTTGGGATGCACATTCAGATAGTAAGGAATAAGATTTTGGGATGAAAAATATTTCCTTTATTTGCTGTTTTTTTCATTGCCTTGCACAAGGGGACCCTGGGCTACTACAACAGGACTCTGATCTTGGTGACATAAAGATGGTGTTTAATACTACTGCTCATTAAAAAATACCCACCCAAAAAACAAGGCAAAAAAAGACCAAATTCTCTTCACTTAACAAAAGGAAATAAGAAGGGAACAAAGTCTTATGTCACTCAGATGAGGTTTCCTTGGTGCACAGATGTGTTTGTGGTGAAACGAACAAATTTTATGTAGGAAAATCAAGTTCCTTTACTCCCAAGTTTGTCTGTGAAATCCAACGATGGCTGAAGTAACAGAGCTTTTGAAAAGCTGGGGAATAATAAAAAAACACTGTGCAAGACATGAATTTTTCTTCTTCCTGCCCTTTAATTTCATAGGAAACAGATGCAGGAGCAGTTGGCAACCTGGCATCAGCCTGCATGGCTTGTTTTAAGAGAGTATTGTTCATAAAATGTTAGGAATACAGTTGCACCACAGATGTGTGGAACTGAATTTGTTGTGACATCAGTTTAATGGAAACACATGAAAGATTCAGAGGACTTCTGGTTTTGTTGCCTCATTATATGTGTGATTGCACACAAAACCACTAATAAAACACAGAACCTGTGCAAATGACTCGCGGATGTTGGCTGTTGGGTAAATTCACAGTAATTCAATATTATCTTAATGATACCAAGAAAAAGCTGTAAGGACAACTACTTAATGTTCTTCAGCCTCATGAGGCATTTTGATTATTGCTTCCCTATTGTTTTGTTATCAAAATTTCTGTAGAAACATTGATTTCTTTAAGCAACAGGAGGGTTAAGAAGAATCTCTATTTCATTTGACAAAGGGGGAAACATAATGATAAAGGAATAAAAAAAAGGCTGAGACATTTCATGCCACCTTTGCCTTGGCCTTTAATAGAAAAAACTGATTCTCCAGGTACCCAGCCCCTGAGCTGGAAGCCCTATAACCCACGGGGAAACGGTGACAACACTGATACAGATACAGTCTGTGGAGCCAGGTGGGATCCACCCAAGGGGACTGAGGAAAGCAGCAGCTCTCACCAGACCATCTTCAATCATTCACCAGCAGTCCTGGTCAGCTGGGGAGTTAGCAAATATGATGGGCTTCAAAAAGAAGGGCTGGAAGGAGGCTCTGGGGAACCCCAGGCATGTCAGCCTGACCTCAGTGCCAGGGAGGGGCATGGAGCAGATCACCTTGAGTGGCACAACATTGCCATTCATGGGGCTACCAGGTGATCAGGTCCAGCCAGTGTGGGTTTATGGAAGACAGGTCCTGCTTAACCAACCTGACCTCATTCTAAGACAAGGTGATCTTAGGGAATGAGGAAAAGGCTGTCAATGTTGTTTATCTGGAATTTAGTAAAGGCTTTGACAGTATATCTCACAGCATTCTACTGGAGAAATGATTTCCCATGGTGTGGAGAGTTGCACTGATTTGAAGAGGTGTTTAGTCTGGAGAAAAGAAGGCTCAGGGGGGACCTTACTGCTCTCTACAGCTCCTGGAAAGGAGATTGTAGCCAGGTGGGGGTTGGTCTCTTCTCCCAGGTAACAACCAATAGGACAAGAGGAAATGGCCCCAAATTGCACCAGGGTAGGCTTAGATTGGGTCTAAGGAAAAAAATCTTCACTGAAAGAGTGGTTAAGCATTGGAACAGACTGCCCAGGGAAGTTGTGGAATCACCATCCCTGGAGATATTTGAAAGATGTATAAATGTGGCACTTGGGGATGTGGTTTAGTGGTGGACTTGGCAGTGCTGAGTTAGAAGCTGGACTTGACAATCTTTGAGGTCTTTTCAGGCCTTAATGGCTATGATTCTATATACACAGACATCAGTCAAGGGTGGACAAGTCAATGATCAGGATTTATTAGGGAGTGCTACAAAATGCAGAGGGATTGCACCACTTTCAGAATAGTTTCCTATTCCATTATTATTTTTTTAAGGGGGAGAGGTTATAGTTGGGATCTTGATCATGCTAACAGTGGGTACCTGCTCTAACTCCTTTGCACTGCAGGTGGTACCTTGAACAGCAGCAGCAGCAGATTATAAATTCATTCCTAAATTCCACAGCCACTACTGAGTGTCAGTGGGCATTAGATGATGCCCCTCTCTCATGACTTGTTTGTTCAAGTAAAGCAAATGCAAACCATGCTTCTGTAGAACCAATAAATTGTCTGCTTGGATTGTCACTGGTGGCCAGGTTTCATGGGACTGAAATGCAATGCCTTTGTCATCCATCAAAGTCTTGGGCCCTATACACAAGAGTTTTATAAAGGAGAGGCAAGTCATTAGGGTTCTGGGGTTTTTTGGTTGGTTGGTTGTTTTGTTTGTTTGTTTTGGTTTTGGTTTGTTGGTTTTTTTTTTTTGGTTGGTTGGTTTTTTGGTTTTTTTTCACAGATTCTCCTTTGCTGACCTTCTCAGTCCTGGTTACCTTTGCTTTTGGCAGAGTGTGTGACATTGGGACTGAGGGCCTGATGGAGCTGGACAGAAATGCACATTAGTCCAAATCAAGAATTTGCATGTGGCTGATTGAATTGAGATCCTGCTGTCTGAGCTGGCTTGATTTGTACAGGATGTAAAGGTGGCTTAGAAACTGTTTGCAATTTGGAATGTCTATATATGTTGAAATTAAGGAGAGTTCTCTGTGGAACTAATTTTGACTTCCAGTGTAAACCAAGGATGCAGTTACCTGCTCTCAGACAAATATATAGGAAGGAGGTCTTTATTAGTATTATTTATATAAACATTATTTTAATCTTCAGAAACTTCAGAGAGAAAAAGTTCCCAGAGTTTTTTCTTCCCAGTTCCTCTTGTTTTAATATAGAAAGTCAGTGACTGATGACAACCTTTCACATTTGCAAAGTGCTGTGAATTTAGAAGCAGCATCCCGAGTGCTACCCATCATTATTAAAAGCTGCATAGTAATTAAAAGAAGAATGATAGCATTGCCAGCAAGGTGAAAGTGCTAAATAAATATTTATTTTGCACAGGGCAAGTAATCTCACAGAAGCAAAAATATGTAGTGTAATTACATGGAACCAATCAACACCAAAACGAATGAGAATTTCCTTCTGCCTTCATGTCTGGGCTCCTCAAACACCTTTTTCAGGCTGCTGTAACCTTCCAGTTACTGACCCCATGCTCACTTTGTGGAGGGTGATGGAGATCCTAAACACACAATATTCACCTTCAAGAGAAACTTTGCCTAACAAATCTAGGCATGGAAATGATGCTACCAAGTGTCTTTATCTTACCAAGATTCTGGTTCAGCACTTATCTTCTGCTTCAGACTGCTTAGAGAGAGGAAAGCAGAAACAGACCCCACAACCCACATTCCTAATGAAGGCCCCTTTGCTGGATTAATTATTACTATGACGGATCAAATTTGTTTAGCTTGCTCAGAAGGAAAGGAGAGAAACCTCTCCCTTGCATGACACCATAAAGAAAAAGAAAAAATTTAATCTGTAAGTCCTTTCTAAGCCCATTGCTACCTTTCCCTGGTACATTGCCAGCTGGCTTGAAGTGCTCTTCTCCTGTCTACTGTCTAGTAAGGATACAACCTATATACCCTAAAAGGCAAGATCTGGAGGCTATAAGGGAAGGCAACTGCAATGAATCCTGAATTTACAGTATGTTAGTTAGGTCATTTAGCTAAGAGGGAAAATAACTAGTGTTGTTTAATTAGATAATGACTAGATAAATAGCACAGAAGTGATTTGGAGAATGGGAACAAGATTTCAACTGTGCTTTGTGTAAGGCACAAAGGTCTGCACCCTGCAAGGCAAACCTGAATGTGATTTCCTAGAGGTAAACGAGCTCAAACCAAGAACAGATGTACTTGGAATTTCTCCTACTGTTGAACTATTGATTTCTTTTGGGTTGGTATGAATGATGAAAGAAGAGCCTTATCTCCTCCCTGAGCAAGGGGAACCCACACACTTAGCTTATCTTTATGAACTCCTCTCAACCTTGGCACCTTCATCTTACACTTTTTATGACCAACATAATGCTTTTTTCTCCTTGGTGAAGACTTGCCATCAAGTTCTTCAGTCTCCTGATCCTCTTGGTCAGTTAAGTAATTGTGTGCCTAAATTACTCCAAGGATCTCTATCACTATCCAATATGCCCACATACATATTTCAGCAGGAACCTAACTGGAATTTCAGATTTTTAAATGAATTTCACATCTTGATTAGCCTAGTTTTAAGAAAATCAAGATCCAGAAGTTAGCTCAAAGTTAGTTAGAATTTGGAAAATCAGGTATATGGGTTTGTCTCAGAAACATGGAGACAGATAGGACAAACAGGCATTAATACTTAGGCTTTTTGACAATTAATTTTCAGCTATTCCAGTGAGAAATACGTTACTTTATAAAAAAATCCCATTTGAATGCACGAGTTTTTCAGTTCCAGAAAGTATTCCCTCTTCAGTTCTAGTATTAGGGAAGAATCCCAACTACTTTTTTTCCCTGTAAGACAAGTTTTGTTTTAACTGTTAGTACATTATCTTACAGTCACATAATCTGTTATTTTAATTGCACAGCATCCCCTGGGTCTCACCAAGGGCAGGCACTTTATCAATAAAACTATAATTATAGCAACTTAATGAGGCCAGCCAGGAAACACAAAGAATCTTGATCCGCTTGTCAGAAAAGCATGGATAATTTAGTGGAGCTTAGTCTGTTTCTGGACTGCAATCTGATAACTCCACATTCTATCAATCACCCTATGGCAACCCAGAGACTTCATTCCTAACTGCTGACATCCTGACTTCCCTTCCCTTCCCTTCCCTTCCCCACTCATCCCTGGGACAGGACAAGGACTCTGTGACAAGCTGAGGTCACACAAATCCTGAAACCCCTGAATCTCAGCACAGCTCTCACAAATCCCCACGGGCAGAGCACTGAGGGCAGCAGATGCTGCGTTGCTCTGTGGCCACCCTGATTCCTACCTAAGAGCCAGAACAACGCCAGAGCACTGGAGCTTGGTTGTCCAGCTGAGGTTTGGAACTCAGCCCCTCTTCTCAAACACTCATTTCTCCAGTCAGAAGTGGCCTCTGTCCGTGGCAGCCAGGAGCCAGCTCTGAGCCCTCTGCTCACAGGTCACTGCAGAGAGGTTTCCTGGCACACACAGCTCCTCTCACCTCTCCAGATGCTGACACGGGAACCTCGAGCTCTTTGTGCCCAGCACAAGGTGCCTCAAGAGCCAAAGTGAGCATCAGCCAGGAGCTGCAGAGGGGGCTCAGAGTGCAGCAAGGAACAGAAAAGGCACCACAAAACACCTGTGATGAAGGAGAAAGATTTCAGTTTCAGTGGCTCATCCTCACCGGGGGAAGCTTGTGAGAAGGGCTCACATGTGTTCTGTTCTTTTCCTTCTGCCCTTCCCAGGTATCACACTGCTGCCATTAAAGGGAGAGAAGAAAAAATCCCAATTTAAGTAGCCTTAACACTTTTTTTCAGGCAACTCCTAATGGCATCTTCAGCAATTACATTTTACTGAAAGCAATAGATAAGCTGACACAGTTTCCAATATGCCCCTTCATTTTCTTTTTCCCTTGTGCTGGCAAGTTTTGACAAGTCACAGCTGTTGGTCGAGGATACTAAAAAGAGAAAAGGAGATAATATGCAAATTTACCCAGCAGTACTGAACAGTGAAACGAAGCTCATTTCATTTACATTTTAAAAGAAAGTAGGATTTTAGGGGCTGGTTACATTTATATAGGTTTGTTTGTTTGCTTTCTCCGGCCCTGAGCTTTCCTAATACACGGTGCTCTGTTGTGGTTGCTGTTTTGTATTTTCATCCCATGTTTCTTAAGGTATAAAACAATTAAATCTTGACTTCCAGAGCTCTCTCCGTGACGACAAAGTATAGCTTAGCATGTAAAATTTTCCTTTTGGAAATTTACAATTATAATTGTGAGCTCACAGTAGACCTTCAGGACAGGATTTATACAGAATATGAAATAGGTGTGAGGGTTTGTGCTTTTGTTTTTCCAAACTGTTTGACTATGAAAGCCCATTTCTGAAATAACTTGGACTCTAAGAGATATTTTTCTACTAGGCCAGAAACAACTGCCTCCAAAATATTCTTTTTTTTCCCTGTATAATTTTAACAATTTTACTTCATAAATTAAACACTTTTTAATACCCAGGCTTCCACTTACAAGAAGGAAAGAAGGTCACTGCCATGGTTGCATCTTCATTACATAAACTTGCTGACTTCTGAAGAATAAGGCTGCACAGAAACAACTTCATGTCTCTCATCCCAGCTTTAAAAACCACTTAAAAATGAATTAACTTTAAAATTATCCATATAATTTACAGATTTCAAAACTATTATTATTATTATTGTTGTTGTTGTTGTTGTTGTTGTTGTTTCCATCCAGTTTCTTTGGGATATTCAGATGGAAATAAGAATAGTGACAGTCAGCTGATTATTTTTTAAAATGCAAGATATTAGACAAATTTCACTGAATGTCTATCTCTTGCCCCGAAGTTTATTTCAACAATATTTGAGAAAGATACTCAAATTTACTTTATCATGGTTACAGGAGATATCTGTTGCTTGACTGTCAGCAATAGTTTTAAAGTGTCATAAACTAAAGTAAATTTGCTATTAGATAATAATTTTATAACTTATGAGGTGTTAGTTATTTTAAATAAATGAACAGATAGCTAGCAATAGTGGCCAATAAGTTCAAAAGCTTTTGAATTTGGACAGCTGGGTGGTCTCAGTCACCAGATGATGTTTCTCAATCAAAAACTTTATGTCATGGTATAGATAAACACATAAAAGCACAGACAACATTTTGAATCCTCCACACTCTGGGTATTTTATTTATTTTATTCTATTTTTTTTTAAATTTTATTCCATCTCACTTGTGTTTTGCTTCAAAGTCAGAAAGTTTAAGCTGTGAAAAATGGATCAATGCAACCCATGCTTCCGAGAGTAATAGTAGAGAAGAAACAGAAAAAGAAAAGAGTGTGTGAGTCACAGAGCTCAGAACAACATCAATTTAATTTTGGAAACAACAACTATTCCTTAATAAGGAATCCTGTCTCGTGGGAAATGGATTTATAGCTTATAGGACTAAGAGCTGAGATGATAAAGCAAAATCCAAAACAAATACAAAAATACATTTTTCTTCTTTTCTATTGTTTTATATATATATATATATATATATATATACGCACACAGATATAAAGACATAAATTATATTTCTGCCCTTGTTCAGGTTAGTTTGACACTAAATTGAATATAACATTTTATGAACTTGTTGATTACTTTTCATATTAAGTTTGTGTACCTTTTTCATTTTACTTATTATTCATTTTATTTCTATATATTTCCAAATAAGCTGTTCTGCTTCTGATAAACTTATAATTTAATATATTTTCATTCCTTGTAAAGCAGACTATTTATATTACAAGTAAGAATGACATGGACTGAATAATAATGAGGAGAGAAACTCCTAATTAGTGGGAGACAAAAATACTTTTTCTGTTACATTGGATTAAAATTTGAGCACATTTCTCAAGAGACAACAACCAAGATCCTTCCCAACATTTTTAATATGCAAAAAAATAATATTGTTGCAAATTACCACATTATCTCCATGCATGTCATTTTCTGTCACTTCTCACTACAGGAAAAGCAATTTTTTTTTAGGCCAAGAACAAAAAATATCTAGTAAATATTTTTAAGAAGCTGTTATATTTTAAAAAATATTTTATGTCCCCTCCCCCCCAAAAAAAGAAAGACAAGTCACAGAAATGCCCAGAAGAAATATATCAAAATAGACAACACAAAAACCTCAGAACTGAGAGATCAATGTTCAGATCTTCCTTATTTCTGAAAGGCTTTGAACCCACATTACCCATTTCCCTAGAGTGTGCTCTAATCTTACGAGGTGTTCTCAGTGTCTCCTCTGACTTTATTCCATATTCCACTCTATTAAATATTCACTAGGTCAGTACTGCAACACAAAAATGCCCTGTGGGTGTACTGCTGGCCAGGATGCAAAGTCATTCCTTCTACCCCTGACTTTCTGCTGCTCTGTGTCACGTGGGCTGAGCACACTAACTAGGCAGAAATGAAGATATTTTGGCATCCATCATTTTGGGAATCTGATTGGATTTTTTTTTTTAAGTCTATACGTCAGGAGTGTAAATATACTTTGAAATTTAGTAACTGAATTGTTTTCATCGTTTCATAATTTCCAAAAATACTGTTTTTCTATTCATCCAGAATTATTCAGTGGGTTTAAGTTAAATTCAGGAATGTCTCAAATTACTTTTTTTTTTAAACTATGTACTTAATTAACCCAAACCACTGATTTTTCTTTCACTGTTTCCATGAGGAAAAGAGGAAATGGGCAGAAACTGATGTACAGGAAGTTTGTGTACTTGAATATGAGAAAAAAATGTCCTTATTGTGGGGGTGACTGAGCACTGGAAGAGACTTCTCAGAGAGGGTGTGGAGTCTCCCTCACCAGAGATATTCCAGAACTGTCTGGACACAATCCTGTGCCTGTGCTCTGGGGTGGCCCTGCTTGAGTGGGGAGGTGGGACCACATGAGCCACTGAGGTCCCTTCTCGCCTGACCCATTCTGTGATTCTGTACGTGGAGTTTTTCTACATATTTAAGGAAAAAAAATAGAAATCAATCTGAATGGATCACTGCAGAAAGCTAAAAAATGTAAAAAAAAAGGAAAAAAAACCCAGCAAAATCCTACAATCTGATTAACAGAGAAAATTATGTAATAACTGGAAAGGTGTTTAGGCTCTTAGATAAATAAATTTGGTCATTTCATCACAAGTGTGAAATAAACTCAGCTCATTTTTAGCTCACTGCTTGTTGTCAACATGTGACAAAATAAATGTCATTCTGTAGACAAAAAATAGTTCAGTGAGTGTTACTGTATAATAACCTGGAGGTTCAGGATCTTATTTGTTTATTTGCACAACAAATTAATTACATTAGTTTATCTTAGATGCTGGCCATGGATTGAACAGATGAGAGCAGATGAGAAATTTCAGTTTTTGCAATTAGTAATTCTAACTGAAAGAAATACGTAGCATTTAAATGGTATAATAAGGGTCAATTTATATGGAAACAGTTTGGTTCTCATTACCTAAATCCACATAAACTAGCAATAATTTAAGTAATTTTGACCAAATTGTGTCTGTTTTGTCTGTGGGAGTAATTGGCAAGTTTCTCTCTACTTCACCCCTTGTACTTTTCCACCCTGCCCACTTGGGGAGTGGGAGTGATGCTGGGTGGGTGTTTGAGCCTTAGCCAAGGTTATCCCAGCACAGCTCTTCTTCATGGTCTGTTTTCATAGCACATCTGCATACCTAATGTATCATCTGAACATCTAATGTCCCTTCTGATGTCAATAACTATTCTGGCTTTGGACTGTATGTCAAACCACGTGGAAAAGTTCTCTTGCTTTTGTGTAGGTGAAAAAAAATCCAGCCTAAATAGAACTTACTCTTCTCTGCATGACAGATTTTTTTATATGCTTAACTGGTATAGCAGGAAGTGCCTAAAAGCAATTTATTGTTTTATACCATAAAGTCATTTTGGACCTCCTGCTGAAAGATATTTTTGAAGCCAACAATTTAAATAAATTCTAACCCATGGATGTTACTGTCGTGGTACAAAACATTTCTGCTGAAATTTGGATCCTTTCAAAATCCTAACTGCCTCTTGCATTAGAAATGTCTCATTCAGTACTTCAGAGAACTGTAGCATCATACAAATGAGAACTTGGGTCTGTATTTTTCAGTTGCAGAGCTAAGGAGACTGGCTGCAACTTAAAAAGTTATTTCCATTAGCTGTTTTCTGTTGGCACATAAACTTAGTCTGGGAGTGCCAGAACCATAAAAAAACATACAAGAAGTTTTATACTACTTGGTAGTGTTAAAACTTAACTAAGGCTAAATATTAGCAAGACCAGTGAATTTCTATTCTTTTTTGCAGAGATGATATTTACCCTGTTGAGATGAAAACACAAGTAGGATACCTTTGAGAAGGCATCCAGATTTCTTGGCAGGATAAACCTTGTCTCTCTGAGGCACAGATGTATCATCAAATTGCGCAAAAATAAAGAATATGAACTTTGAAAGGCTCTTCTTTTGCTGCTTGCAACAACAACAGATTAATTAATGTCAAAAGAAAAAGATCCTGAGTAGCTGCTGTAAAGCTGCCTTTAGGCTGTAGAAATTGCATTTGTCAGAAAACAGTCAACAAGGGGACCCCTGAAGTCAGGCCACAGATCCTAAAATAGGAGATAAAGTGTGTTGTAGCTCTGAAAAGGCTTCCTGAATTGCATAAAAGCTGTGGAAGTAGGAGACAAAACATGTGCTGACTACAGAGCTGGGGTTGTGGAGAGGAGAAACCGTCAGTCTCAGGATGGACGAGCAGAATTGCCTGAAGCTGTATAAAGCACAGAGAAGAGTAATGAGCCATCGTTGCACACAGGTATGCACAGCACAGATGCCAGGGGTGCTGTCTAGTGAGGGCAGCTCACTTTATAAGCAGCTCTGTTTCTCATCAAATATTACACAGATCCCTTACGAGCACAACTCTCATCGCAAAGCTCCCCAGAGCAGCCTCAGCAAAACAGGGTGGGTGGTTCTGCCATAAGCCTTGGAATAAAAACCAAAGATATGTCACAGAGACGAGCTGAGGGCTTCCACATCCTTTAAGGGGATCCATCTGTGCAAAGCTGGCTGCTGGGGCAGCTGGGTCTCCCGTGGCAGGAGGAGGAGGTGAGTGATTTAGAAAATCACATCATTTGGAAAAGCACAGTGAACTGGGAAGGATGGGTAGGTTTCTCTACAGGATTGCCAACTTACAGAACTTCTTGAAATTAAAATGGCTGGGGAAATCAAAAGTAAAAGTATTTAGGGGGTATATCCTTAGAGGCTTTAATTTTTCATTTAGTATCAGTTCATTGGAAAAAATGTCAGCTGAAAGTCTACCTTTTGAACCCTTGTTTCCTGTTCCAGACTCTTGTGGTTTTGGAACAGTTTCAGAAACTGAATGTGATTCTTTATAGGAAAAAAAGCAATCTTATTGATTGTATTTTGTTTTCAGACCAGAATACACTACAGTTCTCACTTACATTTCCTTTCATTTTTAACTTTTCTCCTTTATTTTCAGGGTAAACGCAGTCACTGTAGCTTAGCTCTGGCACAAGCTGTTCCAGTAGACATTTTAAATTTACATTTCCCAAATTATTCCGTCTCTGGGATAGAGAAAACCTCCAAGGGACCACTGGGTCAGCCCAACAGTTTAGCTGCATTGTTACTAGGGAGACAGTCTGATGCCACAGGCCTTGATCACAGAGTGCTTGGGCTGGCAGAGGAGCTTGCTTTGCTGCCGAGATGTGTGGAGGGAGTGAGGGAAATGCTGTTCTCACTGAAGGGCCCTTTCCACTCAAATTATGCAGGCATTGACCTGGTGCCACAATCATATCCTGTGTGACTGGAGAGAGTTGAAAGAGCTACCACCAGCTAATCTGCTCTTAAGAAAAGGAGGAAAAAGGCAAAAGATGGTAAAGGAAGAATTACTAACTAATTAGCACAGATGAGTTGCTTTGCTGGAAAAAATATCCAACAAGTGTGAAGCAAGAGTTGTGCAATTATTTGCATTCCTCACCCTAAGGTGTCTGTACACAGCAGACAGTTTAGTGGTGACTAACAACCAGGAGGAAAATGCTATGGCTGTTAAGTTACATGTTTGCAGAAGTCACATCCTAAACAAGATTCACTCTACAAGGATGGACTAATTGGATTAACTCTGTGTGATCTGACTTCTTGGACTTGTTTGGTCACTCCCTGGCTGCTTCTCAGAAATGGTCAGGGCATAAAGGGCCAGACAAGAGTGTATCTAACAAAGTGCAGCACAGTATGAGATCTGTGAAGGTAAGTCCAGGTCAATGAAATATCCTCTGGTCTTCATTTCTGGGAAAATGTAGCCCATATGTCTGCTGCTTCATCCTCTAAAACTCTGCAAACCTTCTGCAAGAGCACTCTCCAGGGCACACAACCTGACTGCATTGCTCTCTCAGAAGTTTGGTCACGAGCAATCCTGCATCCTGGGAACAGGCACACTCAGGCAAAGGAAAATGCCTGGCAGTGCCCAGTGCTCCAGGGTGTGTGAGGGTGCCCCTCCCTGCAACACCAGTAAGCTGGGGAGTTTTTCTTCAGACACACCAGGCAACACATCCATAGTCCTTGCTAATGGCATTCCAGTTAGCTCAAATATTCTTCTGATATACCTAGAAATGTGCCCCTTATGATTTAAAAACACATATTTATATAAGATTGAATTTTAATGATTATTCTACCTTAAGTGGAGTTTTCATCTTTGTGAGTTTTGTTTTGGTTTGGTTTTTGGTGGGTCGTGTAATTTTTTTTTTGTTACAAGTGTTTTATTATTCTTGACCCTTTCCTGTTTGCATTTTATGATGTGAGTTTGCCATCTCTCTGTTTACAAGTTACATTTGACCTGATAAGTTTGTGATTCAGTGGCTACTTTGGAGAACATTGAAGAGGTCAGTATAAGACACAAAAAGACTAAACTATATTTTTTCAAAACTGGTGCCTGAGTAGGGTAGAGATCCTATTGTGGGCCCTGTTCAGCCTTTATTCTCTCCCCCAAGAGATGACTGAGCTGCCAGTTAGTCATATATTGCAAATAAATATTTAGATAGCTCTGAATTGCTCACAGTATTGCTACCAGTATATGCAGCTGCCTTATCAGATTAAAAAAACCACAAACATACATAAAGAATGTGCAGGAAACTGACAGCCATCCTCAGCCATCCTTCAGACTTCAAAATCTTTGGATTTCCAGCAGCAAGTTGGGATAATGAATTTGTGACACAGTTGAGGTACTCAATTAATTTCATATGCAACTACAGCAGAAATATTTCAGCAGGAATGTTTCAGTCCTTAATGGTCTGGACCAGCTTTAAACTTGCAGAGAATAGCTCCATAAAGGCCTCATTCACCAGGCACTTAAACTGGCTCAAACAGTTGTTTCAAAATTTATCACAAAGATCTAGGAGTATATAGAATCAGAGAATCATTTATGTTGGAAAAGACCTTTAAGATCCTTGAGTCCAGCTGTTTACCCAGCACTGCCAAGACCATCACTAAATCACCCCAAATGCCACATCCCCGTGTGTTTGGAACACCCCCAGGGATGGTGAGGCAGCACGCTTCCCTGGTCAGTCTGTTCCAGTGCTTGACCAGCCTTTCACTACAGAAATTTTCCTAATATCCAATCTAAACCTCCCCTGGTGCAACTTGAGGCCATTTACTCTTGTCCTACCACATGTTATTTGGGAGAAGAGACCCATTTCCACCTCACCACAACCTCCTTTCTGGAGTTTGTATAGAGCAATAAGGTTTTTTCTTGAGCCTCCTTTTCTCCAGGCTAAGCACCCCCAGCTCCCTCAGCTGCTCCTCATCAGATCCGTGCTCCAGACCCTTCTCCAGCTCCATTCTCTCCTCTGGACAGGCTCAGTGCACTACCTCCATATTCTTCTGCAGGAGATGTCATGGAACTTTTTGAGCCAGGTCCTTGCCTCTCACTCCATCAATTGATTATCTCTGTATATGTATGCATATATTACATATATACTTAAATATATACAATATATATATATATTGTGCATACATATATAGAAACTTACATTAAATAATTAAATCTCTTCATTTGTTTTTTTTTTTTTTTCTTTTTCTCCAAATGAAATTCTGTTTTTAAAGTCAATGTACAGAACTTGTGTCTCAGTCCTTATGTTGAGGGTGGCTAACGATTTACAGAACAGAATTTTGGGGAGGTTTTTTAGGCTAGGATCATTCTGCTGTCCAGTGTCAGTGTCCAGAAAGGAAAGATGATTTACACTGAAATGCCAGATGGTAAAAGCAGCTATTGTGGGAAGAGGTTTGGTGCTCTGCCACTGTGTACTGGACAGTGCAGAAAGGCAGTAAGGTAATGATGTGGAAAGAAACGAAAGGTTACAGATAAAATCTCAGCAGAAAGGTGATCTTTCTACAGAACTGAAGGCAAGGAAATTTTCAGGGAAATGGGAAATCACAAGTGAACAGCTGAATTTCTATTAAGGTGCCAGACCCATGTAAAATAGCCACGTCTGAGGGAGCTCTGTGGTGAAGTGCAGGGAGCTGCTGCTAAATGTAATAGAATCCCAGAAAAAAATGTGAGCAAGACAAGGGAAATTCTGAAAAAAAGAGGAAGAGAACAAAAGTGAAGAACGGGGAGAGAACATGTCAAACCAAAGGTCAGCATCAGGATAAAAGCCACAGGCAGCTCTGCAGTCCCTGCCCTTCAGGGCACAAAATCCCATGGCCTCTGGTTCCTGAAGCCTTGCAGGTATTTTATTCAGAGGGAGAAAGCAGTTTCCATTCACTTACATAATTTTCATTCCTTCTTGAGAACAATGGAAGTTATAAGAAGGATACATGATCATGTTTTGTGTTTGGGAGGGAAGAACAGCTCCCATCTAATGAAGATTATTGCTTCATAAAATAAATAATAGGAAACTCAGAAGCAATGAGTGCATTTTTTTTCCAGTTTTACCCCTTATACTACTTATAACACACATATAATACACAAGCTGTCGCTTGGCAGGAGCTGGGTGGAGAACAACACTTCTGTTTAATTTGGAAGAGAAGAATGCCTCTCTTAATCCTTTTTTTTTTCATGATGCAGCCTCTCCTCTCTTCTCTCTTCTCTCTTCTCTCTTCTCTCTTCTCCATTCCTTACACAGTAAAGAGGAAGGAAAAGTGCCCAACAAAAAAGAGCAATCTAGTGGAACACAGTGGGTATCAGTGGCAAAAAATATTCTTCATTTTATAGCTATTTTGTATAAAAATATGAGGCAGATTCATCAGAAATTAGTGGGATAAGATCAGCGGAAAAAAAAATGCTACAGGCAAGTGCAATCAACATCAGCCACTTCCAGTGCAACAGTTGTGAATTACAGATGCTGCAGGCCTGGCCCATGACCTGTGTGCAATGTGACTTTCAGGACTACACTCAAATTTTTCCAGGCCTCCCAACGTGCAGAAGGGTTGGCAATCAGCCTCCTGTTCTGAGAACGAGTCTCCAAAGACTCATTTGAGCATCAGTTGTCCTCAGCTGGGGCTTCCCAAATTTACAGGGTGCTACTGCTGCTATTTCATCTTGGAACTGCAAATTTCCCAAGTATGGGAATCAGCAGAACCTTGTGGGCAGAATTCAACGTGTCAACAGAGCAAATGTCACTGCTCTCACATTAGAGAAATGCCAAACTAAACTTATGGGCAATAAATGGAAAATTTCACCCTGTAAACTTTTGGCCTGGAACTTCATCAGCCAAAATCAGCAAATCTTATATTCTCTAAGGGCTTGGCCTACCCACCAGTGTCTAAGTATGGTTTATTTATCAGAATATCTAATTTTTTTTCTTTTTTAAGAAGAATATAATCAGAACTTTTATTATAGAATGAGTGGATATTTCCCCGCCTTAAACAGTTTATTGTTTTAAGTCATATATACCTGGCCTATTTTTTTTTTTTTTATTGTTCCCTCCTGGCTGAGAGTGATAAAAAGGAGGTCAAGCTCAAATGCTCTGGCTGATCTTTTTACTTATACAGAGAGCTTACGTGAAGGCTTCACACTTCTCAGTCCCTTGCTGGTGATGGTATCCACTTGCTCCTAACCTTTTTTCTATGATTTCTCTTTTAAATTTATTCAACAGTGGTTCTGGTTTTTTTGTTTGTTTGTTTGGTTGGTTTTTTTGTTTTGTTTTGTTTAGGTGAATTTCACAGAATTCCTAAACATTGTGCAACATCAAATTTACAATTGCCTTCTGCATGTTTTTACAACTGTTCCATGAGCTGTCTTCATCAATAATTTATTTTTCAGTATTTTTCTTACTGAAGGAAAACCACCACTTCTGTGGTTAAAAAAAGTATATAAATAAGAAATTAATTTGTTGCAGGAACTCATCGAAGAAAGAGAAACACAGATGGAAATAGCAAATAGAAGCAGATCTCAAACCCAAGGAAGTGAATGCCTTGTTCCCCTGGGGCCAGCAGCACCTCCCGAAGGGCTTTTCACAGCCTCCGGGGGGTTTCCTTTGGAGGGAGCTCTGCAAGTGAGCTGCAGAGTTAAAGAAACCCTTCCACTACCTCTCTCTACATAAATATAAATGGCAAGTGAGGCATTTTTGACTGGTCACAGCTTCCACAGACCAAGCCCTGTTATCTGAAACACTCCAACCTGCTCTGAGAGCAGGCAAACAGCTGGGCTGCAATCCATCACTGCAGGACTCAGCTGTGCCACGCTGGGTCAGAGGGTCAGGTGTTTGTCAAATAACACTATAAATCATCTTACACAGGACCTCCTTTAAGGACAGGAACTGGGTGCAAAGTCGAGTCTGGGAAGCCAGAAAACACATCTGCTTCATGCTGAGATTTAGGCACCCAGCTGCCAAAGGGTCCTGTGACAATCCCAGGTTAAAAAAAGACACACATGGTCATGGTGACCACAGAGTATTAATCGAGCTCAGTGTTAGTTCTGGGCAGGACTGTGGGTAGCAGCCTTTTTGTTGTTGTGTTCATGTGGAAGTCTCATTTCTGATTCACTGTCAGAACCCAGCCTGAGAGCAATGCTGCTCTGAACAAACACATTTCAGAATGATCTTTCCCAGCCATGTGTTTGGGTTCACTAACAAAATTCAGATCCCTGATATTGTATCAAACAGATGCCAAAAATGTCTGGCTATGTATCTTGATGCTTCTCTTGCTTTATTTTTTTGTTTTGGATGATTATATAAAGCAGTTTCCCTTTAACATCTGCTGCTGCCTCTAAATGATGGACTAAGTTCCAGACACAATTTCTGCAGGTAACCAGCTGTGATACCCTGCAGTGATTCATAATACTAAAGTGTTTATGGAGATTTTTGAATTTACATGTTTATGAAGTTTACAGTGTGACATAAGAGAAAATAATTGAATTGATGTTGTTTATTTTACTGCAGCCATGTTTCTGAAGGGCTCAGTACAGTAAATTAAGTTAGTAGATACTTCTCACTATATGGTTGCAAACCTCTACTCAACAGGACATATCTTGTGGAGAGAGAAGTATGTGAGAGAAAGATTTTTTACTCTGAAAGCCACTCACAATGAGTCTGTAATACAATTTAGTCTTCAAATCTAAATTGTTAAAAAAAATCAAGCAGGGAATAGTTGTCTGTCTTTGTTACAGAATTAAGCATCCTTCAGGAAGTCAAACACAGACTGCAAAAATGTCTCACTGCATGAAAAAAAAAAAGTAACAGGTTCACTGGAGAAGATCCCAAGGCAGGCTGCTGTCATAGGATTTTATTGTAATTCAATATCCTCTCATCCTGCCTGTCATAAGAAACACACTGAGAGGAGGCATCTGTTTCTATGTGTGCAATACCAATTATTGTGAGGGGCTGTGTTTTGGCACAAACTACACTGATTAGGTTCAGGGGGGTTGTTGAGGTCAGGACTGGCCCTCAGCTGTACAAACCAATCGATTTTGGCAGCGTTGCTGAGTGTGTGACTAACTCAGCAGCTCTGAAAAGCACCATCCTACTTCTGGTGTTCTGGTGGAAATTAGAGAAATTAGTGAGGAGGTTTAAACTGTACTTTCTTTCCTCATTTTTCCTAATTCCTCCAATATCCTCAAAGTATGATCTAATTTTGCCCAGGGTGGTGCTGGTTCCTTGGTAACACCATTCCATAGGATGCTCTGTGCTGGACAGGAACCCCTAATGGCATGGGAGAGCTGGGATTGCCATGCAGCAGGAGGGAGGGCTATGGGACATCCCCCAGCAGTGTGATAACCTGGCCCCTTCCCATCTGGGACCCTTTCCCCTCCTGCCATGTGGGATTCTTTATCCCAGACTCCAGGCTGGACCCCACTTACTTTTTTGGGTCCTTCCCCAAATATTCCAATTGATCCTGTGTGCATGGCAGGTGTTCAGAATTTGTCTTAGCTCTTTGCTGGTAGGTTAGGAAATGCAAGAAATAAAATCCAAAATGAGGGTGGAACCATGAGAGGAAAGGGAGGGAGTGAGGAAGGAAGGAAGGAAGGAAGGA
>VWZV01013678.1:128572-230407 GCA_013397155.1 Irena cyanogastra | reverse complement strand
AAGGAAGGAAGGAAGGAAGGAAGGAAGGAAGGAAGGAAGGAAGGAAGGAAGGAAGGAATTGCAGTTCTGGATTTTTACTTGCTGAAATGTAGAATCCCGTTTTGCTGTAGCAGCATCTGGACTTTTCAGAGGAAAGTTTCTACTAAATAATGACATCCACATGCTGTTTTTCTGCTTAGTCTAGTTATCATTCCTGTGGCTAGCCAATTTGAAAACAAAGATGGGAATGAAACAGTAGAAAGAACTAAAATTTAAAAACAACTATAGATAATAAATATGGAAATAACATTTTAAGAAGCAATTATGGGATTATAGAAGAGGAAAACTTGGAGCCTGATATTGTGCCAAAAAAAAAAAAAACCCAAAAAAATAACAAATAAACCAACCAAGTAAAAGCAAGCAAAAGTTGAGCACTTTTCACACTTTTTAAAAGCACCAGAAGTAAAAAAAATGGAAAAGGAAAAAAATTATTCTTCTAAATTTGGATTATAAATAAGAATTTAGATTAGCATAATGTTACTGCAGTGAATTAAACTTCAATTCAACCAATTTATCTTTAAAAAAAACCCCAATGTTGTCTACATTCCACTTCTAGAAACTGTTAGTTAAAATACATTGATAACACGTTTAAAATAATTTTGAATCCTTCTGGCTTCCTGCTTCATGCTTTAAAGCATTTTCTTAACAAAAAGTTATGTAGAACTTGACAGAAAATATCTAACATTCAATTTTTTTTTACTTGAAACTATAATTTGGTATTTAGTAGAGCATTAGATCTCTGTTATTGAATTCCATAAGATGACTCAGACATTCTACAGAGAATAAACTTTTTCTCTGTTAAGTGTCTTAGATTTTTAGAGTAATTTCTAGAGAACATCATTGATTAAGTCACTATTAAATTCTAAACTACTTTCCCTCCAGGGTAAAAACAATTAACATGAGACAGATTCTTCACTGCCTGGCTTCTCCTGCAGAGTGAATGAAAAATTCTTATGATGTGACATTGTACACATATTTTCCATTTATTATGCATTAATGTAGAGGCCACAAAGTGCTCTCTCTTTTTTTTTTTTTTTTTTTCTAAAACTCTTCATTTTCAGGCTCTGTAATAGTGACTCACACATGGTTTTCTGTAACAATTTTATCATTTCAGTTGTGCTTCACTGAGTTTTTCAATAGTTTATTGATGTCATCTGTGTACTCAGGGACTCAGCTGTGCCCTCTACTTCATTTCCTGCTATGCCAAGGGAGGAAATGCTGGACACAACCCTTCATGTCACACTCAAGTAGCTCCTATTAAGCATTTTTGGTGGCACACTCAAAGAAAGTTTCTAGAAGTTGGATTCCTTCTGGCTCACCTGGCCTGACTTCTATCTGTTGAGCACTGCCTTTTTATGTTTGATTTTAGTTAACTAAATGTGATTTGGTCTAATACAAGGCAACAATTCAGGTTACAATGCCTCTCTTGAGTGTATCATGACTGCTGCTCCAGCTCTTCTACAAAGCTAACTGGACTAAGAGGCAAAGACTGGTGAGTTAAAAGAGACAATTGAAGCAGAGCATATCTAGCTAATCTGAAATTGCCCATCCTACATGGCAAATATACATTTGGCACAGCCACATAAAATAAGGATCTTGCTCTGAAAGGTAAGGGTTGGGCTCAATACAAAAAAATACAGGACTCTATTTTTTTTTTTTTCTGAAAGCATTATCATAAGCAAGAAATTATATTTATGAGAAGGAGGACTGTAAATGTCTGGAATATGTGACAGCAAAGTCATTGTGGTGGCAAAAAAAAAAGGACATGAAAAGAGCCTTCTGGAAAATGTCAGAGGCTTGATGCAACATTTTTAAATTAGTGTCATTGCAAAACAAGATTCCCCAAGAATTCTGGGTTCTCTGAGCACTTTTGAGATCAAAATCTCAAATGCATTTTATATTTTATTAAAAAAAAAAAAGAGCCAGAACATGTGTTTACATGACTCTATCTTAATATCCCTGCAGAATTAGTTACAGTGCTGAAAAAATAGACTAGAATGTCCTTCCATTTCAGTTCTGATAGGCTGGTCAATAAGTTGTTGAGTGGTATGTTAGAAATGAGTATTTTTTTGAATAGTCTCTTCCTAAAGCTAAATTCCAGCTATGGATTAAAAGTCTCAGATCTGAGTTCTGGTTTGTTTTACAAAATTTCTTGTGGAGAATAATTTAAAAGTAGTCATTAATATCTAAAGAGAAAATAGGATGCAATAAGAAATTTTATATACTCACAAATTACAAATAGGTAACACCTTTAAGGTGTCTATAAAGTAGGACAAACAAATTCTAATCAATTTTGTTTATACTTTCTCTGAAAAGGTGTCAGAGAATTTTACCTGCCAATAAGCACTCAGTAACCAGTACAAATATCCCTGGCAAACTGTACATTTTCATGCTATAATTACCTCCAGAATATTCATACCCAGACAACTCTGAGAGATTACCAGCAGACCTTGAGAGCTGCCAGCACGACTCCAAACAAAGACTGAAGCAGAACATTTTGAGGTGAAGACAAGCAGATTTACAGCCAGAAGAGAGAATCCAACCCTCCTAGAGATCAGATGTAGGAGCAAGCACTCACCTGGTGTGAATCAGGCAGAAGCAAGACAAACAGCCATTTTTAGCCTGCATGTCTTTTGGCTCCCAAAGCGCTGCAGGCACTGCACACATAAATGAACATTCAGGTGTTACTCAGCTTTGGTGTCTTTTCCATTCATACTTTTTGGTTATGCTTCTAAGGTATCTCCAAATTTTCATAAAATCAGTTCCTGGGTGAGAAGAAGATCCAGCCCTTGGGCTCGGGAGGCAAGTGTTGGTGTTGAGTGTTCTAAGAAATGCCTGAAATTTGTGACACTAGGGGGAGAATTCAGGTTAAAGGGCAAAGAAATGTAGGGCTGGAAGTGGCTGGACCTGTAAGGCAGGTGGCCTTTATTCCTGTTGCCACCAGGGGAAATGTAACAGCCATTTTTCATATCCAGAAAGAAAACAAACAACTGTACAAAAAATAAACAAAACAAAACCCATCAAAAATGTCTACTGAAGGGAACAACCTGACAAGGTTTCTGCAGTGCACAAAACTCTGATACAGGACTGATGAATTTAAGATGGAAAAAGACAAATATGGGAGTGAAGGGATGCATAGCCAGATGTGTTTACATTGAAACAAATAAATTGATTAGATAAAGAGAAAGCAGCACTTTGATAGAGCTAGGTGTAGAAAAAAAATCAGAGAGAACATTTTTCCAATCCCTTATTTTCTTCAGCCTTGGAAAAGCAGCTCTGCAACTATCCACTGTATTATCACACCTGCTTATTTAATTTTGTGAGTTGCATCATTTCACCCTTGATCTTTATCTTATTCTTTTTCATTTGTTGGAAAATCAAAAAATGCTATTTTGGTAGGAGACAGATTTGCGAACTATAAGAAAAAGTATTGCTTGAGGAAATATCATTTTCTCACAGTCTGACTGCAAATTGGAAAGACCCAGCGAACTGCTGCCTGTATATCTTACAGTGGAAGAACATTTTATTCAGAGAAATTATTATACATATATATATATATATATGTAAATGTATATGTGTGTTTGTGTGTGTACATGTGCACTTGCATAGATGGAAGGAAGCAGAGGATAAAGAGAATTGATACACCATTTAAGGAAAAGAAATGAAATCACACAGGGAAAAGCTCTCCAGTCTTATTAAATATTTATATCCAGGCCTGTATAGGGACAGCTAAATCTGTTCAGGTAGAGAAAACTCTCATATCAGTCTTTATCCCTCCAATATCTTAACCCATGCTTACACCTGGATTTCATAAAAAATGTTCTGTGGACATGAAATAACTGTCTGCTTCATTATCATGTGTTTTTGAACCTGAGAAAAAAAGAAAAAATCCTACTGGAAAATCTTTACCTGTGGTATTTCTGCTCAGCTTTAGATTAGGAAGTTCCATCAGTTTTTAAAGAAAGGTTCCGTTTGTGATATTTAGTAACCTCCAGAGGCTTGAGTGAGTCAGATAAGCTCCAGATAAACATCTGACCTTTGTGGGGTTTATCCAATGTGAAGAAAAGCTATTGAAGTGCACCTATTGCTAATCCTGCACTTGTTCCAAGCAGGAAATTTTCACTGATGTTAATGTGAGCTCTGTGCACTGAATGAGATGAGATTATCCAACAGATATCCACAAAAAAGAAAAGCTAACAGCATATGAATTAGGAGACACAACAGTGCCAAAAAATTAGTTCTTGAGGTATGTCAGGCAGTTTGCTTTTTAAACTAGTAATATTACCACATAAAACTAAACTGACTAAATTATGAACTGAAAGTAACCTTTTTTCTTTCAAAATAGACATCAGCTTTCAAGATGCTTCCATGTGCATGTACTTGCAAGATCTAATCGACAGAAAAAAAATTGCCACTAAAAAACCTTTCATACTTTATGTGCTTCTTGAAGTGCATAAGTTAAAACTACTTTTCCTCTTGATTTAAATTCACTCCTAGCAAGCCAGAATAACACTATGTTTTCTAGGGGGATGTTCTAAACTTCATTATACTCAATTGGTCCATTTCTTGTTTATGCAAAACCAAAATTAATTACTCACAGAATCATGGAATAGTTTGGATTGGAAGGAAGTTTAAGTTAATTTATTTCCAAGCACCCTGTCATGAGCAGTGACACCTTCCACTAAACTGACTTATTCAGGGCCAAATCCAACCTGACCTTGAACATTTCCAGGGAAGTATTCACCAGCAGGTGTAGAAAACAGCATGAGAACTGGTGTGAAACATCCAGTCGGGAAAACTGGCCGGATGCTCTGCTACTCCCATGCTTCCAACCCTTTGAAGCACCAAGAGCAAACACAGCCCATTCTCTTGACTCTCTCAAAGCTCCATTACTTCTTGATTTGTCCTTTTGTGTCTTAAATCGAAAGAAGTTCAAGGTGGAAAGCTGAAAAGGGGCTTTGTTTAACATACCAAAGATCATATGAACCCCTCCCCACCATGGTTTATTGACACTAATTGCAAAAGCTGGCTTGCCCAATCTGCAGTGATTAATTCCTTCCCTGTTCTTGGTCTTAGAAATTCACTGGGAATATCTACAGCATCTTAAATAATGTGGCCAGGAAGAATTCACTGAAACTTTACAAACCAGGCTATATTTCCCCAAAGTCAGGCTGCAGAAAATTAACAATGGTTTCGAAAAATCTAATTGAGGGAGATAAGCTATGAAAAGAGGCAACTCTCTAGAATAAATAATGCAGCTGCACTAATTTTTAGCAGCTGAAGATCCAGTCTATTGCTTGTCTTCTTCCTTGATAAAGCTGTCTCTCTTTTAAAGATGAGGGAGTTTTCATCTTTTTTTTTATTGTTGTTATAATTTCTATTATTCCCTCAGTGGGTTATTTGTTCATTGGAATGCAGAGCTGACCTCAGCTGAAAGTTCACTGGAAGTCCTGCATGGCAATCCTTATCTACAAATTCCCAGCTAAAACTCCTGGCCTATGTATGTTCATTGTCCTCTCCATAACTCTACTATAGTCCTGATATTTTTGACAAAACACAATGAAAGAACAATGCTAGAGATGTGAATACATTTCCTTTCTCCCTTGAGCAAAATGAAACCTAGCCTGCCTCCGGCCTCCCTTGATGGAAAAAAGAGTTAATGCATTAAACATAGGACATAGTCCAGAATTTTAATAGGATCTTTAATCCACCAAGTTTGGGTATATAATTGTTAACATTTTGGTTTTCATTATGGAATGTTTTATGCTTAGGATACTCCAAAAAATGAGCATCTGGTATTAATAACTTTCCAGCATAAGAAGCTGAACAAAACTGTGACCTATTGTAGTTGGCAGATGGGTAACAAAAGAAGAGAAAAAAATCCACAAGACCCAGCTAGATTAATCCACTGCAATGTAGATCCTGATTTAATTCAAACAATGGATAATGCATTGACTTCCAACAATAGGTGGCTATTGTGAGAAGTCTTTTCATAGCTAGACATATTCAGTAATGATTATTCATGTAAACAGACTTTTTGTTTAAAATTAGTCAGGGAATTGTTTTGACTGGTGTGTCAGTTCCAGCCTTGATGGAAGAGAGCACATGTGTGCTGTGGAAGGAAGAACCTCAGAAAAGTGGAAACAGGCTCCCCATTGGAGAAAGCTCTGGCACTGAGTTTGCTTGGTTTCAAAAGCAGAAAGAGACTGGACAAGGAGTTGTTTTTTCCCTCACATGACTCTGCCCTGAAGAATTAGAGAGAGTCATCACAGAATCATTGAATTGTTTGGGTTTCAAGGAACCTTAAAGATCACCATGTTCCTGCCATGGCCATGGACACCTTCCACTATACCATGTTGCTTCAAGTCCCATCAAATCTGGCCTTGAACACTTCCAGGGATGGAGCATTCACAACTTCTCTGGAAAACCTGTTCCAGTGCCTCACTGCCCTCTTTATCTGGGGTGTCTTGGTGTGGGATGACATTTGCCACCATTTGTCACCATACACAATTTGCTTGAGTTGAGACAATTTCAATGAAGGGGAAATGATCAATAACTATATTGTCACATCTTTCACTTGAAAAAGGCAGATGAGGTTGACTTGACTCATAGGTTGTCAGCTCTGCTAGATAATTAACTTTTGCTCTCTGTAAAGACTTGAGTGCCTTAGTTTGCAATTTCTTTCTTTCCCTCCTCTTTTTTCTTTTTTTTCTTTTCTTTCCCCCCCCACCTCATTTTATTCTTACCAAAAGGACTAAGATTTATTTTATCACTTACAACCATGTTCACCTGGAGTGACTCCAGGAAGTGAAATAGCTTTTCATGGAGATTTGTGTTACAGTAAATGACAAAATGCTAACTGCAGAGTTTTCACCCTGAACTAAGCCCAGAACTGTTCTGACTCTACACGATGGGCTTGGATGGTGTGAAGCAGGAACCTGCTCCATAATAATTTAGTTATTCATGAAATAATATTTTTTCATTCTTGGGAGCAGAAAATGTTGAAATTTATTGCACATTCCTTTCCTTTATAGTCATTCAAAAAAAGAGAGACCTGGTCTAGTGGAAGGTGTCCTTGTACCCTGGAGTGTTGAACATTAACTCTTTGTTATAAAAAGGCCACTCTGATGGGTTTCAAGACAGTTTTGTGTGGGAGGGGAGAAGACACAAACACAAACAGAAAAAAGAATGTCTCCAAGTCACAAAGTGCCTCATGGCAATGAGGGCAGGCCCAGGTCCAGCTTTCATGTGGTACCAACATCCAGATCATGAAATTTGGATGCTGCTTTTTCCAAGTATGGATGTAGTCCCATAGCTGGGGTCTGGGCAGGCATTAAAAGAGTCAGATCACATCTTTCCCAAACTAGAGCAGCAAATAAGCAAAATCTCTTCCCCAGGACTCAGTTTTATCAGTTCTGAACATAGCTATTTTGAATGATGTTAGCTAAGATATCCTGAAACTCAAAGAAAGAAAAATTACATAGTTTACTAATCAGATTATCCTCGCACATTTGCATATTTCACAACTCACTGTATGTGTCTCTTTTGCCTCCTTCCCATATTATTGCTTTTAGCATCTTTTTGATACTGAAAAAAGCCATTGAAATGGGACAGTTTCTTGTTGCACAGCTCAATTGCATCTACTTCTGAATCCCAGTTAGTGCCTGGGTGTTGTCTTCCTGAAAAGAACAATACATTTTACTGCTTGACAGCCTCCAGACTGAAATCTTCATGGCCAGACGCTGGTTCCTGGATGGCAGCTTTAGCTGGAAGGTGTTAATTTAAACTAAAAAAAAATAAATTGAAATATACCTTTTATTTTTTTTTTTTTAATACTGGATTAAAACAACAGGGAATTGTAGAAATAAATGAAAAAAACCACCAAACCCATAAAGCAAGTTTTAGTTTATTCAAACAAAAGGACACCATTGTTCAAAAGGACTCTAGTTTTGTGATATTTTTTCCTCACATCTACATGTGAAAAATTACACACTTAATTTAATTTTTTTTTTAAATTGGTAGACAAGTTTGAAAATGCCCAATAAGTTGACAGTACTTTTGGTGACTCCTCTTAGACATATTGTCTGTTTGAATCAAGCAGTGTCACGTTTTGACTCTGGGAAGGCAGCTTTCTGTGCAGCTGCCACCCTTAAAGGATAATACTCTAAATCTCAGCCTATAATCACCTAGCAAAACCTACGCCATATGTAAATATGTAATTCACATGAGATTGGCTCCCAAGGGAATTCCTATTAGAAGCATGAGCTGCATTGGGAGCGACAGTCTTTTTAGTGCCATTAAGGTAAATGAGGTGGTAATGGGAAGTGCAGATTATACTAACTTCAATAATTTATTTCATACTTCCCATCAGGGTAGCTTTTACAAACAGCTAGTGCTAATTGAAATGTAAATGAATGATAAATTATGAAAAAAAGGTATTAAAAAAGGAAAACAGGGTGAAATAAAAGGAATAAAACCAAGATTCCTACAGCAGAGGAAAGAAAAATGGGTTGACGTGTTAACCAGATAGCACAGAACGATGGGAAAACAAAAAAGCAACCAGAGAACAGCCTGTGTAAATATGATCACACACATGCACAGTGTCAGTGCAGTCCTGCCTGCTGGTGCTGAGCACAGTGAGTGGCAGTGTGTCCTCAGTCTGTCTGTCTCTGCTGACCCACCATCTGGGCTTTTCTGTGTACATCCCCTGATGGAAGGTTTGCAGCTCATGGCATTGCTCTACATCAGTGGAGCATGAACCTCACCCTGTCCCCTCTGAAAGATCCTGGCAGGGATTTGCAAGGGTAGTCAATGATTTTGGCTGCTTGTTCATTATATTCACTCTCAGGGTGTCCTAACAGGCAAGATTCAGGAAAGCATGTTAAGTTAAAGCATCAAAATGAGTCTTCTAGTATAATTAGCAGTTATGAAAAATCTTGGTGTGTTCCACTGAAGGCAGCCCAGTATAACCCCATTCAGAGTGTCATAGACATGCTTTCTTCCCACAGAAATTTAAAAATAGGAAAATTTACCAGGCTGAGAAAATTTAATGGAAGTATGAATCACGTTGACTTGTACTGCTGCAGATTAGTTACAGTACGTTACCATTTTTAAACTCTTTTAAGTTTCACCAACAGAGCCTGGAGAGTACAATTAAAGTGTTGGAAGGTTATTGATCCAGGCAGATACTCTGTACCAGAATTAAACACATGCACCTCTGCAATTTCTGGAAATGTCTTTCCAAAAGTATCCCATGTACTTGAAGTAGCAATTGTCTATTTAAAGATGAAGGAAGTGCTGGCAATTTCAGAAAACATTTTTATGGCTAAGTCATTACAATAAATGAGCATACTGTCCCTTCTATTCCTTTAACAAGAAATAAATATACTGAAAACAGATTTGAAAACCAAAAGGCTGAAAAGTCAGTAAGTGTTCAATTACAAATGCATTTGTTCAAAAATACCTGACCCAATGTAAGTCCAGAATGATTAAATATAAATTCATTTTTCATTATCAGTGTCATAAGACACATCAATGTTAAAACTCTGGAAATGCTCTAAAGAATCTCTTGGATGTCACACCAGCTTCACTACAAGAGTGTCTGGACCTTATTTGGCAAATGTACAGAAAGCTTCAGTGCACAGAAGGACACTGATGGACAGAGCCGAGCATGCAATCAGATTTCCTTATATTGCACAAAGCAGCAAAGAAAGGTGAGCCATTACCCACTACTAGCAAAACTCTTTGTATCTCCTGTAGAGACAAGCAGCTGACTGACCTGCCAGCAGAGGAAATCAGCAAGATGATTCTTCAGGGAATATTCTTTCCTGAAAATATTCAATACAATATTTCGGTAAAGCCATGAAAAATAAAATTCTGGTGTGGAAACTGCAGCAGCAGCAGCCACAAAAGAAATGCCTTTGGCAAACACTTCAGACTCATTCATGGTCAAAAGACAAGACAAACATCGTGTGGACATTGAAGCTGCTGGTGACCTGATCAGAGCCATGAACAAGTGACAAATGTTTCTACTTGCACTCTTTGTTGGGCTCGAAATCTGCCAGGCCAAGGTATTTCTGTTACACCTCCAAAACACAGGGAGGACAGATGGGTGAACTCAAACAGCAGTGGTTTATCTATCCTGTGTACCACAAGGAGTCATTCAAGTAACTGGTGCCATCTCTATTTTATGTCCAAATGTAGGGTCTAGCAAACATCTTTCCTCTATTTCAGAAGACAGATAATCTCTCAGGGATGTTTTGAAATGCCTGGGAGTCGCTTTCACCAGGCTGCTCCTGACACCCCAAATCATGGCTCTTGTAAACATCGGCCTTGATGGCTGTGACAGATGTCATCGTGCCTCCAGGGCAGGAGCAAATGGCTGAGGAGCAGCTGCTGAAGTGAAAACCTGGCAACCTGCAGGCAAATCAGCCTGTCAGAGAAGAGCTCTCAGGGATGACAGGTGACATGGTAAACCTAACAGCCAGGGAGGCTCTCTCCTTCCAGACTACCAAGCAATATTAAGATGAAATAGACCACTTTTTCTTCTGACTCAGTAGTTGAGAAGTGTTCCCACAGCTTTAATTCTACTGGAAGCTTCAACCTTTCCTCTTGTTCTGAAAATTGGGATGCTGAACAGAAGTTTAAGGAAGGAGCAACAAAACTGTTAACAGACTGAAAAGGATATGATGACAAAGGTGTTTGAGGAAAGAGGATGGGTCCTGAGAAACCCTAGGACCCAACAAACTTGATTTTTGCCCAAGGTGATTCTGTTCTAACATTTTGGGCTTGAATATTTGGACTAAGGAGTAATCCCCAACTTTCTTTCCATGAGTAATTCTAAACTTCTGCAATTGTTATTTGAGTTCTCAAAACTAACATCCTTCTCATGCAAGCATGGCTTTACTGCAGTTACTGACATTCAGAGCCCTACAGACAAGTCTTTGATGAACAAGGCATAAGCAATGCTAAATAAGAACTCTCTTGACATAGAGGCTTCAACTTGAAAAATGGTTTTAAAGGAACGTTAAATACTCAAATTCTGTGTCTGAGTTGCAAGAATATAATTCAATAATTGAGTTTATTGGAGGAAAATCAGAGAATCACAGAATCATTAAGGTTAGGAAAGATGTCTAAGATCGTCAAGTCCAAGCATTAATCCTGCACTGCCAGGTCCATCACTAAGCCATGTCTCTAAACAACATATCTACACATAATAACTTAAAAAAAAAAATTGCTCAAACTCTGGAAAAAAATTACAAAGAGGAGCAATTGTGATACCAGAGATGGCTACTGATACCACTACTTTTATTTTGCACTATATTTTACCATATGTAATACAGTAATCTACTTTCAAATGAGAGGAAATGCTTAAGATCTATAGATAAAAGACACCTTTAGAGCAGCTTAATCCTCAGCTTACCTGAAATACCCAGACAATGACTAGATCTCTATTACAATGGCCTGAAATCTATGGTGATGGGCTCTGCAGGCCCATGGATAAGCAGGAACAACTACAAGTCACAATTAAAAGTTTCTTGAGACGTAGTGAAATTGGTGATCTGTCCAAGCTCTTAAGTTCAGTGTGACAAATGAAAGAGAATATCAATAAATCAGTAACTGCCTCTTCCCACTGTGTTGTTACATGTCCTCTCCTGTAAGGCTTTCCTTCTATTTAAATCACATCATCTAGTACCATAAGAAGTGATGTAAGAAAAGTGCTTTGTTCTGCCTCCAGAGGCATATCCCAGTGTTAGTTTGCTCATTTACCCTTTTCAAGTTTTGTACTGAATATTTGAAATCAACAACTGATTAGGCTGTAACAAGAAGAAAGTATTATGTCCACCTCCTAATCACTTGGTACTATTTTTACCCTTCTAAGCTAAACTTGAATCTTTATTGTTCCACTGTATCTATCTGTACTTTTCACTTTCAACTCTCCATTTCATTCCAAGGACTCTTCACTTTCCTTAGAACTTTTCCTTGTGTTCTACCTTAATAAGAGTCCTCTTCATTTTCCACCATGTGATTCACTTATCATTTCTCTGTGAAAAAGAAAAAAGAATACTAGGTCACTTTGTCAAAAAATTGTAGTAGATATGTATAGAAGCTTAACTTTCAGTGAAATAAATCATTTGGATGTATCACTGCTTCCAAGAAAAAATAACAAATTTTGTTTCCCATAATGGTTTATAATTTTCATTACCTCTGCATTAAATTCTTAGTTATAAACCTCTGTAAATGTAGCTGAAAGGAATAGCACTGAAACCAGGCCATTTTTTAAAGATAATAATTTAGTGATTTGCTTAATTTCAATATTCAGTAATTGACTTGATTGGAGGGTAAGACTGAAAATGGAAGGACCTCAGAAAATGAATTGATATAACTTTGACATTAGATTTCTCACTTGTGTATTTGCATCTAATTACAAACAAGTAATTATGCTTATTTTGCTTATTTTTGACTAATTATAATGGCCAAAAACTGAGGCCCAATACCAAAAATCCTGTTCCAAACAATGCACCCTTTTTAATTTTCCTTACCTTCATTGGTTAATTACTCAACTTTGGCATTAATCTTCCATAGCTGAAGTGGAATGAAGGTGATAGAAAAGACATGAGGAGAGAGATAAGCAGTTCCTTTATCAAGGGATTATTCCATTTCTTGCAATGTTTTCCCCTAGTTTTCCGTTGTTTCCTTTATTTCTTCTTAGATCTTCCTTTTTAGAGGATAAGTTTTACATATTTGATGATGACTGCCCAGAAAATTCCAGAAATATCTCAGTAAGCAACTTATAAATGGCTTGAGGAAATGATCAAGGTGTATTTTCAGGCTTGTATAGGGTTACCTACTTTTCAAGTCTTTTATGATGTTTACAGATAAATGGAAGTCTGGCATAAGTAGCAGTAAATTAAGTGCCCTAAATGTGGCTTTTAAAGTTTGATTAATTAATATCCATAAAGCATTTTGCACTGTTCAGACTAAAGATCTGTAAGTGCACAGAACAAAACACAATAATTATTAATCCTGTATCTCACTGTGTGTGGGAACATTGGAGAGATGCTTAGCCCAGGTACTCTGAATTATACAGCTCTATACCTGCAAATCCATCTCTCCCAGCCATAGCTCCATTTGCTGATCTTTTCCTGTAATGAATTTGCTTTTTGCTAGTTTGATGTAGGGTGAAAACAAGGGGCTATACAATGTTTTTTACAGCTGTGTGCTTTGACCCACAGAAGATGTTTCAGCCCCCATGATGACAGCGTGCCATTCTGACGAAATAATGCAGCAGTCACTTAATAACATGGAAGGAACAGATACAACCTAAACATGTAAATATGGTAATTACCAACCTCAAACACAATTATCTCATGTGCTAGTACTCATAACGAGAACAATATTTCTGTACTGATTTTTCCCCAGAATCATGTGCAAAACACTGTCTGTTTCCTGCCTTGTGGAAATTTGTCTCTCCCACAGAATTTCACTTTCTATAATGACACAAAAAACACTGGTTCAGTGACCTTGGCAGCTCCTTCACAGGCCACATAACTTATGCTGTCTCTCCACCTTTATATGAATTGTGTGTCTCAGCTCCCACGAGCTGATCAGAGGGACCAGCACACGCATGGCTGAGGATGCAATTACTGGAGCAGCCTTTCTGAGCTGCCCAGTGCAAGAGCAAGAGGTCGGATCCTCTGTGAGTCTAAAACCTGGTCCAGTTTCATAATGGCACTGGTGTGATTTATGCTAGGAGAGAGTTTGTGCCGGCTTGAGTGTCCATATCAAATTTGCTTTTATAATAAGACTCCTCTGAGATTTTATTCTTTAAAATAGTTACAGCTGTTTGGTAGTTCGCTTTCTTTGGCTATGATAACGCACTGGTTACTGCCCACGGTTAAAAAGGTGAGAGACTAAGTTGGGAGAAGTATGTACCAACAACAGTCTTCTAGTTTCGTGAAACTTTTTATTAGATTAGATTGAGTGGTTCTTGTATTGATATTATCCCTGAAAATCAAGTAAAAAATGTGACACATCATCAGAGACTGGCGCAAAAATTTCTGTAAAAAATAATGTGGGCTCCTCAGAAGCAGAAAATAATCACCAATCTGAGCAAAAGGTTTCTGCAAGATTTTTGGCCTCTTTTCCTTAGACTGTATGTTTGTGTGAACATTTCAGGCAAGGTCTGGTTTCCTGTATGCTCATAAGCACCCAGATTCTGAACCCAGTGGCAGTTCACATGCAGGGCACTCAGTTATTTCACATACCTGGGCTGCCACAGCTCAAACTCAGCTTTCTCTGGAGATCTCATGTTAAGACAGAACTGCTAGCAGAAGCCTAAGAAAGTACTTATCAAACTATTCTTTCCCTGAAAGAGTCCAACTTAGATCTGTAGTTTTGTTTTTTCTTTTTGCTTTGATAATATACTTCAACATAGACATGAAAATTGGAGTGTCTGGCTTGTTTTGGATTTCGTGTCAGGTATCGAGGCAGAATTGGCTTGCACAAGACACATAATCTGTCACATGGGACAGTGAACAAATGCAAACAGCAAAACAGACCCTGCCCTTTGAGAGGTGGTTTCAGCTGCTAGAACAATGCAGATTGTTAGTCATTTGTCATCTCCTGCTTGTAGGTCTTTGTTGATGTTTTTTCATGTGGGGATATATGAGAAATAAGTAGCTCTTTCTGTGAAAAGTGGCTCCAGCAGACTGTTGATGTTCTCCCACTTCCAGGCATGGTGGGAGAGTCCAACCAATATTCATTAAAGCTTTGTCAGCCTTTCTGCTCAGTTCCCACTTTTCAGTGACTAAATGGCAAGATCAAGTCCTGCCATACCACCCTATTCCATCAGCTCTCAGAATAATCACCTTGCTGATTTTCCAGTTTGATAAAACTAGATACACACTATAATTTCCAATTTTATTATTGAAATAACATTCACATGGTATTACGGATCAGTGACAGTATCAAAATTCATAAAATATACTTTTAGACAAAAAAATAATCTGAACAACATATATACTCTGTAATCCATTTGCTTGTGGCACCAAGAACCTATGCAGCCCATTAATAAATAATAAAAAGTTGAAAAATTACAGATCATTAATACTTATATAGATAGCAAAACTCAGTAATTTAACTCTCAGCCAGGATTATCCCCTTCATAGATATCTACAAAAATGATTTTCAGTCTTCAACTCCTTTCTTGCAACTGTGCTGTAAGAAACTCCACAGTTTTCATTGTACTATCCTTATTAAACTCTGGATGCCTGTAGCTCCGTGCAATAAATTTCATGAGTGCAAGACCCACTCAGATGAAAAGAGAGAGTTTTTTCATCATGAGATTTGAATTTGACCCCATTTTTTTGGAATGAGGACAGCTTCATGGCTTTTCCTATCAGAGAGGGCACGGTGAGGCTGGAGGTTGCTCTCCCCCAAACAGGAGTGAGGGGCAGGGGACAGCTGGGATGTGAGCAGGGGGAAGCCAGCAGGAGCTGCCAGCCAGGGCCACGCTCTGCCTTGAGACCAAAGAGGTGCCAGAGGCTGAGGGCTCGGGGTCCCTGAGCTCCACCTCTGCTGCACAGGCAGGATCAGTGCCTGAAGCAGAAACTCGTGGGCTTGACCCAGGACAGGATTTTATCCAAGATAACGAGAGAGAGCACTGCATGACCACACATAGCACGGAGGCTCTGTAACGTTTTAGGCCCAAATTTCATGGCAGATTTTTCCTAAGCCCTGCAGTTCACAGTACTGATGGCAGAACCCTGTGTCCCCTTGAAATTAATGATACTATACCTGCAGTAAATTAATTTAGTGCAAGCTTCAGCCCTTAACCTGAAGCTGATTCTTGAAACGTAACTCTCAACATTACCACTGTGAGATCACTGAAATTTTTAAATTTCCCATGCAACATTTGAAAAGCGCTGTTCTTGCATGAGGTCTTACTGAAAATAGAAAGAAAACATTTTAAGTTTGAAAATGAGTCACTTTGAATTCACGAATATTTTTCCCTATGCAGAGATTACCTAAGACTAGAAAATTGAAGGATCAATTAGCTGAAATTCATTTAGTGCTTAATTCTTTCAGGACAATGTGATTCTCAGCACTACAATTAGAAATAATTTTGATCCTCTTTATTTTCTCTGTTTTAAAATCTTCCTTTCAGTTTCCCATAACAATATCTTTCTTCTACCTTGATTTGACAACTTGCCTTTGGACCAGACTCTCAGTAAGTTTAGTAGAAATTTATTTACTGATCAGGGCCTTACAAGAGGTACTACATTGCATCTCACGATGTTTTCATGTCCCACTTCTTCGGGTCATCTACAGTGTAGTTCATCTGAATAAATTTTGACATTTCCACTTGGGACCTCTTTCTAGTCTATGAAGAGAGATAAATCCTTGCGTGGTCTGAATTTAGACTGCTAAAGTAGGTCATGGGAATTATACTTATTCACTCATGCCTTTTCTCTCAGCTGACTGCAAAGAAACCTGGGGTGGCTGGCTCAGCTGGAGGCACTACAGTGAGGATCTCTAAAGCTGGATGAGGTGAATCCCACCTCTGTTTCCTAATAAAGGCAAATTGTCAGTGACAATGGAAAGTCTGATCCTCACTTGTTTGGCCCCTTGTTCTGTTACCCGAATCTCTGCAGAATGACTATAAATATATCACCACTGGCTTTCTACAACATTTGGGACAAATCTACTTATATTATAACCAGCAATGTGAAAGAATGTTTTATTACTCTTGCTCAAGTAAAAGGCTAAATCACTGCCTTTGTTATAAAAGGCCTACAAGTGTTTATCTGAACAGGAGACATTGATATTCTTTTATCCTTTTCTTGCAGCTGAGCAGCACACTGGGAAGCCCTGATGTGGAATTCACAGGGATCCCAAGAGCTACTTAGAAGCTTGATTTTCATTTAACTTTCCTAAAAAAAACCTCCAAAAATCTGAAACTAGGGTAAGGGAAGAAGGAAAAGAAAATGATGAATTATTTGAAGAGCTTTGGATCCAAGCAGAGACTTGGCCTACTTTCATTATTTAATAGTCAGGAGAAGAATTTCCTCCCTCATGTATTTTTTTTTTTTTTTAAAGAATGCCATCCCCCTAAACACTATTTCATGCAGGTATTATTTCCAGCTTAGAAAATGAAATTGCTAGTTAAAATGGAAATATCAAAACTTGACACATAATTGAACTGTTTCTCTTTATCCAGGTAGATATTGACGATTCTTTTATTTATTTAGGGAAGAGGCTAGGCATCTAGGCTGGCTGGCAGATGCTGTTCAGCTGCTCATGGAGTACCATCACTGTTGTTTATATTTCATTAAGGGGACTATGCTAATCTTGAACTCCAGAACAAGGTAGAGTGCCTCTGCTGAGACCCTTACAAATACTGAGATAAAAAGGACGATGGAAGTACCTGAAGTCCTTTTAAGTCCTTTGGTGAGGAGCTTTTCGTTTCTAAATTTTCCTAGGAGATGATTTTTATGGTTTCTGTGGAGCAGATATGTTTGTTCTTAAAAAGGAAAATGGTCTTGGAAACAATTTACCTTGTAGACTATCAGGAAGTAACCATATAGGCAATTTGAATTTGTGTCCTACATACCCTGAAAGTCTGCATTTCCACTCCCTAAAGTCATAAAATCATAGAATGGTTCGTGTTGAAAGGGACCCTTAAAGGTCATCTAGTGCAACTTTCCCCCTGCAACTGGATCAGGTTGCTCAGCCCCCCATCCAGCATGTCCTGAATGTTTCCAGGGGTGGGGCATCCACCACCTCTCTAGGCAACCTGGTCCAGTGTTTCACCACCCTCAATGAAAAAATAGTAAAAGATTTCTTCCTTGTATCTAGACTGAATCTACCCAGTTTGAGTTTAAACCCTTACCACCTCTTCTATTACAACAGGACATCCTGAACAGTCTGTGCCCATATTTCTTATAAGACCCCTTTCAGTATTCCAGTATTTCAGTATGTAAAGCCACCATGAGGGATCCTCAGAGTCTTCTCCAGGTTTCTCAACCCCCACTCTCAGCCTGTCCTCACAGAGAGGTGCTGCATCCCCCTGATTGTGTCCATGGCCTCCTCTGAGCACCCTCCACAGGCCCACCCCTTTCCTCTGCTGAGGAGCCTGAACTGGACCAGAATTCCAGCTGGGGTCCCACGAGGGACGGGCAGACAGAGACAGTCACCCCCTCAGCCTGCTGGCCACACTTCTGGTGCAGCCCAGGGCACTGCTGGCTTTCTGGGCTGCGAGTGCACACTGCTGGCTCATCTCCAGCTTTTCAGCCACCAGAGCCCCCAAATGCTCCTTCCCCCCAGGGCTGCTCTCAGTGACTTCATCCCCCAGCCCGAGCTGGTACCCTGACCCAGCTGCAGCACCTTGCACTTGGACTTGTTGATCACTAGGTTCTCAGGGGCCCACTTCTCAAGTTTGTCCAGATCCCTACAGATGGCATCCCATCCTTCTGTGGTGCCAGCTGCATTGCACAACTTCATGTCATCTGCAAACTTGCTGAGGGTGCCCTAAATCTCACTCTGGTATCACTGATACAGATATTAAAGAGCACCAGAACCCTGGGGGACACCACCCACCACAGATCTCCACCTGGACATTGAGCCACTTGCCACTACCCTCTGGGTGTGACCATTCAACTGTGCAAGTCGTCCAAGTCTCCTTCATATTATTTGTACCTCCTTTTGCAAATCCATCTTTGTCTGGCTTATTACTTTTCCCTTTCTCTCCATTAATAGAAGTATTAGTCATTTTGGGGAGTGGGAGAAGAAGAGAATGGAATCTTGAAGATCTGTTGCCACGGATTACACTTCCAAGTTGACAAAAAAGTGCTGTTCCCAAATTTAGTGCCGTGCACTAGATTGCAAGGAGCAATGCACCATAAATTACTGCATTTATGACATGCAATACAATATATAGACAATTTTCCGAAATTTCCGTGACAAGTGCACAAGAATTATTGAAAAAATACCACCCCATTAGGTACCAAATTAAATGGAAATTTATAGCCACCTCTGTTTCCACACCTGCAGGCATTAGTGTCAACATTATATTTCCCCTCCTCTCCCAATCTTGAATGCTTCGTGCTGGTAGCTATAGTGTGAAATCAGCATTCATCCATTAGGTAAATAGCTCTGTGTGTATGTATGTGTTGAGGACAAAGGCATTTTTCTTATTTTTCTTATTTTTCTTTTTTTTTTCCTTATTCTTCTTTCTTCATTGTTTTTTTTTTTTTTCCTTTCCCAGTATTGTATGTCTGTGCAGAGGTTTCCCAGGGGACCAGGCAGACAGAGCAATTTGTGAAAAAGCTTGCATTAGGGAAAAGGAAAAAGGAGCTTGCTGCAATTTATGTGGAAGGAAGTCTTCTATTATGAATTTATTACACACAGCATCACTGTAAGCATGATTAAAACCACTGATATTTGTATCAGACAGAGGTGATTTTCCCAATCTATGTTTCTGCTAACATCTGATATAACTTGCATGACATAACAAATCCTGTGGCCCATGCAATAATAATGTGTCACCTCTGTAAATCAAACCTTACATAAATTAGCAAACAGGAAGAAAAAAGAGACAGTAGCTAATTGAGAGCTAATTGTGCTTGACAAACTTCTCAGACAGCATATGCTAATATTCCTAGTTAGGAGGCTGGGCTGGATCTTGGGAGACTTTACCTGTAACATCTAACATCCAATTCCTCACAGATGACTATGACTTGGTTTTTAAAGGATCTGTTTAGGTTGCTAAATTCATCTGGATGCTCCCAGAGCCAGTATTTAGATTCTCAAAGACCACTACTCAGTCACTACTGAAAGATTTCTGGCATTTCAGATTTCTCCCATATAGCCTGAAGGTAATCACTGCCAGGTACACACAGACTTGCCTATGGTCATATAATTTTAGAGGGAAAGTAGTTTCTGAGTGTTGGATATCATGCCAAATGCCTTATTTTTAGGGCCAGTAGTCAGACTTCATGGGATGCATGGCTCTGGCTGTGTATCTCCTATACCTGAAAGAAATGAAAGGTAGTCCTTCAGCATTTTTACTACTTTTATAATGCCTATTTTGCTGCTGCTCTGTTCTCTTTTTTTTTTCTTTTTTTTTTCTTTTTTTTCTTTTTTTTTCCCTGAGTGAATTTGAAAGCGTTATCTTCTATGCTTTGTCTAATCAACAAACTGGAATATTCTCTATAAGGCCCCCTAAATCCCTACTGCTAAAGCAGTTCCAGTTTTCATGACACTATGAAAAATTCTGTGGACTAAAAGCACTGGAATACAAGTTGGAGTTAAAGAATGAAGGGGATAGAGTTAGCTTAGGGAAATGTGGCTTTGTAAACCTATTCTGGGAACCCCACTACTGAAAGGACTTTGGAGTTAAACTGTTTCCACTCAAAGCCAGGAGTAGTTGCTTTGTTGTAGGCACTTAAATTCTGTTCAGAGAATTCTCTCTGTCTCTGAAAACAAGATAATTGTATTTCTTGATACAGTTATCAGGGTAAACACATGAAGGACTTTGAGATGATCAGAAGTCCTTGTGGCTGTCTACATTTGAGGGAATAAAACACCCAAGCAAAATAAAACAAAAGCCCAATGAACCACCTAGAAAATGTAGACTTAGATCTGTGATTTGAACAGGCCAATGCTGATTATTATATATGTGCCTCTGTGTGGTACTACATTGAAAAATGGCCCTGATTATGCTCCGTTTTCCTCCAAGTAAGCTCTGGGTTTTTTTGGACAGAAAAAGAAAAGATTAATCTCAATGTTCTCTCAAGGTCAGCAAATGACTTCGGGCATGTATATCTAATACTTCTTTTCCAAGCATGAGTCTTTTATTCACATTACCCTTTTTCATTCTGAATATTATGAGTCCAGTTTCCCTGAAGAAAACATTGTAAAAGTAACTTTTTTTTTCTCCCTGAACATGAAATCAAAACACAGCTTAAAAACCTATTTTTCTGTTCTTACAGACTAGTCGAGTCACTGTCCTATACTTTGTTCTATATAACACCAGTGTGTTGGGTAGCACAACCTGGGTCTTTCCAGATGAGTATAACCAAAAGATGTAAATGTTAGACCTAATTGGAATATGTTACAAGGAAAGCAAAATAAATTAACTTACCAGATAATATAACATAATTTATTTCCTCCAGAGAGCATATTTTCAGTGCAGATTTTATTTTAATAAACTTGTCTCATACAATATTTCCCAGTACCACTTTCAATCCAACTTCAAACACATAACAGCTTTGGAATATAAATGATCATTTACCTAATGCAACTTGAAGATTCAGCTCAGACTCAAGATGCCTGATTAGTGCCCTCATTTGCAAAAGATGAAGGGTCTGTATCTGACAAATTTTGAGACAAAATACTTATCTGCCTCTTGTGTCACAGACTTAGGTTTATTTTTGTCTCTTCTTGTGTTCCCTTCCTGTGGCAACTGAATAAACTTACTGTAAACCTCACAGGGCCTGAATAAATCATCAGAGCTAAGTTTTGGAACATAACAAATTAAATAAATAAAAAAAAGGAAGAAGATTGTTTCTGGCAATGAAGGATTTGCTGGGAGGTAATAAATAGTTGTTGTATACCTTCAGGGTCCATTTGGTAAAGAAAGTTCTCTTTCATACAAAGATTATTCTCCCTCTGTTTTGAGACTGCCCTAAAGCCAACAGGGAGTAGCCTGTTTTCTACCATCATCTATCATTACATGAGGTCATAAAATATGTCACAATCATAAAATATGGTTGAGATAATTTAAATGGCAAGAAGATATCTTTCTCTCAGCAACACACCACATGTACTCTTCAGATAACACTCGCTGGCACCTGAGCCAAAAGAAACCAAGCTCAGCTGGGAGCCACCATGCATCTAGAAAGCTCAGATTTTGCCACTGTGAGTAATTTAGGGGCCTTCATGAAGAATAACTAAAACCTGCCCTTTTTCTGTGGCTGTAGTATACATTTAAGGCTGCATCTCCTACATTCTGGAGAAATAGCTTTTGTTTTTCTGCACCTTATAATTAGCATACATCCCTTCTGATGAGTTCAGTCCTTTTGTCTCTGCAAGGTGTCCCAGAACCACTAACTGTCCAAGCAGGCAGGATCCCTGACTGAAAGGAAAATTAAAACAAAATAATGAAATTAATATCTCTTTGTTTTTGCTGGCTGGGTTGTACAATGTAACTAAAAGCACGCTATTGGAGCAGTAAAGAAAAAGAAGTGGGAAGGGAGGGAAAAGCAAAAGCTCTTTGTGGGTAAGTGTGTAAGTCAGAAGGTTAAAGAAAAAAACCCACTGATAACATGACAGGCAAATCCATAAAACTATTAACCTGCTTGAAAAGGTGTATTTTACCTCGATATATTCCATGAAGCAAAATATGTTCTCTCAGTATTGTGATCCCTGGAGATTAATAGCAAGGATTTGTTAATTTGTTACCCACTGAGGCACCTGTAGGTGAATGTGCAGAGAATGCAGCTGATTACACTTCTGCTTAATCATTCTACCTGCTCATGGTGACCCCTGATTTAGCAATCATGGAATCAGAGGAAAAATTTATCAATCTTTCATAATAACAAAGCAAGATGCCTTAATTGCCACCAGTGACTATCGCATGCTGTCATTTAAACTTACAGAAATTTCTATAAAATAGTTTGAGTTTTGGGCAAATGTGATGCAATTGCAGGATCTGATCAGTAGAAGCTCCTGACAATGCAGCTAGAAAGATTAAAAAGTAGCATTCCTAGTTATATGTGCTATTTAAGCATGTTTTTTACAAGTTTATTGTATATTGTGTTTTTTGGTGGCAGCATTCCTCCATCTACAATAAAAACAGAGAAAAGGAGTACAAAATCTGGAGGGAGCAGTGTTCCTATGAGATTCGCTGCTATAACTGATATTAATGTGTTTACAGAGCTTATCAGTTACAATGAGCTTAGCTGGCTTCAGCAGTAGAAAAGACACCTTAGATCTTGTTTGTGTTCTTCCACAAGGACATCCTGATCATAGAAGAGTTTTGTTGGAAGGGACCTTTAAATGCCATCCAGCTCCAACCCCCCTGACTTGAGCGGGGACATCTCCAACTAAACCAGGTTGCTCAGAGTCCCTGATTGAGGAAGGTTTCCCTGCTTTTGGGAGAATGTGTTGTTTCCATCAGAGGAATGTAATAAGTTGGATGTAGAAAATCTGTTCAATATCATCCCCATCATTTGCACTGATGTCAGAAAAAGGATACAGCAGGGAAGGGGGGACATGATCCATACTGTGGAAAAAATACTTCCTCAGAGCAGGAATTGCAATCAGTTTTGCTCAGGCAAGTAAATATCAGGAAGATGCAGAGCTTTTTTTTTTCCTAAATGTAATTGACTTTACAAAAATTCGATCTTATGCATCAGAATACCTTCCACCATCTAGCACAGGGCTGAAGGAGGGTTCCAGCACTTCTGAGACCTTCGCAAAGGAGTGGGCACTATTCCTCAATACTTCTTCAGCCCTCAGGTCAGGGTTGCCTCATCAGTCCCTTTGAGATCTCATCTCCATATATGACAGACTATGACAGAGGTCATGGGGAACATGGCCTGCAACAGCATCCTACTGCCTTTATTTGGGATATTAGTTTTATCAAGCTCTCATTTTCCTTTTTTCTAGCTTTAAAATCTCAGCTGATTTCCTTTTTGAATTTAGCTTTAAAAATGGAAGTAAAAATACAGCAAAAAAAACCCAACCAAATAATCAAGCAAACTGAAAAATCCAGCAATAAATCCCAGTCTCTTGCTCTGTCAGTCTTGTTAATTGCCACTCTATGTAATATGTTCCTCTTCTGCTAAAGGTTATTAGGAAGGATGCAGAAGCCAGACACACTTAAACTCTGGTATTTTATTAGAGATTACACTGTGAGATTCTCATCTAGGCTCTCACACGAGGGACTCCCTCTGCTCACTGGTCCATAATGACTGACCTACATATCTCTGCTGACCAGGGTTTTGCTGCATGACTGCATTACCCAGCAGAATTTGACTCCCCACGCTATATTCATTTGTCACAGCAATTAAATCCATGTGTTGATTTATTGAGTGCAGGTCTGGTGTGAAATGTAGGAATGCACAGGACTCATTCTTTTCTTTCTGGCATTACCTCTGCCCAAAAGGCATTTAGATGTCTTGTTGTTTTCCACTTGCCTAGATTTACTTTTGTCTTTTAGTGACAAATAATGACCACATCCCTTAATTTTGTAATATCTCATTTTTCCCCCTCTTTCTTTCTCATTTATATTTATTAACATTAGGTTCATTAATGTTATGCCTCGCCTTTACTGTCCAACATGGAATTTACTCTATCCCTCCACTGCCATTTTACTATGAAGATCTGAGAAAGACCCTTTAAACCTTTCTGGGGACCCAAGTTGGAAGTGAGTACACAGAACCCCAAAAATTAACATAGCTCCAATGTCTCTTTTATTAGCTTATCAATAAATGCACAATCACTGTGCCTTTTGAAAATTAGGGATTTTAATTTTTTTCCCCACAGAGCCCATGGGGTATACCCCTAGATAAAAATGGCTAATTGACGAATGAACAATGAAAGAGAGGAAAATGAGAGCTAAGATTCATCTGATATTTTGGCTGCAAATCAGATAATCTGTGTATGTAGTAGGAAAATGGGGATGGAAAGAATCTGGAGAGTGAACATCTACTGAAACCTTTAACAAAATATTCACCCATGGTCACAGCACTTACGGCAAGACATGAGAATGCCCTGATACCCCAAACCAGTCAGTATGTAACTCACAGAGTCAGAGCCATCAGAGAATGGCTTCAGATAGAAGGCAACTTCAAAGATCATTTTATTCCACACCCCTGCCATGGGCAGGGACACCTTCCACTCTTCCAGGTTGTTCCAAGCCCCATCCACCTGGCCATGAACACTTTCAGAGATGGGGCAGCCACAAATTCTCTGGGGCAGCCTGTTCCTGTGTCTCAGCACCCTCCAGAGCCTTCTCTTTTCCAGGTTGAACAGATCCAACTCTCTCAGGCTGTCTTAATGGGAGAGGTTTTTCAGCACTGTGATCAACTTAGTGGCCCTTTCCCTGGACTAGTTCCAACTGGTCCATGTCTTTCTTTTATATTCCTCAAGGAAATTCAAAGCCTTTTTTTCTTGGCAGTGAGAGCTAAAAAAAGACAACTTAAAGAGTCTGAGTTCAGTCTGATTGTCTTCACATCTTTGTTTCAGCCTCTTCTTCAGCCCTCCTGGTGCCCAAGCTGTGCATGCAATGGAGTATTTGACATTGCTGTGAGTCAGGAGGCAGAAATACTCTTTCAGATGGGGCTGAACAGTCCAGTCCTAAGGTGATGTACACTGGTTCCTTGGGAGAAACAAAGAGTCCTCCTCTTTTCATGCATGCCCACTAAATCAGGGACTACAGCAAGCCCTTGACCATTTCTCATTATAGTTCAGCCCTGGAGAAGGCAAGAGCAGTCCTGCTCTCTACTCTTCTTTGCAGTATAAAATCTACATGGTTGCAATGTTCACTAAGAATTTGCATACCAATGGTTCAGTTTCTTCATGAAACCAAGAAGAAATCTTCCTAGTCCATGGTTTCCCCTGGAGAAGAAAATCTTTAAAGAAGAGTGAGACAGAAGAGTATAATATTCTGAAAAGGGCAAGTTACCCCTGTCATTCTGTGCACACCCAGATGCCAAAAGAGGAGACTCCAAGCCTCGATCACAACAAGGTGATTTTATAACTCTCAGTGAATATTTTTACTATTTTAGTGTTGCATTAAATGCAAAGAAACAGTGGAAGAGGATTGAGTTTTATTATGTATATTTTGAAGCCTTTGTTGTCATATAATTTTCTAGATATAGGAACTCTGTGGCTCTCTTCAGAAACGGGCTTGGGGCAATGAGCAGAGTAGACAAAGATGTTTTACAGCAGCCTTGGGAAAATGTCCCAACACTGGCCAAAGGGAGGGTCTAGAGCAATGTTCCAGCCTACTTCATCATGATGGTATCCACTGGATCCCATGATGTTGGCACCTTTGGGGGGACTGACTTGTCCCTCTCTGTAATGTGATTCCAGACAGGTTTCGCTGGCATCTGCACCCTGGAACAACATGAAGGTGAATTTAGACTATTGATTTTATGAAGGAATGTACTTCACATATGGTTAAGACACAGAATAGAAAGAAATAATACATTTTCTTGATTATTTGGCACACTACACACATAGTGTGTGGGGTTGACACAACAGCACAGAATTAAGAAAGCTGATAATATATAGGAAACCTCTCATTTGCTTCAAGTACTGAAGATCTAAGTGAGTTTATAAGCACAAGTTCAAATTCTTCCTTTCCACAAAAGAATTGCCAATAGTTATATTAATTTCCTTTTTAAATTCTTCCCCTTGGGTTGACCTTACACCTTGTCACAACCTAAAAAAAAAAAAATGCAGTAACATTTGTAATTGAATAAAATATATGTTTATAAGTAACTGTCTAAAATCACCCCCTGTACAAGAAGAGATCCCCAATGTCATTTCTCCCCACAAAGAGTCAGAAAAGCAGGATGAAAAGGATGCCAAGGAGGGGTTTCCTTGGCGACATGTGCTTGAAAGGATTCAGAACTTCTCCCTTCCTCCTAAGACTCGTTTTTGTATCATTTTTGTATTTCTATAATGTTTATTTGTTTTCTTCCCTCCTACACAGTTTTGTGTGAAAAGGAGGCAGGATTGTGAATCAGGCCACTGAACCTGTTCCTTCCGTGCTGCCAGAAGCAGCTGCACACATCTGGCACGGGCTTTGGACTCCATTAGGGCTTTGAAATGGCCCCTGATTATGATGGACTTTGCCAGATCTTGAGTGAAAAGCAAACTCTCCTTGATGTGTTCAGTATCAGCATTCATTGTTGGTCCCACTTGGATTCACTCACCCACAGGTTTGGGGTTTTTTTCCCCCCATGTTTTCCTTTTCTTTCATTTAAGGCTAAGCCAAGAAATGAGGTAGGAGTATTAGACCAAATAGTTTAGCATGATTCGAAGATTTTAGATGATCCAGGTTAATTTCACCAGATTTCAGATGCCTAAACAAAAAATGGCCACCAGAGTGGAATGACTGTACATTCCCATTGATCTGGCAAACACCCAGAGTAATTCAGATCTCTGTTGGGTTGTTTTGTTTGCTGCAGGCACAGTCCAGGTATAGGATCACAGAATCATAGAATCATTAAGATTGGAAGTGGTCCTCAAAATCACCGAGTCAAGACTTTGCTGTTCAGCCAGGGATGGTAAAAGGACTCTGCCTCTGTCTTATGTATCTCACTGTGCATCTGAAGGCCTTACAGACTCTCTATTACTATGAAAACACCCCCAAGAACAGAAGGGTGCAAACTTACATCAGCTTCCAATCAGTCCTGCAATAACAACTCTGCTTTTCTTTCCAATCATTCCTCCAGATTTCCAAAGCAAACAAATATTATCTGATAGTTTCAGGCTTCAGTTCTTTTCAGGTCTCTGAAGCCACTCCAGACTCACACCAGGAAACTGAAATGAGCTAATTAAACCTACAGACAATGCTGAATGAAGTGCAGAGCCAGGAGCTGGGCTTGATGACCCTGGTGAGTCCTTCCCAACTCAGCATAGTCTGTGATTCTACAATATGAGATTTTGGTCCCTTTGAAGCCCATGGGAAACTGTCATCCCATTGAGTAGAGTTGTCATTCACAGATGCAATAGACTTCTCTTGAATGGGGAATAAAGTGAAAATATGTTTTCTAGTTGATCTGATATGGGTGAGGAAGGCCACAGTAATATTCTTTTACCCTTGGTGCTCCATTTATTCGAGTGTGTTCTTAATGCTGCATCAGTTTTCAGTCCAGGCTGGTTTATGAAGTTTCATAAGAGAGTTTCTTGTCTGGGCATCTCAAAGAAACCTTGGGAAGCCAACTGATGACTCTTTCCTGTATGTAGGCCATAGGATGTGCATGGTAGGAGTTGTTAAATTGTGTGGCCTAGGCTTCTGTCCCCTATGAGCTATTCTAACAAACTTAATAGCAATGCTGATTTGTGAAAGAACATTGTGTGTGGATGCAATCCAACAGTTACAGTCAATGGCCTAGTAATAACCTGCAGTGCTTTCATACTGGGCACTGCCTCTTTTTTTGGAGTCCTATGACAGCTTTTTGTCATTAGACAGAATAAAAAAGGACATCAATAAGAGAAAAGTTTGGGATAACAGATTTTCATTTATTAAAAAAAAAGGAAAAAAAAGAAAAATAATTATAACATATAAAGGGCCAAGAACAGGCAGCTTAGAGATAGGATGAATTAATTTCAATATTGGATTCAAGGAGGGGAGCTCTGTGACCTGTAATAGCCAGGAAATCATGAGATCAGAGAGTCATAGAAGACCCTCTGAAACAGAGATGGGAAATACAGACTTTCAACGAGAAGCACATTGGGACATAGGGCAAGAGGTCTTATTTACTCTCTCTGAGCTTTGATCTCTTTGAATTTAATATCTGGGGTATCATACAAAGCAACATGAAACTTACACTCTCCTTTTTCTTATTTGGAGGCAGATTACTTGGTCTTGGAAAGTAATTAGGGTATTTTGGTTACTGCACTTTTTTGTAAAAGCTATTCCACAAATTCACTTGTTTTCATAGTAATTAATTTGAACAAACTCCAAAAACATGTTTTAATACATCTGCAATTCCCACTTGAATAAAGCAAATTGCATTTTTACATCAGAGGACAAATCAGTGACTCTTTCTTCTGGATACACTAGAATCGTGAAAATAAAAACCCACTGGGAACCTTGCAAGGCCTCAACTTCTGATTTGTTTAACCATAATTGCATATTTATAAATTAGAACAGACTTTTCTAATTAATTTAGTATCATGCGAATAACATTGGTTAATAACAACCTGCCATATTAGTAAAATCCTTGCCAAGAACATCCAAGTCTGGAGTCACATTCAGTTTGAAGGGAAATGAAAGGCAGCCAGAGCAGTGACTTGCCTTTTGTTTCACCCATGAGAGGTAATTACCAACTCCAAAATACAGGGATAAAAGCCTTTCAATAAACTGACACCTTCTGCACATTAAGCCCCAAGAATGTTTTTAATTCTGTCAGGCACAAAGGAGATGAGAAAATAAAAATGCAATTTCCAGTCAAAATAACCAAAGCAATATTACTTGGCAAAAAAAAAGGTGGCTATGATGGATTTCCTTTGTGCCTAAGGAGTCAGCATATGGAACAGTGCACATCTCCATCCTAAGATGTGCAGAACTATCTTTGGTGACTCTAGATGCTCAGGTCTTTCTGTGAACAAACTGCTTTGATTTTGTAGGCAGGACATCATTTGAGTATGAGCTGGCGGCAATGGCACAGAATTTATGGGAAATCCATAAACCACAGCAGCTGTAAACCAGGCAGGATGTCTCAAAGGGCATTAAATGCCTGTGTTTAGGTAACTGAATCCTTCCCTTGATCTCTGCAAGCCCATTGTACATGGTCTTTATTCTGCCTGAGATCAAGCAGCTTATAAATCCCTTCTGGTTTTATAAGGAAAATCTTGTTATGGCATCCAGTTGTCAGAGCTGGAAATTGCTTTTAGTGTAATTAATGTATTAACCTTCTAAGAACAAATACTACCATTCTTATTAGGCCTGGCGTATTACTCTACAACTACTGACTGATTTAGACAAACACTAGGAATTTGCCCCTTTTCTTGTAAGGTTTTTACCCTTGGTCTTGCAGTGTCTCCCTTGCTGCCAAGGTCAGTGTTACCTGCATTTCCCACGGAGGAAGGGACTGTGAGGAGTTACCAATTTCTCAGGTTCTCTACACATCTTCACATGATGCTGATAGTGAGGAAGTTCTTACTCCATAATCTGGGGAGCTTCCTGGGTATACTTTGATGCTTTCTTAACAGAGTCTGCTTTTTTTCACTGGTTTCAAGAAAAAGTGAAGCTTCATCATCACCTTGTCCCACTTCAATTAACAAAAAGACATGGTATATTTTTGCAATGACTACTCAGGTTTGCAAGACTTTTCCACACAGGACATTTAGAGATGAATTAAAATGATTTAGGCTAAAACAATTTGGGCAATACTCATCTGACAGCTGGGGAACTGTTATTACACCTAAAACAGGCTAAAATCAGCTCAGACTGAGACTAGGCTGGATAAATCCTCGTTCCAGCCTTTGTGATTTCTTCAGTGTTTTACAAGATGTCATCACCTAAGTGACCATCTCAGATTGGAAGGTGCAGCTGGGGGTGTATTCTATTGCCATCTGTCAGAGGTGTGACAATTATCTTCTGTTCATTGGGCAGTTTATTTTATCTCTTCCACAACCAATCCTCCCTCCAGAAGATCTCTTCTGTTAATGGCCCATTGAGTGTCACTGCACGACTGATAAAATTTCATCATCCCATTGGGAGATGCTCTGCCCAGGGGGAGGAGCCAAGCATTCCTGCCTGGATATAAGCTGATATTGGAACACCAGAGACAGCCTTTTCCCACTGGATTCCCAGAGGAGCAGTTGTCTTCTCCACTGGATTCCCAGAGGAAGACCAGGCCCATCTACAGCACCACTGGACCTTCAGAGGAAAACTGCACCCTTCTACAGGATCCCTGCTCCAAGAGAACCACACCTGTCACTGCAGGAGGGCTGCAGCCACCATTTCATGGGACTGCCACCAACACCCTGACCCACAGGGTGTCAGGCCGTATTCTGACTCTGTCAGTGGTTTGTTTTATTTTAATACTATTCCATTTGTATTTTTAATTGTAACAGTAAAGAACTGTTATTCCTATTCCCATATCTTTGCCTGAGAGCCCCTTAATTTCAAAATTATAATAATTCAGAGGGAGGAGGTTTACATTTCCCATTTCAGGGGAGGGTCCTGCCTTCCTTAGCAGACACCTGTCTTTTCAAACCAAGACAGTGACATAGCTGGAGCTGTCATACAGTGCCACAACCTGTGTGGCAGCTGCGTGTACTCTGAAAACTCTTCCAAGCCAAGGGTTTAGCTATGGGCTCCTCTTCTAGAACTGCTTATTGGGGTCTTTTCAAAGATCTCTGAGGATAATGAAATAGTTTCAGTGGATATTTTGGTGTGGAAGATATTTCAGTGAAAAGGTAGCTACGGAGTCTCCTCTCAGTTTTTCCATGGTTTCCCAAAGGTTTCTCTTGGGTTGTGACCTCTCTTTGAACTTTGCATTCTTACTTTGTATAAACAATAAAATTAAAGGGAGGACTGTCCTGCACTCCCAGGGCAATGCTGCAGTGTGCTGCTTGGACATTAAAAAGGTCACCAAAATCACTGGCCTGAGTACTTCAGCCAACATTTTTTCTCCTCAGAAATGTGAAAATTAACTCGAGAGCTAAAAAAGAAATCCTAAAAGATTTTTCTCTCTCCGGAAAAAGAATAAAATCTTGTAGAACAAAATATTTTTGCACACCTTTATGGCTAATGCCCCATCTTCACTGTGGGATTTCCAATTATTTTTAAAACTTTTATCTTTAATAGTAGCACAAATCTGTGTGGACATGAAACACAGGCAAACAAAACTCAGCTTTATTCCTGGAGAAACAACCAGAGAAAATGAATTCCCCGTGACCAACATTAGTTACACCAGTTGAGGTTCTGTTGGCAGGCATCCAAATATTGCAGTGGTGATGGTGAAATAATAACTTATAAAGAGCACAATCATGCAAATTATTGGAACTAATACCTCTCTTGTCCATCTCATTTATTTGAGGAGTAGCAGATGACTGCAAAGAGTGTTTGTAATGCAGATCCCAAATGCAAAGAGGAGTTTGAAGCTGTTGTTGCAAACTACTAAGAAATCTAGGATTTAAAAAAGCAACTACTGCCTATTTTTTTTTCTTTTCGGCAAAGAAGATCTATGGGCTTCTGGATCTATAAAATCTGATTCACAGTCAATGTAAATCAGGGTCATTGAAGGGCACTGGCTGGCCCTCAGGAAACACATGTATTTGGTGAAAACTGAGAAAAACAATAAAATTCAGTGGAGTTGGGATGGTGTAAATGTCACCTGAGAATATGGCCAATATTGTTCCATTCTCCAATTGCTTTCAACCAGCATGAGAAACATTATCTGCCATTTCTGTGACCATGTGCAAAGTGACAGTGCAAAGCTTAGTTTATCCTATGCTGCTTGCACTCGGATTTTTTTCTGTTCCATTATGGCAATTTCTGCATTCAAGATTAGAATTATCAGTTTTAATGTGTTTGCTTACATAAAATGCAAGTTGTAATTAAATTTCAGGCTGCTTAATTGTGCCTTCATTTGTATAAATTAGAAAAAGTGAAATAATAAAAAAATCACCTTTCATTTTCATTTCCCTCTCAATATTGCATCTGAATTAATAGTCAAATAAAAGAAAACAAAATATTTTTTTTAAGAATCAGTGTTAATTAGCATTTCTCAGCCCGGGAAGGATATGTTGCCACAGAGCATGTATCACTTGCTTCACAGAGACAAAATGTTTCAATAAAATGTTTTTCTGCCCAGGGAGTGAGAAATGAACACTGGCTTAGCAAAGCAGAATTCAAAGATTTTGCTTCATCCTGCTCATTACGGGTAATTGGAGCCAGCTCTGAGAAGGGATATAAGCTTTCAAGGTCGGATTTCAGTAGAATTAAGACACCTGAATCCAAAAGGACATAGAACATTTGTTTACTTGGACTTAAGACACTTGAATTGATGGAATTGAGTTCGTAATAACCACACCAGCTTTCAGACACCAGGCAGTCTCATGTTCCAGTGGGCACTCTCAGAGCCCCAGGAATCCACTAGTAAAATACACAGACAAAGTTGTGGATAACAGGCTGGTTTGCCCACGGGCACTGCTCTCCTCAAAGGATGCAAAACTCATGGCAACCTGTCTGCTAGGGGTGGTGTTACAGCAAAACAATGGTTGCTCTGTATTTCCTCCTTTGAAATTTTGCCTGTGGGAATTGATAGAATTATAGAATGGCTTGGGTGGGAAGGGACCTTAAAGACCACCAAGATGCAACCTCATACTATCTTAATATCTATCTCAATACTTTGTACTATCTTAATACCTTGAAGGTATTAGGAATAAATTCTTTACTGTGAGGGTGGTGAGGCACTGGCACAGGCTGGCACAGAAGAAGCTGTGAATGCTCCATCCCTGGAAGCATTTAATTCCAGGGTGGACGGAGCTTTGAGCAGCCTGGTCTGCTGGAAGGTGTACCTGCCCACATCAGGGGGTTTGGAACTGGATGATCATGAAGGCCCCTCCAAACCAAACCATTCTATGATTCTCTGAAGGGGCGTATAGGTACAAATTTTCTTGATGGAGAAAAAGCAAAATAATTCCAAATGCTGAGAAAGACATGAATATTCAATCAGCATTCACTGAGCCCTAGGTGATACCTCTTTTACACTGTGACAATTCTGGATATTCTGGGTATCCTCATAAATCACCAGCAGCTTATTAAACCAACCTGCATGTCACCAGAGCACCAGCTGCCAATGAGAGAGACATTTTGAAGTCTTCAGCAGACTCTTGCTTCCTTGCAGTGGGGTCTGAAATGAAGGAAGTTTGTGCTGATATTAGCCATGACAGAAGGTGAAGGTGATGCTGGTTGTGAAGAGCGAGCAGGACAGAAGGGCCTCACAGCAGTAAGGCTCATGGTCTCTGTAACAAACCTCAAGCAGATGGTTCCCTGTGCTGTGGGGATTGTCCTAGGAATAAGACATTGCCAGGACAGAGTTTTTGATCCTAACAAAGGAGCACACGCTGCAGGCATTGCTGTGTGCAGGCACCACTAGCTCTGCTTTCTGTAAGGTCTCCTTGCCTTCCTCATCAGACTGGAAACTGATGGGGACACCTGAGAGCAAACCAGCACCACGCACAGATGTACCTACTTTAGATGCAAAGCAGACAGGGACTGCATCTTTGAATGTCTCCTTTGCATTATCACTGACCTGGCTTGTCTGCAAGAAGAAAGGGCTCACTCTGCATTGCACAGGGCTGGCGTGTCCCTAGGCTGACACACACAGCATCTTCAGCAAAGGCTCTGTGCCAGGGCTGATAGCATAGGGTTAAAAATGTTTCTAAAATCATGGGAATAGATTCAGAGGGGGTGAAAGGAAAGGTTGGGCCTGGGTAGGCCTGGGAAAGGAAACCAGAACTATGTAGGCTCTGGGCACAAAGACTGAACTTTGTTTTACTAGACCATGTGAAATTACACCTGTGTAAGCATCGTATGATAAATGTAATGATTGTTTAGTAATGGAATTATTGTTTAATCATAATAAGAATCATGAGAAACTATGTAGTCGCAACAAGAATCATGAGAAGCAATGTTTGGGGGGGCTTGACAATAATTATAAGACACATGCTTGGGTAAAATCAATGTATACAATAGAGCAATATGAGTTCAATGATTAACATATAGTTATATAATGAAAGAGTATAAAAACGTGTCCATCTCAAATCCACGTCAGAGTCAGATTTGAGTCTGTACCCCTGATTCCCAGAGCTCTTCAATAAAAGCACCTGCATATAATCATTCTGTGATTGTGTGTTTCCAACACTAACAGAGCTGCCTCTCAGAAGTAAGGCCTAATGGTAGACCCTTACTTAAATCATTAACATCATTACATTAAATCATGTAACATTCTGTCCCATTCTTTTTCCATGTGGAAAGGTGATCATACACAAAAGAAGCTGGGAAAGAATCTGAAGTTGTTCTATACCTTGTACGATGTGTGGGCATAATGCAGGAATACACAAGACAGCCCATGCAGGGGATATTCCAAGGAGCACCTCTGTTCCCAGGGACACTCTCTGGAACTATTAACCACAGCAGGAAGATATGGCTGGAAAACCAAGATGGAGCCCTATGTTCAGTGATAGAAAGCAGAAAAAGTTGTTATTCACTCAGTGGTCACTCACAGGTTAAAGAATTAAGCAGAAGGATTAATTAGTCTTGACTCTCAAATAAAATACATTTTCTTGGGTTTGGGGTGTGGAATGCTGGCAAAGGTATTCTTAATTGTCCAGCTACAGCTGAAGGTGACTCAAGTTAACAACTGTTCATACTTATCTTTAAAAATCAGGGCCTACATGAAAAATGGGAATAACCCACCTTCCCACCTGTTTATTTGTTTTATACCAAAGTATTACTGTACAGAGAACAAAAAGTTGAATCAAATCCTTCTTAACAAATACTTTCCAAGAAAATCTTAGAAGGAGAAACAGAAGGGCTGGGAAGGGAATGAAAAGCAGCCCTTCATAAACCCTGAGATTTTGTTTCTTAAAGAATGCTCATTAGTTCTCTGAGATTCAGAAAGCAGAGGTTCCATCTCCATCACTCCTGTGATTGTGTTTTTCTGGACTGGTTGTTTTGGGGTGTTCTGATGCAGAGGTGCCTTTGACAAGCAGGGCAGTGTTGCAACCAAGAAGCAATGTAGCTATAACTCCATGCCCCATTTGCTTTTTGGCATAATACATAGTATCATCCTAGCTTTGGAAGTGTTGTTTCACTTCTCCAGGTCTTTAGTTTTCCATTCTTGAATATCTTTATTTTTTTTTTAACAGATGCTATTTGTGGATCACTGATGCAAACCACTCTTTTGCTACTGCAGTTCCTATTATCAAGTAATATATTGTATCAGTAGATTGAATTATGCATTTAATAATCTATTATGAATATTCATACTATGAGTGGACTCTAATACTTCAATCAAGGGAATAATTTTGTGCCAACCACAAATATATTTTTTCCATATATTTTTTAAAAAGACTAGCAAAATAAAAACTTAGGAACAAAATCCGTTAAATGTAAGTAAATTTGTTGTAATTTTTTTCTTCATTTTTAACATGTAAAAATCCTGTCACCAAAGCAAGAGATATAATCAAACATGTTCCAGGATCAAGCAGACTTGAGAATGGCAGCTTCAGCTGCTGGTCAGATTTGTCTTTGATCCACCAGCTAATGCATTCTAATCAAACTGTTCAGAATCTTTTTAAACCTTTATTACTATTCATAGAGGAGAAATCATTGCACATGCAAAATTAGAATTACCTACTTGATAAGCCTGTGATAAAAATGTAGCTGACTACGGCAGAGCAGCAGCTCTTGCACCTGAGAGATAAGTCAGACTCAAGAAAGAAATGCCTGTTTCTTTCCCCTGGTTTGGAAGGTCAGGAAGAGGCAGAATTTGGGTGTGATACACTTTTCTCTGACAATGGGTGTGTGTCTTCTTGTCTTGCTGAAACACAGACTGGCAAAGAAAATGGATCACTTCTGAACAAATGTTTGCTAGTATTCGTGGTAGAAATTTATTTAGTATTTAGGATCATGTGAAAAATATGTTTTCATAAGTCTTTACTGATGCAATAACAGAATTTGACGTGAGTTTGGAACATTTAACAAGTGCATTGAAATAAATCTGCAGGGGTTGACTTTCTTCCCCCTTTTTTTTTGAGGAATTATATCTATCACATATATAGATTTATCACTGATAAGTCTACCTGCATAGTGTTTCAAATCAGGTAAAATACTTCATATGGGCCAGAAAAACTTGAAAACTTGTTCAGCCATTGCTGGCCAGCAAACAAAGGTCCTTTTCCAGTGGGAGCTTTCCAGCCACTCGGCTCCTAAGCTTCAGAATTGCATGGGGTTTTTGTAAGTTTAGGAACTGGCACTTCCTTAAAAATACGGGCAATCAAATACAGCCTTTTAAATTCACATATTTCCACATTTGGTGACTGAGATTGTAAAGGCATAAAGTACACCACACAATTTTAATCAGATTTTTATTTAGAGTTCCCATGAAGTAGGAACAGATTCTGCACCTTTGACCTGATTTTCACCTTTTCCATATCACTCAACAACTGAAGAGTTTCCTCTGTGGACTTCATCTGAATTTTAAGAACTTCATTAACTCTTGGAGTATTTGTATCTCCCATAACCAATTATCTTAGATGGGTAACTTTATCAAAAGCTTTTTGAAACTCAGAGTTAAACCCTGTGGTTACACATCTCACCATAGCAGGAATGACTTCAGAAAAGTGTTACCTGTTTCTCTGCTCTGCAGTTTCCATCCTGACACAAGTGGAAATACAATGGCTATCATCAATAGCTTTTTATCTCTCTCTATTATAAAAGAAACAAACAAAGCACTCTGGTGTTAAAAAAGATATAAATTTCTTACCCTGGTCTCTGCCTCCCCAGTAGCTTCTATATTGGTCTGAAATATTGGGGTTTTTTTTTCACCTATTGTTCATTAGAGTGTTTTGGGAGAACCATCTGTGGTTATTTAGCCAAATTAAAGTCAAATCCTATGGTGTAACTCAGTGATGAATGAGGAGCAAGTGAAAAAGCAAAATGCTTCACTGGATATAAAAAATAAAAGAAGAAATAATAAATATTGGAGAAATAATTTAACTAACTAGATTTGAGTGTGTTTCTAAAATATCCTGTCAAACAATATAGTGGTCATATTTAAGTCTCAGCAATATTTTTCTTTCTAGTCTAGACTGTTAATTCAACAGATAACAGTTTCTTTCCTTTTTTCAATTACTGACACTATAAATGTCTGCCCTCTCATCCACCTAGCTATCATTGCACCTTACTGTTTTTCTTTTCTGCTGTTACTTTCCTATAAATTCAAAGTGACCTTGACTGTCCTTTTTAAATTTTATTGGAATGCTTTAAATTTTTAGTGTCCCTCAAACTGTTTCTTTCCTTCTTTTGGATATTTGACTTGTTACCATCTTGCAGTAAATGTGAATGAACTACTGGCTCATTTTAACTGAGATGTTGTATTGACACAGTATTTATACTACATTACTGACCTTTAAAAGGGCCATGGAAGCATCAGCTTCCATGAGAGATTCAGAGGGCACTTCAGTTTTATTATCTTTCTCTGAAAAGTATTGTCTCATAACAGAAATAGATTTGAGCTGATTAAACCATGGCTCCTAGTCATACTGGAAGCTTTTCGCCATGTTGCTTGCATATGTTTCCTGTAAAATGATGATTTACATACTTTTGGGACAAGGGAGAATTTTTCCTTCAAGTTTTGAAGGGACAACAGTGGTAGTGTCCTGTATTTTTTCAGCAGTAGAGTCTAATTTTATAGACTCAGACTTTAGCCCTCATAGTGTGAGAAAGATGTTCTTGATATGTGTGGAATTAAGATTTTTTTGAGGAATTCCTATGAAATACCTGGTTTCCAATGACCCTGAGCCATGCAGCAACCCTGTGTTCAGCTAGTTATTAACAGTCTGACTCTGCTATTCAAAACACAGGCTGTGAACAGCCACAGGAAATGAACAGGGATCAAAAAGCAGCTGCTCTCCTCATAACTCTGAAAGCTAAGGACTGCCAGGTGGATCAAAATGCTCTTGGTAGAGTCTGAATTGTTCCCAGGTTCCTCTCCAGAGGAGAGGAGGTCTATTAGCACCGTGTGGTCTGTGCCACACCAGAGAGAGGAGGTCTATTAGCAGAAGTTACATGCAATGTTTAACATGTCCTTTTCTTTTTAACCTTTGTCCTAGACAACTCTCTTGAAAATGGAAATTTTATGACTACACTGATAAGTCAGAAGCCTTGGTCAAAGAACATATTAAAATTGCTTTTCTCTTTAGCAAAGTGATTCTTTAAACCACTGATTTCATACCTGGATGTCTCAGTTCCAAGATGCTCCTGGTTTCTAGTATACAAATATTGTTGAGGGTAATAAAGAGGAGACTGAGGGGAGAACTCTACAATCCACAGCTTCCTCACGAGGGGAAGCAGAGAGGCAGAACTGATCTCTTCTCTCTGGTCACCAGTGACAGGACCTGAGGGATTGGCTGGAGCTGGGTCAGGGGAGGTTGAGGCTGGGAAATGGGAAAGTGCTCTTCCCCCAGAGGGTGGCTGGGCACTGGAACAGGCTCCCCAGGGAAATGCTCACAGCACCAAGCCTGGCAGAGCTCAAGAAGTATTTGGACAATGCTCTCAGGCACACAGTGGGATTCTTGAGATGCTCTGCACAAGGACAGGAGATGAACTCACTGATCCTTCTGGGTGCCTTCCAACTCAGGATATTCCATGATTCTGGGATTAGTGAGAAAGGACTTTCCACCCCTACTGATGCAGAATGATGTCTACTTTTATTCAGAAAGGCATCTTGAGAATTAATTTATGCCTCTAAACCACCAGTCTCAGAGCATCAACTAAAATCCCAGAAACAAATAAGAGAGTGAGAATTTTATTAGCAACATTTTTGGAGCCTTTATTTCATCTACCTACACTCCACCATGCTGTGAGTTGCATGGAAGTCTTAGTTCCAGCTCTCTCATTACCCCTCCAATCTAAATGCTTTGAAAGATTCAGTTCATCAACCCAAAATGCAATCAGCTCAGCCAGCTAAGTGAACACAACAGAGAAATCTATATCATTTGCCATGCAAGGAAGAAACATTGAGATTGATTCATTAGAGTCTGTCTTTCTTATGCTAACCTGCTCAATCAGAAAGCACATCCTGTTGAAAATTTAAAGGACTTCCTGATAACTTAATAACAATATGGGAGCAGAACCTCTCTGTCAGCAGGTTTAACTCTGTAGTTTTCCATTAGCTTTGAATTCCCTGATATAAATCACTCCTCTAAATTCCTCAGATGTTAGAAGCAGAGGGTCTTGAGTCATGAAATCACTTATATCTGGTCATGCCTTCCTTCAAGGGGAAAAAAAAGGCAAAAGCAAACAAACGAACTAATTTAATTCTGCTGCAGTATATTCAGCATGAATGGGCAACAAATGCAGTCTGGAGGTACCACAGATCATAATTTATCACAATCAGGATAATTTATTTCCAGATTTTCTACACAGCAGATCAGAATAAAGAGAGAAATCTCAAATGTGCAAAGCACTTTTTGTGTACCTGCTACCATTAGTAAAAGTCTCAGCATTAATTTACAAACCCCAGACTTCTGTTTGGAGATGGGAATTTACCTAACTGTGTATCCTCAAAGGTTTCTGCTCAGTTAATGAAGTGTGAATGGGTTTCAGAGAGGAGCACAGGGCTTTTTTTATTCAAGTTCTCCATGAATAAAACACTCTGGCCCAGATAAATGGACATTCTAATTTAAAGATGCAGTTACCCGGGCTGGATCATCAGGCCTACATCCTTCCAGCTCAGAAAAAAAATATTACCATAAGTTGTGAACTGTCCTTTTAATGCATGAACTGGTGGTTGAGAGTGCTACTGAATCACCAAAGAGCCTCTTCCCTAGTGCATCACTCCAGGGGCTGTCTGACTCTGCGTGAAAGTAATAGTGCAGTTACTGTGAGTAACACACACTTGCAGCAGTGTATGCCAGCCCTCTTACATGTGTCACTGAATGCTCCTGGCCTGTGCAAACAATAGTCACTCTAACCTTATTAGTCAGACTTCAGATGCCTTACACACGGCCTTTATCTATATTAATAATCTAATACTGATAGTAATTGAAAATTTTGTTTTCTTTAGGTTTCCTATATTGCATATTCAATTTTTCTATTTATATATATATATATAGCATTTTTAGGGTGGGTTGCATTTTATTTTATTTTATTTTATTTTATTTTATTTTATTTTATTTTATTTTATATTATTTTTTATTATTCTTTTTTATTTATTTTTTATTTGTTTGGGGTTTAATTACTGTAATGTAATCAAATGTAATCAATGTAATTGGTAATCTTCAAATGATAGTTCCTTCTGAGCCTCCCTCCTACAGGCATTTCTTATTTAGCACAGTCAGTTAAAATTTAGCTCAGAATCAAGGTGCTTCAATGCAGGATTCTGTGCACAGGAACCTGTATATAAGCAAGATATGTAAATTCCTATTACAGATCTAGTTTGCTGATTAACCAGGATGGACTTGATTTTTTTCCCCTTTTTTTTCCTCCCTAAACACAGATATTTAGTTCCATTTGTGAGGTCACAGTGTACTTAAGGCATCCATTTAAATGTTTCATATACAAATCTGCTGTGAGATTTGCAACCAGGAGTGGTACCCTATCCTTACAATCCAGGGCAGAGTGAATTTCCATGTACTGTTCACACACCTACAGGTAAATATCCATATGTAAGAATCTTTGACTGGAGCTGAACTCCATCCTACCTCTACAGTAAAAGCAACAAAGGAAAGCTGCATCTTTACTTAAGGTATGACCAGGTTCTGTGTTCTCCTGGAAAGAAGACAAGTTTTCTTACCTAATTGCCAAGTGCTTTACATCCACACACAGATTTTCCTAAGAAGTCAGGAAAGATTTTTACATGGCTGTTATGGTGAAGCAGTTGAGTTGAAGAGTCCTCTGAAAATAAAGATATGTTGAATTCAATAGGATTCATTTTATATAATTAGAAGTTGTTGTGGTTTAACCCCAGCCAGCAGCCAAGCCCCCAGCAGCTGCTCACTCACTCCCCTACCAGTGGGATTGAGGAGAGAATTGGAAGGGTAAAAGCTGGAAAACTCATGGGTGTAGATAAACACAGTTTAATAGAGAAAGCAAAAGAAAGCACACAAGCAAAGAAAAACAAATAATTAATTCCCTGCTTCCCAAGGGCAGGCAGGTCTTCAGCCATCTCCAGGAAAGCAGGGCCACAACACATGTAACAGTGACTTGGTGAGACAAATCCCATCATAAAAAAAAAAAAAAACCTGCTTCTTCATTCTTCCCAATTTTATATACTGAACATGATGTCACTGGAATATTCCCCTGGTCAGTTTGGGTCACCTGTCCTGGCTGTGTCTCTTCCCAACCTCCCCTGCACTCCCAATTTCCTCCCCAATGTGGCCAATGGAAAGGAGAAAAGGCCTTGGCTCTGTGTGGGCCCTGCTCAGCAATAACAAAAACATCTCTGTATTATCAACACAAATCCAAAACACAGCCCAATACCAGCCACTTGGAATAAAATTAACTCCACCCCAGCTGAAACCAGCACATATGCCCACCAGCTATTCTTTGTACGTATGTATAACAATGAGCAGGGAAATGGAAAGGTTTGACTTGGCTCTGGGTTGTGTGTTGTTTGGTTTTGATCCAATACTTTATATAAAGGTTGTCTGAAGTATAAACCTGTTTATTAAACATTTGCTGCTTCCCTATGCACTTGAATCCATATTTTATGTTAAAGGTGAGTTTGTTTCAGAGCTGCAAAAGCAAAGCTATTGCTTCAGCCATCGTAAAGCACCTGGTTAAGCACGAGCCACACATCATTAAGATTTGGTAGCATTCTGCATGTGTGCATCATCTGAAAAGCTAAATTAGAATTGAACAAACAAAACAAGCAAACAAACAACAACCAAAAAAAGATAATAAAACCTGAGGTGTAGGTTTCAGCGATTTAAGTCTTGTTCGTCTTCAAACAGACTTAATGTGCTGTATTACAATCCAGCCAAATTACATTCAGATCAGCATGAAAACAAATTCAGGTGCAAAATGGGCTTAATTATGCTATAAAGAAAAGCATCAGCAATAGCAGAAGGGGGCACTAGAAACTAGGTATTATGTTTTCTGAATTTGTTTCTTCTTTTGCAATCACCTTAATATTTATAATATGTATTAAATAAATGCATGCACATATCTCATTTATTAACTAGTTGCCTTTGCACTCTTTCCCAAGGCCTTACTGATGTACTGGGATGTGCATCCCACCTTCAGCCCTTACCTTTTCTGACTGGTGTTCTTCAGCTGCTCTAAAGTTGCATAAGGGTTGGCCACTTCAGCAAGCCCAGCAGGGGTAATTGCACACTACAGCAGTTTCCTTTTAGTAAAATGTGACAGCAAGCCTGCAGAGATGTGGAAACAAAGAATTGCTTTCCAAATGAAGCATTATCTATTAACCCCTTAGAGGAACAAAAGCATTTGGAGGAAAGTACAAAACCAGCTGAAGGAGTGAAAGTTGAGTACCTACAGCAGCATCCACATCTCATTGGAACTTGCTTTCAAAGAACCTGGAAAGTTCTCTAGAAGCAAGAAGGATCACTATCTCCTCTCAGGATAAACATGTCTTTGTCTTTCCCATAGTAAAAAGATATTTTTTGCCTGTTTTATTCAACTGGTTTCACTGAAGAGCTTTAATTATTCCAAGAGCGTTATGATTTTTAGTTTCCTTTGATTGCAAGCATGATCTTAGGAAAGAAAACTTTTCCAAAGGAGGCATTTAGAAAACAGTGGCTATCCTAGCTACTTTAGAGTTAAAGCTGTATGGCTTTTAATCCTGGTGGTTATTTGAATTTCTTTGGCTTCACTCAATTTTGATATTCTCTGGTCCATCATCATTCAAACACAAAAACAGGGAACTCTTCTTAGAGCCACAGTAAGACTCTCTAACTTGAAAATCTTCTATGTGCAATACAGTTTCTCTCTCTCTTTTTTTTTCTTTGCTAATTTTAGGTGTCAAAGGACTCTTCCCTTCCTTTGAAAAGCCACAGACCTTTCCATGGGCCAACAGGTTTTATAGACAGAGATACCTTTTTTATTTATTCTTTTTCACCATCTGTTAGCTAATGTCAGGAAGATGTCCTATCCAAGAAGGCAACATAAGCTAAATTTTATATTTTGACATGTTTTACTTGGAACAACATTGTCTCATGTAAGATGCTTGTGCCCATGGCAGTGGGGTTGGAAGTAAATGATATTTAAAGTCCCCTCCAACTCAAACTCTTCTAGAGTTCTATGATTTCTGACTCTTTTATTTATCTTAAATTTTCCATTATTAAATTTAAAGCTATTATGCTTTTCATTTGAAGACATACTCAGAAATCTTTCCCAAGTGTCCTGAAATGAAATAAGAAAGGGAAGAAAATATGCTTTAAAAATTTATATTGAGGGGTTATGGTGGATGACCCTGCAATTAGAGGTTAAGAAAAAGCTAAAGGCATGCTATCCTTTTAATGGAGGTTCTAATTCAGATGTTTTTTCTCCCCACGTAGAAGCAGGTACACAGAGACTCTCTGCACACAGATGGATGCATGCAGGATCTGCTAAAAGTGTTTCTAATTGTCTGAGTTTAATAATTGATAATATAGACAGAGCTCACAAATTTTCCTTTTACATAAAAAATAATTGTGCCTGAGTTTCACACAGTCTGAAATGAAATGTGTGAAGTGCTCCAGGGACCAGCATGTACGTGCTATGAAAGATCATTCCTCTTGATAAGAAGGAGTTAGAATATGTAATAACTTTTATTTATTTAGACTGCAGTGGCATTCCAAGAGCTAAAGCAGGGCTGGTGAGCCACGGTGACAGGTGATGGCCATTCTCTTCCCCATAAGGAAGCAGTAGAAGCTGTTTCCTACCTTCGTTCTTGCATCCTTTTGCTCTCATCTGAAAGCTCAGAACAGGACCTCTGGCCTGCCAGGCTACTCCCTCTAAGGTGTTCTACCTTTCTTTCATGCAGACTTCTCTTTTATGCCCTTTCTTTCAGTCTCCTGCACCTCAGGGAAGCAAAGAAGAGGCAGAAACAACTGCTTCAGATTTCTCCTATTTTCTTCTTCAGTTTGGTGGAAGAAGAAGGATTTTTCAAGGACTGAGAGTAGCAAAGGGCACAGGGCATACGAGTGATGTCTTAGGAGGATATAAGATCCTTAAATTTGGAGAAAACAAAAGCTATGAAAAGACAGCAAGGGAGGAGAGGTGAAAGCTGCATGGTGGGGGAATCTTCCAGGAAACAGAGGTCAGAGTGCATCAGAAGGAAAAGAGACAAATTTATGCTGAAATATGATGGATGAGCAAGATGAGACAAGTGGGCAAGAGAATGAAGGAAAGAAGGAAAGAAATGACAGATAACTGTAAGTGTGCAAGATTCTTAGTCTGTGCTTTAGAAGTTGAATTATGATTTAAAAATGTGTCATAATCTTTACATATATTTATAGAAAAAGAGATGAAACTCATGGGCCAAAAAATATAGGAAGAGTCTAGAGAATGAACAGAAGAACTGTGGAATACAGTAAAAACTTTTTTCTTTTTTCTGGATTTCCAGAAGAAGATATAAATGTGCAAAAAGAAACTGATAACAGGAAGCAATAATTTTAGCCAAAATTATTTATGTTTGCAGAAGTCAGGGTTAGGTCTGAATAGAAACCCATCAAAATTTAGGTCAGTATTGTGTCAAAAGGCTTTGGATTAGAGTTCAACGAACTCTATCTGTTGAGATGCCTGATGAAAAGTGTTTTGGTTCAGCAAACAAAACATAACCCAGCCTTATGAAGTTCTTATTGTGACTGAGACAGAAAAAAAGGTACTTTCACAACATTCTGGTTGCGGTCAAGAGTCCACAGGTAATTTGGAATATTGCCTGTGACCACCTTGACTCCCTGCAGTGAGATTTGGTGAGGGGTTGGGAAGGGCAACCACTGACAAAAAAACCTCCTGAATGTTTTCCATGCTGCTTGCTAAACTCAGAGATTATTTTGCAGGTCCAGCTTTCTGGACATTGTTTTTCTGGGAGGATGAGCAGCAAGATATCACCTTTCAAGAGGCAAAGTGAAGCTCTTTTGTCCCAGTATTCTTCTGTGTGGGTTTGCAAGATTGTGCTCTTGGATTATCAAATTGACGTGCAATGAATGCTCAGGAGATGGATTGGGTTCTTCTGGGCTTACTTTGCTTTGTAATGATGTTCTTATATGCTAGCCTAGACAGTACAAATAATACTGTGCTGGCAAATCTTCTGTGACTTTCTCAAGTGTGCCTGCATTGAATGCTTTTGTGTGTTTGAAGTCACAAGCTTCCATCTCTCATTCGAAGGCACAGCATCCTTTAATGTGTGTGGTCAGGTGCCTGCAATTCCTTTCCTTCAATGCAGAGAATCAGCACTCCAGAAAACGAGACACAGATCCTATATATGGGAATAACTCTGGATGAAAATGACTCCTCTGTTGTACTTCTGTACTAAAACTGGCTTCATGTAAAGAATTCTCTCCCCACTCGCAACCCCTTCCAAGAAAATCAAAGAAATTCAGTGAAGCACAGGAAGCTGGATGCCAAATTAAAAAAATAAAAAACAGTTGTCACTATCATGGCAGTCACCCTTAATTTTGTAAAAATCATAGGCAAAAGCTAGCCATGAAATTAAGAAATCAGAATGAAATAAACAGTGGTTAATTTAAATGCAAAATTGGCTCAGGAATAATGCTTTTCCAGTAGTGAGAAAGTCTGTGTGAAATTACAGCAATGTAATAAATGGCACTGGTAAATGCACAGATTCTGATTGTGACGATAAATGGCAGTGATGCAAAATATGATTTTAAAATGTAGATTAAAAAATCACTATCATTCTATAGCAGAAATAGATGATATTTGAAATGATTAATTTATGACAATTTAATAGTCATTAACTCAAATCTAGAAATAAAACAGGGCTGGAAATATATTTGTGTTATATTAAAGATGTGCTCATAAAAGGTTTGTGAAGGGTTACTAAGTGGTTAATCAATTGCAGAAGATTGTTCCAGAGTTTCTTCTTCCTCGTTGATATGATACCCTCGATAGACCATTATGATCCTTAGATAAAAAAGATCTTTAGATCATTGGTTTCTTTTTTGAGATAGTATCCTTTCTTCCATTCTTGAATTAGTCCCAGAGGTTGATGGTCTTACAAAGCTGAGCACAGAGAATTGTCGCTGTCATAGACTCTATAAATAATTACCCTATATTTTCAAATAAGAAGTCACTTAAAACAAAAGACTTCATGCTTTCATTTTAAAAAAATGAACATGCTCTATAATGAAAATTCAATATTTTATTCAAGAAATGTATGAACAAAGGAGACCAACATATCTCTTGTAAATGTATATTTCTTAACAAAAGCGCTTCTTGAACATGGATCTTAATAGCAACATTCCTTTTATATAATTCATTAGCTGTGTAGGACTGAGAAAAATTCTGTCATTTTATCTCCTCAAAAGATGAATATGGATAATGTGAAGTAATTGTGAGAGGAAAAGAAAAAAAATCTTTCCTTTTGTCAGAGGATGAAATTTATGTAGACATACCAAAAACTTTGCGCCATTTTCCAGTGAAAACACTATTGGGATATTCTGTACAGTTGTGGCAGGATTTTGGGATTTAGGTTGTGAGTTGGAATTATGAACTTTAAGTTTGTTCATTAGTTATAACAGTGGGATATCCATTTTCAGAGCTGTGCCTGTTGCACACCCAGCGCATTCAAACTCCTGCTGGCATGGTCCAAGCGGTTTCTGGACAGGCACCTGCCCAGGTGGGATAATGGATTGCCTGGAGCATCAAAAGTCAAACCCACTGACTGACCCAGCTTTTAGAATTAATATTGGACTGTTTGTTACAGGAGCTGTTCAGATGGGAATTTCAAACTACAAATTCCCATCTGAGTCAGCTTCTGCTGCATCAGGACCATTTTATACATCTAGGTATGATGAGTGAAATCCTGGGTGAACTAAACTAAAGATTTTTTTACACCACTCCTGCTACAGGAGTTTTGTGCATAGATAATATCATTGAACATAAACAATAGAAATATTTTATTGAAGTTAACACATTCAAGGCATTTTTTTTACATGTTTAAGGCGTATTCATAACCAAGAGTTGCATATGCCCTGGGGTTCTCATGTTAGTTGGGCCATCTGGCTTGTAAAAACTGAGCAAAAGAATGGTTTGGGACAATTTCTTGATTTGGGTGAAAATATTGATGCAAGGACCCTCTCTCATAAAGGAAGTTCTCATCACCATCAGACATCATATAGTTGTTTGGGCAAATTAAATTGTCATGGCATTACCTTCTGCCAGAATCCCAACAAATTTATCTCTCCTTGTAGCCCTTTCTCTTTCTCTCTCTCTCTCTCTCTTCCCTCTTTCTCTCTCTTTCTCTATCTCTCTCTTTCTCTTTCTCTCTTTCTCTCTCCAGTTTTTGTATCTGTGTAACAGTTCTGATCATTCACGTGTAAGTAAAAAAAAAAAAATCAGTTCAGGATAGAATAGGTACTGAGACAAATGATTGTACACAGACAATGAAAAACCATACCTCGCGAGAGTGTGCTGAAAGAGCTTGCCTTATTTAGCATAATAAAACAAAGGCTGTCAAGGAATATAACTGTGATCTATAAATATGCCAGGGGAGTAAGCATTAGTGAGAGACAAGTACTGCAAAGCACAATGTTTTTACATAGCTACTGTAACATAGCCATGACTTGACAGGTACTGAAAGCTAGACATTGATCCCCACGGAAGAAATGAGACATAGAGAATATTCTGATAAGAGTAATATAGGTAAAAAATATGTGAATTTTGTACTGAAGCTATAGTTTTATGTAAGGGAACACATGCTGCATGCCTGGGACAGAAAAACACTGGTCTTCATGGCCCAGGAAGTCCCTTCCTTTCCAATATTCTGTGTTTCTTTTTCATATTGTTAGAGGATGATGGTCTTTTGTCTGCTGGATTATCTTTTCCTCTACTAGACTGAGGCATGTAGTGACCACCATCACCATCACTGCTGTACTTTGTGATCTGCAGCCCAAAACACAAGCCTACAGGGCTTCTGCCCTTTGAGTGATTGTCCATCTGGATGCATCTTCCTGTACCAGCCATGGTGATGCCTACTAACATCCTGTGGTTCCTGCATCTGTGTACTGAGCAAAATAGGGTGGGTTCAGAACCATTTGAAAGCTGAAGAGGACCACCTTTCAGTCCAAATTCAACCACAGTCTACATAGCCTTGAACGACATTTCATATAATAAAATTTCAATACGCAAAGAAATCACTGATTTCTGGTGGAATGGTGCTATCGTCATCTACGTTGGTGATCTTAATTAAAAATTTATTCAATGATTTTAAACTCATCAAATTACTTATAGGATTCATTATGCTTCAGCTGCATCTGATAATCTTTCATTTAGTCAGGGTTCTCAGTGCTCCATCAAGCTGTCCTGCTCTGCAAGTCACTTGATGATGTTGTTTGTATGAGTATAGTGAAACATCTGCATAATGGAGACAGCAAGACAGGAGTCTGCAGGTCCTGTCTGGATGTTTTAATGATACCCCTGTTTGGCTAGACTCATTCATAATGGCACCTGTGAAGTGGGAAACATCTGCAAGATGGATTTTTCAGGAAAAGAAAAAAAAGAAGAAGTGTCACAACTCTTTTAAAAAAGTAATTAAATTGAATTCCTGCTTTTTGGCAAGGTCCCTAGGCAAGAAAAAAAAAATTACAAATGAAATAAACCAACAGCTGAAGGTAATCACAAGTCACGTGTGAACAACAGTGTTTTTCAAAGAGTGTCTTTAATAACGACATTCAGATTTCAGCAGGCACTCATCAACAGCATAGGAGTCTTATTAAAAGCAATCACAGTCTTTTTGCTCATCTCTCTGAACACTCTTCACTTCAATAAGCTTCAGTTCAGTCCAATTAGTCAGTGCAATTTAGTTTGTTCTATGCAAGTCACTGGGTTTTAATTGAGTCCAATTAGGCACAAATCAATAAAAGTCAATTCAAACTAATTGTCTTCTATGCAAATCAATAGGATTCAATTAAATTCAATGAAGGTCTTATTCACTCTAATGACTGACCTGTTCCCCCTCTTCAGTTATAAAAAGAGGACACACATAGGGGTCCTTGACAAGTATATCTCTTTTAGTGAGGAGATAGAAATCATTAGGGAAAGTATGGAGAAAAAGATATGTAACTGGGTTATCCTTTTCCCATGTCTCACTCTTCAACAGTGAATTTTCTGCAACAAAATCTTCTCATTCAGGTTATGCAGAGAGTTGAATCCATGTGCAAATTTCAACACACCTACATGAAAACTGAGCCATGCAGTCACAGAATTTAAAAATTAAAGAATGTATTTACTCTCATTCACAATGCTTGTTTTTAACCTAGAAATTTATCTTGATTTTAAAATGCAATCGTGCTAAAATGTGAAGTTTGCTGTTAGCCATATGTTTAATTTACAGCAGCCTTCTGAGGAGTTAATCCATGGAATAATAAGCCTTCCAGTAAAGATCTTATTACACAGTTCTACAATGTGTATTACAAAGAAAGACTCACTATAAATAGAGGAGGGAAGGTATAAGTTATGATAATCACATAATCATTGAGATATGTACTGGTTTTGGCTGGGATAAAGTTAATATTTCTCATAGCAGCTCATGTAGTGCTGTATTTTGGATTTGTGACAAGGAGAGAACTGAAAGCACAGTAATGTTCTAGCTGTAAAAATACAGTTCAGCAACAGCTCTGCACAAAGTCTGCCACCATTTGAGCATGCTCACAGCTCAAAAGTGGGGATGTTTTTGCATTCAGATGGAATTTGATAAGTTTTGATTTGTCTCCATTACCTTGCATCCTGTCAGTCAACAGAGTCTGGTTCCTTCTCCTTCATTCTTTCTCATCAGGTATTTATACACGGGGATAAGATCCAGCTGAGCTTTCTCTTTTCCGACCTAAATAGTGTCAGCTCTTTCAGCCTTTTCTCATATGATAACACTGATAAACAGCAAGAATAAATTATGTAACAAAACTTTTTTATGGTATTACTTCATGCAAATATCTTCTTTAGAACCACATTTTTGACTTGTGTTTAGGAATCCAAAATTTACCTTTTGCAATTAGTACCAAATTAGCACTCATTAAAGACCTGTATTTTTGGGAAAATTGAAAGCAGAAAACATATGTAAAAGGAAGTCCATGCAGGTTTTCCTTATAGTTGAGTAAATATCCTCTATATTTAAGATATGTCTAAATCTGCAAGACTGCTCAGAGGCAAGACCTGATGGACTGAACAATGTGCTCTAGTGGAAGGTGTCTCTGCCCATGGGAGGTTGGGATTAAATGATTTTTAAAGTCATTTCTAACCCAAACCATTCTACAATTCTATTACCCTATTCTTGGTGAAGAATGTGGCCTGAGGACTAATGCCCCACACAGTCCAGGATCACTCTGGAAAGGATATTTGCCATGGAAGGCAGTGATTAATGCCTTAACTTGTTTAAAATGTTGCTGTGTTGTGAAGCACACCCTCCTGATCTCCATGGGGTTAGGATGTGGGTGCTTCATAGTTCCAGCTGTGCTCAGCTTTGCTCTCTAAACAGTTTTAGTGGCTGGGATAGGCTGTGATTCAAGAAAAGGTAACTCAATCCTTCAGGCACCTCTGGAATTCTTTTTCTGTTCTGGTAATGCCCTCTCTGAGGTGCGCAGAATGCCTGAATGCAGCAAGCGCTGGGCCAAGCCCTTTGGAAGGATGGAGCTCAGGGAGAGACAAGGTGATGCTGAACCTGTGAATGAGAACAGAGAGCTGCACAGGTGCATTGAATAATGAGAAATTAAGGAGAGAAGTTGGTAAACCAGCAATGAAAATCTAGAACAACTGCAAAGCAAATCATCCCTTAAATTTGACAGTCAAGTAGATATTCCTTTCGAAAGATCCGTATCAATACTTCTTGAAAATAAGGAGAAACCAGGAAAGGTGACAGAATAAATAATTTCTGGATTAAAAAGCAACTAATTACTAAGAAATTGAACCCTATTTCTGCTAAAAATACGCTTTAATTTTGTTCACTACTTTGAAATATAACATGTTGGTTTCATGTGGTAAAATAGACCTTGTGGTGTATTATTTTTATTTGTGCATTAGTTGTATGTGTTTCTCTAAAACCTACTTTAAAAACAGAATTTTGTAGAGAGTTCGTCAAACTGAGGTAGCCCTTGAATATGGAATAAAGTAGTAGAGATATTACTTTGATTTCAGACTAAAAATTCTGTTAGATGATTTTTTTAAATATTTGATAATCTTAATTTTACATGTCCAAAATATACTTACATTTTTGAGGAAGATATGATAGTTTTTTAATTGTATGAGCAATAACAGTGTATGTCTGGGGCAGTTTTAAAGCTTGGAAATAGAATCTGAATGTAGACTAAAACATATACGTACAGCATAGTAGATAGATTTGTTTGGGGCAGCTTAGCCCCAATCCTTTCTATGCATTTTGCTATATGTGTTACATGCAATGAACATTTGGCACAGTAAAAGCATCCCTGATGCCAGTTAAATGTCTGACATAAATTAATCAGCTTATTCATAAAGAGCAAAATTGTCCTGATGTAGCACAGAATTGAAACAGGTTTCAAGTGCAGAGATCTGTCATTATAATTGCTACTTTGACTGAAAAAAAAAGAAATGTATGTATACAATGAAAGCACAACTCCCCTTTCTTAAATGGGGGAAATGTGTAGTTAGTTGGCTTCTTAGATAACAGCAGGACAAGGACAAGTATTTAAAAATCTTCAGTTAAGCTCTGCAGTGCAGTTTGAGAAGTGTAGTTGGAGATGTAGTGCTGGTTTTGTGGAGTGGCTTTCACATGGTATCAAACTGCAGTATGGGACCAAGCTACTTATGTCAACACATTAGAGATGAGATTATTAAAAGTTGTATCATATCCTAAATGGCTTTCAAGCTTGAAGTAAATGAGAATGTTTTTTTTCCTACACAAAATGAAGTCACGAGTAGAAAGGAGATGAAAATTTCTGCCCTAAAGCCTCATAAGAAAAAAAAAACCTACTTCCCAAATTTTTGCCTACCTGTATGTCTCCAATTTCAAAGTGCCTTGTTTTCCATTACATAAATTATGTCTTTATACTGGATTGTTCTTGCTCATGCTGAGTAGTAACTATTTCTATGTCTCTACTGATGTCAACAGCTTTGTTGGAGACTAAACCTGACTTCCTGCAGGGATCATGTTATAACCTAGGTATGCAAATATAAAAATAGTGTTCAAATTATTATGATTTCAATGTATTTTAGGGAAAAAAAAAGGTAGAAGTTCTCCTTTTTTTTCTCAATTCATTTCTGCTGCAGACACATATTTATTAAGAAAGGGGAAGAATGGATAGAATCTTTCTTAACCTTAAATGTACTCAATGTTCCTCCATTTCAAGTGCAGCCATGGCTTACCAAAGTCTATTATCAATTTGCAAAGTTTCTGTTAAAGTAGATGCTCAAATGCACAACCCAGTGGAGTTAAATGGATATGGAGGCAATATTTGTCCTAAATGTTTCTTGAATTGATGAGTAGACTGAAAACAAATATATAAAAACAAAATACACAAACTATTCTTGACTATATAATTTAAGAATGCACATAAACTTGGAAATAAGACCTGGAGGAACAGCATAACAAAATCAAATTAATGCTTTACTGAACAACCATGAAAATTCATCAAATACATAATAAGCAATTTTATACTATACAAAAGGGACTGTAAAAAGGGCAAAGTACCATTTACTAAACTGATAAAGAAAAGATCTACTAGTTTCACTGTAGGTATGAGTAGTCCAGGCTGTGAGCAACCTGGTCTAGTGGAAGGTGTCCCTGCCCATGGCAGGAATGTTGGAACAAGGTGATCTTTAAGATCCCTTTCAACTCAAACCATTCCATGATTCTCTGACACTATAGTACTTATTCCAGTGCCAAAATAAATCATAATAAATAGGTGTGAGTTGGACCAAAAACATGTAACTTCATATCTTGTGTACAGAGGGGCCACCTCAGATGATATTTTCTCTGATCAATCTCTCAGCTTCCATGGGTTTGCTGCTAAGGATTTTCCTGAGTAATGGTGGCTACCTTGCTGATTCATTTTCTAAAGGATTTCTCCTCCGTGACCATCAGCATTACCTTTTAATCTGTAGTCAAAGAGGTCCTTTCAGATTCTGCACAAAATCAGTAAGAATATAGTTCTTATTCCAGTGAGCTCCAGCTACTCTTCTTTCTCCAGAGCAGTCCTATCAGGTATGAGGTGCTTTACTGCCTTCTATATATCTCCATAAAAAGATTTTAGTAATTATCTAATTCCACTGCTCAATTTCTCTATTTCTTACTAAATTTTCAATATATTAATTATTCTTATACTCTCCAAACTATTTTCTTCTGTAATTTAATCCACTCTCTGCTATTATTTTCATATTTTTCATCAGTCTCATGCTGTATAGCACATTTTGTTTCCTTGTTTCTCCTCTTTGTTATTTGATATTTTTAATTAATTAGTGAATGAAGAATAATAGTTTGGAAGAAAAAAAAGTTCTTATTACTGGAGAAGTTAAGGGAAAATCAAAGCTGCCTAAGACCTTCTGATTAGTTGAATGACCCATAAAGAATGGATTTCACTACTGAATTTCTTTTATCTAGGAAAAAAAAAAGTAAAAAGAGAATGAAATACTTACAGAAACAATCAGCAAAACTGTGTTTGAGAGGTTCATAGAATATTCATAGAATCATAGAACGGTTTGGATTGGAAGGAACCTCAAAGATCATCCAGTTCCAACCCCGTGCCATGGACAGGAGCATCTTCCACTAGAGCAGGTTGCTCAGAGCCCCGTCCAGTCTGGCCTTGAACACCTCCAGGGATGAAGCATCCACAGCTCCTCTGAGCAGCCTAGTTCAGTGCCTCACCACCCTCCCAGAAAACCTTTTTTTCCCCCCCAATATCTAATGTAAGCCTACTCTCTTTTAATTTGAAACCATTCCTCCTTGTCCTATCACTCCAGGCTCTTGTAAAAATTCTCTCTCCATTTTTCTTGTCAGCTTCTTCAGGTGCTGGATGGCCAAAATTTGGTCACCCCAAAGCCTTCTCTCTTTCAGGTTGAACAATCCCAATTCTCTCAGCCTTCCTCATAGCAGAGCTGCTCTGATCATCTTGGTGGCCTCCTCTGGACTGGTTCCAAGAGGTTGATATCATTCCTGCACTGGGTGCAATGCTCAATTTTGTCACTGTAATTTCCCCATCCATAAATCTGCCTTAAAGGTAAGAGGATGTGTGCAGTAATCTTGGAAGGATAGAAGGCACTGTTCAATCGGAAGGAAGGGTGGGAGGAGGGAACTTTTAAATTTTCATTCTTCCAAAGCAGAGTGTTTCGTGACACCAGCAAACATCCTCTAAAATTGTCTTTTATTTCTTTCCAATATTTCTCTTGAGTCGTCTTGTAGTCTAATGTCTTTTGTGTGTTAGTCTGAAGATAATTTAGGTAAGGGTGGGGAGAGTCTGAAGTATGTGAGAGTAGGTCTATAACATTTGTTTAGAGTGTTAGCAGAAAAGTGGAGGAAAATTTATCACTTACTCTTAGAAAGAATTTTCCTTCTGTTCCATGTTTCATGAAGAAAGAGAAGCATTTAGAAGTCAGGTTCCTCAAGTTGGGAATGGAAATAACCACTACACTTACCGAAAAATTGAAAGGTTGCAATACTTAGAATTGGTAGAGGATTCAAAAAGAAGGCAAAAGACTGAAGGAGAATGGATAAACCAAATTCACACGATGATTTATTTACCCTCTATTTTACCCTTGGAAGTTAGAGTTGTATTATTGATAGTAATAAAGTTTTTGCCTAATGTCTTATTCCCTTCAATAAATGTACTAGTTCTTTAAAGAAGATCACATTTCTCTAATGACTAAACCAAGAGAATAGGGACAACTTGGCTTAGACGAGCATAAGTATTTTTTTATACCTGGACCGTGAGATTCACTTTACACATAGTGTTGCAATAATAGCTCCCTGCCCACTTTCTGAACCCAAATCACTGCCAGGTCCTCATAAACTACAGATCTCACACATCCAGTTTGTTTCCCCCTCATCCTTTTTACAGCTGGGTCTATACTCAGGGAGACAAGGTATGAAGTATGGATTACACAAAGCTAGAATCTCCTCAGTTACCTCATTTGGCTTCTCCCCCAATCTTTTTTGATGTTTCAGTGGAACAAATGGGATGTTCTGGCCTGCACAGCAGTCAACAGAAGACATTTGTTTGAATTCTGATTTTGGCAAACATTGCTATAAATGTGGCTTGGGGATACAAATGGTGTCTGGCAAAACCAGCTGTATTTTGTTAGGGTCACCTCCAATGGTGGTAATTGAGCCAGCTCCATTTAACAACTGTTTAATTCTCTTCCCCTTTAGTGTCACATTGAATCAAAAGTTCTCATTTTAATTTTCTTTATGCTTTATTTCAAAGCTAAATGGACTGCACATATTACTCGTCTTAATCCTTCATGGAACTAGTGCAAATTGACATTTTCCACATCCCAGGGTAAGACAAAGATTAATTAAAACCTCATGCTGGCCCATTATCCTCCTGTATTAATTTTGTTTCTAATTCCCATGAATTTTTAGCTAAATTTAAAATTATTCCTTTTCCAAATATGAATAAATCCAAGCATCAGGGTCTCAAAAAAACAGAAAAACCCTCAGGAGACACCCATGCATTGGTAATATGCATGACCAAATGATGATAGGAAATTTCCCAAGACATCCAGCTCTCTAGCAAATCCCAGGCCAGTTTTGCAGACTTCAGATAAATAAAGATGAATGCCCAAACTACTAATTGCTCATCCAGTCAAAGACTATGAATCATAGTCATATCCATCTTAAAGGATTACCAGGAGGAAAAAAACAGAGGAGTTGTGGGGAAAGCTGAATGGGAAATCACTCTTATGGCTCCCTATTTTCCACATACTATAATTTCATCTTATATGGAAACACATTATATTAGTTATTTGTGTGTGTGTTTTTGTATGCCTTCTCAACCATAACAAACAAACCCAGTAAAAGAAGATAATTTGGAATGAAGACTTTCACAACAAGGATGCTCCTTCTTGAGGAGAATTGAGGAGGTAGGAAAAGATGATGAAGAAATTTGGCTGTTACTACCTTGGACTTTTACCACTTTCAGTACTGGCCATAACTTTGAGAAAATGTATTTTGATTTTGGTAATAATTATTAAATAGAAAAATTAAGCAGCCTAAAAAGAACAGAAAAAAAGTGCTGCAAGTAAATAAATGATCTATAATACTCTGGAGGTTGAATTGTAAGTATATTCAATTCAGAATTGCTAGAAGTTTGAAGAACTACATACAAAATATATTTTCCTTATGTTTTACTTCAAGCACCTGACTGTACTACACATATCTTTGCTTCCACTTTTTATAGGATTTTGTGTGTTCTAAAATACTCAAGAAACACTCAGAGGAACCATCCCACCACCTCTTAAAACCTACCTGAGATAAAATCCCTTCCAGAGCTGTCGAGATGTCTCCATTCCTGATCAGGGTAAGTTAAGCAAGCCCCGTGCTGTGGGGGGACTCTTTGTCACCCACTTCTCTAATAACTGTGGGCAGATAGAGAAAATACAGATGTGGAAATTGGAGTGAGGGTGGCACAGAGCTGGAAAGGGCACAGGTTCTTTCCTTCCACACTGCAGGGAGAGACAGGTGCTGCTCACAGGGAAGGAAAATATGGGCCACACAGAGAGAGTCAAAAAGTTTTACTCTTTTCCACCATTTTTTTTTTAATCTGTTTTACTTCCTACTCCCCATCACTATTTTCACCTGGTCTATTGCTTTCTATATCCGCAGATTAGTGGCATGTTTTCCCTTTGGACTCACACTGCATAGAAGGAACCCAAAACAGGATCTTTGTTCTAAAGAGGAAAGAGAAAGTACAACCCAGTACACCCCCTTGTAACCTGTCACAGAAGTAGAGTTCACTTGGCCCACATGCTCATACCATGTCCAGCTGCAGGAGGCAATGGCAGCCTTATTATTCCTCATGAAAAATCCAGAACACGTTTATGGAAATCCAGAGGCAGCTGTAACTTGTTATAATTTTTAGTGTATTCATTCACAGATTGTCTTTTCCCATAACTTGTACTGTCCTTCTGAATTAGTCTTTTGCTTTTATGATTTGTCACCTTGTAGCATTACGACAATATGCTGTTATTAAAAGCTAAAAAATGTTATAATTAGTGTAGAATGGAGACTAAAAGATGTAATTCTGATTGCATTCACATTACATCTGTTGTAAAACTATGTGATGAACTGGATTGAATAATACAATTATACAAGATTTCCTGCCACGTAACTATACTCCCCTGAAAAAAGTCAATTTATACATCAATTTGTAATGTTTGAAACAGTGAATAACTGTTTCAAAATGCATTTTTGTTATTAAAAACCTCTGTAATCAGAAAGTCAGGAGTATGAAAAAGTTATAAAAGTTATTTAAGACAATTATTTAATACTATTTTTATTATATTTTCTATACCTTTCTAATTTATAAAATATTTTCTTGTCACTATGCTGGCTAGTTCATAGAAAAAGAACTCATAATTTATTCTGTTACATAGGGCCAGCAAAACCCCTTATTCTTGCTTTAATTCTACTCTATTCTTCACAACATGTCACCCCTGTCTTATTGTTTGTTTCTTTTTCCTAGAAGTTAGTGAAGCAGTGTCATTAGGTGTTTCCAATTCAGAAGTCACTGTCTCTTTCTTTACAATTTTCTTAAAAAAAAAAAAAGGTATTAGGCAATGGCAATTTTTGGTTAAGTTGTTGTTAATACTGTTTGGTTTTCAATATGAAGGATATGGTCCAATAGCCCATTTCTCACCTGGAAAGGAAAATTTCAAGCAGTCTTAAAGTTCTACTGGTAGAGCCTGGAGAGCTGTAGTAATTCCCTGCCCTGCACGTTCTGACATTCAATTCCACCTACCTGCACAGCAGGACGTGTGACTGGGGGTGCATGTGGGATCACAGGTTCTTTTTCTGTGCATGGACACAGCATTTCTTTAAGAAATTAGTTGGAAATTCGATGCTGCTGGAAAACCTATTGTCTTTCTGTGCAGCGTGGTAGAAACTTGTGTGCCACAGGGAAAAAGAGAGGGAATTGCAGGAATAAAAATACAAAAATACACACGGCATCAGGAACACTGCAAATGACAAATGTAGCTTCAGGGAAACAAAAAAAAAAAATAATCCCCAAACCAAAACCACAAAATCCCCATAAACAAAACATTTTCCCTTTCAAAACTTTCCCTTTCTGAGATCTCTACTTTTCACTTTTTAATTCATTTCTTGGATAAATAAACTGCTTTTCTTGTTAATGGCTTTGTAACTCATTTCTTTCCTTCGCAGTAATTATTCATCTGTATAAAATTTTGGAAAATGATGATAAAGAAGAGCAATGTCACTCGGGTGATGATGCTTTGAATAAAAATGTATTGGCAAAGAACAACACTGGTAAAATTAAAAGCACTGCTATTAATCAGCTGACCTGACTGTTATTAACTCCAAGTCACTTGTGAACTGGATAATCTAAGCAATTATTAAAGCATGAATGTGAATTTAGCTAATGCCCTCGTCCTCCACATCATTATCTTAGGCATAATCACCCTTTGGTCCTTGAATGTCTTTTTCATCTGAGTGCAGAAAATCTCAGCTGTTTTCCTTAATGAAAGAAATACAAGGCAAAATTCCCTGCTAACACAGATTCTATGTTTTGCAGTATTCCTCTGCCATATTTGGAGGTTTGTTATGACATTAATTAAAAAAAAAAAGAAAGAAAAATACGAACAATGCATTTTGCAGTAGCATTTTTGCACTGAAATATTTTAGGTCTAAAACTAGACTTGTAAGTGCCTCATATAAACTGTGGGAAAAGATGACTTTGCAGAGACAGATTTATTCCATCAGGGAAGATTTTGAAGGCAGGTTGGATAACTGACCTCTCCCAGTGCATGCCTCTTTTCAGTGACTGCAGAAGGTTCCATGAGTAGAAAAGGCTCAGTATCTGTGCTGGATGTTGAACCCTCTCCCAGCTTGCAGAGTGGGCTGAGAAAAGAGGCAAAGACTGTGCTCTCATCCCTGGCAGTGATCCATTAGCAAGCTGAGCGAGGAACTCTTTGCAATGCTCTCTTCTGTGCCCCTGGGACCTTGGTTTGTGAGGTTTTCATGGGAGTGACCTCAACTGTGTCTCAGTTCCTTTTATCACCTTAATATCCATTACAGAGTTTAGGCTGCTCTGCTCTCCAGAAGCATCCTTTCTTAACCAATAAACGTTTCTTAGAATCCTACAAGGTAAGATAAAAAAGGAGCTGACACAACTATAGATACACAAGTAATGCCTTGTAATTAATTTTTTTAATTATTCATATCTACATACGTATGCATAATGGCTGCTTGTGTGTGTGTTGCTGTTATTGTGACTGGACAAGTTGTGCATAAAAGAGAAATTAAACCCCTTTCAAATTCTGTGCTAGGAATTAACCAGTGTTATGTATGTGTTCCCATGCTGTTGAATTAGAGAAGAAAAAAAGGAAGGGAAGGGAAGGGAAGGGAAGGGAAGGGAAGGGAAGACCAATCATTACTGCCTCGGATCCAGCCAGGTCTCAGCTCTTGAATGGTTTGGCGTCACTGGCCACACTCATGTCAGGGTCTTTTATCTGCTCTGGTGTCCCAGGGCCCTGCCCCAAGGTGGGGTTTTGGGTGTGACAGTGGCTTGGTAGCCACTTTGAGGCTGGACCAGAGGGTCCAGTGGATGTGGTATGCAGCAGTGCACTGCCCCACCCACACAGAACTTGCCCTGCCCCAACCCAAACACACGCTTCGGTTGGTTTGAGACATTAATCATTTCTATATTCCTACAATAGCTCAGTAATGTATGAAAGAGGGCATTAATAAGCTACCAAAAATTAAAATAATAGAATCATAGAGTGGCCTGGGTTGGAAGGGACCCTTAAGAACATCTTCTTCCGGTCCCCTGGACTTAGGCAGGCTCACCTTCTGTGAGAATCAGGTATCCAAGCACCATCCACCCTGGACTTGAACCCTTGCAGGGATAGGGCATCCACAACTTCTCTGCTGTGAAATCATTTTTTGAGGAGCTTTTTATTAATATTAATGGCTGCATTACTTATGTCTGATGACATTTTACATGTGCTAGAGTACACTCTGGTCTCTTACTTTGGTAGTACAGGGGTCTTCTGCAAGTAAAACTTGGTATCTCTGTATTTTGTACTTGCCAGTTCACATCTATCAGTTCAGGTGCCACAGGAAATTTTAGCTGCTTCTTGCCTTTATTTGACAACTGAGCTTCCGTCTCTGATGAGCTGTGATTTTCCAGAGTCATTGTTTAGGTTAAAAAAAAATTGAATTTCTGTTTTCGCTGTAGTTGTCCCCATCTTTGTTTTCCATACTAAGACCCATCCAATAGCACTGGTAATAGTGTTATGCATTAAACCTAAGCAAGAGCCAATGACAAGCCATTCAGTGCAGTTTTTGAATCTGGGGAATGACTTAGCTAAGGACAGGCACTTTTTGGGATAAGCTATGGCAGCTCAAAAAGAAAGTCTTTCTTGAAATATGATTATCTAGTGTGTTTTACCTACAACAAGATGTCTACGTCTGGGCAAAGGGATCAATTTCCAAATGCCAACTGTATAAATATTTGTATATGAACCAACCATCTCTTGTGGGTTAACCCCAACAGGCAGCTCAGCCCCACACAGCCCCTCACTCACATCTCCCCAGGATGACAGAATCAGAAGGGTAAAAGTGAAGACCCTTGTGAGTTAAATCAAGGATAGTCTTGCTGTTTTGATCACAAATCCAAAACACAACATCATGTAAGTTACCATGAAGAAAGTTAACTCTATTCCAGCCAAAATTAGTACACTGTCCTATAAGGTCTGTGGCAAGGACTGACAGAGTAGGGAGCAGTTGACACCTTTAAGTTGAGGATTAGATTCCTTCCATGACCTGTATAAGGAGCCTATGTAACTAAATTGTCAAAATATTTCATAAAGTGTACACTACATTAGACATATAAACTATTTTCCCAAGTGAAGGTGGAGTTACTGTGGTTCTGGATTTCACCCATGTTTTTATGTAGATTAATGAGTGTAGGTGGCTAGAACTGCTGAGATGTTTCTGTTCCAAAACTACAGAAATCTTGGTATATATATAACTATTCACTTCCTTGTACTTAGTTTTCAAACAGTGTAGAAAATTAGGTAAAAATCTGCTGCCAAGATATCACGATCTATGTTGAATTAAACAGCTTTTAGACTGTCTTATAAAAAGAGAGTATATCACCTCTATGTTAGTTTTTGGTTGCAATCTTGTTCCTTGATACTGGTATGTATGGTCCAATTTCATCTAACACTTGACTCCAAGGAAATTGAAATCAACATTGTCAATAGGATAGATTTTTTAAAAAGTCAGTTATTAAGAATTTATTTGATCACAATAAAAATACTTTTTGTATTGTCAGTTTTCCTTGGGATTTATTGACTTGCTCAAATATCATTTGAGAGAAAAACAAATAAGTTTCAGATCTACTAGTTGTTTGGAATTTATAGCTACTTACATCGATCAGAGATTTAAAAGAAAAGTGAAAACTGCAGAACAAAAGAACAGTGGCACAAATAGCTCCTAACAACTTAAATGATTTAGGCCACAACATACTGCTTGACACAATGGAGAATGTGATCAAAACTTTTCAAAAACACCTTCAGGTTTAGTTTATCTGTTGAAGAAAAAAAATGCAAATTTATAATAATTTTCTCAAGTCTAGTATCCAGTTTTTTGTCTAGAAAATCTTGTGCCTGTTGTAGGTTGTGTTTCTCATTAGTATGTCTGGTGTGAGTATCTGAGTTAGGATTCTTGGAAGAACAGCACAGATATCTTATTTAAGCAATTTACTCATGACTCTCTGCAAAGGGCTTCTAAAATTACTTTCTCAGCACTTAGTTGGTGGCATTCCCTCAATTTTAAATGCCTAGAGATAATATCACTGTTATATTCAGTTTATTATACCATCTCAGACCATTATGAGCAACAGAAGTTGGGGAATTCATACCAAGATTTAAAACTTCAAAGATATCCATTCACACCCCGATTTTCTCTTTAATGCTAATGAATTGTTGAATTGTGACTGAAAGTGTTCAAAAATTAGTTAGATGGTGTTAAATGTCATTATCTCCCAATGACAATATTATATACCACAATTCATAGCGAATTGAAAGATGAGAGTGTGGTAACTCCCAATAAAGCTGGACTTGGATATCTCACTTGAACCATGATGGATCACGTGGATTTCCCAAACGTTGGACATTTGTGTAATGCCCTCATCAATTCAAAGGCAAGAAAATGTACACTGAGTGAAGATATGAACATACCATCTATTGAAGTATTAATTAGTGAGGCAATGAGAAAGACTAAAAGCAGATTTACTTAAGTGGACTTTTATTTGGGTTGCTCAGTGGCTTAACTAGGAAGGAATTATTACAAGTTCTTCCCAATTTGGGGTTTAGATGATGCAATGCTTGCAGAGGTCCTCACTCATACACTTACAATAATTGTTCTGCTGGAAATGGTTATACACATAATTTGGTAGTATTCCTTGTGAGTAAGATGCTGATCTTTTTCAGCACTCTGATTGTCACTTTATGGTATTTATAAAATCATGGGAGATGAAATGCTTGTAGGGTGAACTATTATTCAATGAGGATAAAATATCTATGTTAGTGAATTCCTCTCCTTTGGGAACGTGACAGCACTTTGCTGTTTTCAGATAGCAATACTGCTCTGTGTTCCTGTGCTTTGAAGCCATCAACTCTATTTTTGTACATCAGAGATGTCTGATCCTCCTAGGGTAGAGATTTTAAAGGGTTCATGTTTGATCAATCCTCGACACTTCTGCTTACACAGCTATCAGAGATATCAATTAGTGCTATTTGCCATAGTGTTTTCTTGTGACAGGGACCTTTCCTAGTAATATATTCTACTGGTAATCATTGTTCAGGCTTAAAAACCTACAGTTTTGTTCTGGGCCTGAGATTTTAAGAGCCACTTGAGTTCTAATTTTGTCTTGTATGATAGTACTGCAATCAGGTCCTGGTGAGGCAATTTTATTTTAATTGATCAGCATTATTACTAATACTAATAGATTCATGCAATTTGGTTTTTAATGAGTCACAAATCAGGCAGTTATTCTGTCCAATATAACTTCTGGTCCCTGGATAGCTGCCTTTCATTTCAAAATTATGGAGAAGAAAATCCTAAATTATCCTCTAATAAGTTTCCTTCTGTTCATGAACAATTTATTTGTCCATTTTTAAGAAGAATACATTTTAGATTTCACTCCTTCTTTTTTTACCATTGTGATAAATACCTAACATTATGGTAATACTTTTAAAATAATATTACCTATTTGATTCTAGTTGCTAATATGTTTCTGAACTATTCATTTTAATAGAGGTTAGTAGTGATAACAATAACTAGCTGGGGGAAAACCTGAAAATAATTGTTGATTGGATGTCCATGGAAATGGTAAAAATATGAAACAATCATTTTTTATAAAAGGTCATAATAGTTGACATTTACTTTCAATCAGAAACAGGTGGAAAGTAAACAACAATAAACAGGAAATCAGATGTGATGTGATTTAAAAAAATATCATGGGAAATAGTTCTGAAGAAGATATTGGGTATTCATGTAGTCAGTTGTAAGGGAATAGGGTATTCCCCTGCACCCAGGAGGATCAGTGCTACTTAGACCATACCATTTGAAGCTTAATTTAACTTTTCTTTTAATTCATGGTTGACTTTGGATGCAGACACATACTTTAATGATGAGAAGTCAGGGATAATCCCAATTTAAAATTAAAAAAACCCAATGTTCCAATTTAATTATTTCAAATTGCTTCAAGACACTGAAACTATTTTGCTCTCCTTTTTTTTCTGTAAAAAGAAAAAAAAAAGAGCTTATGTTTTCTACATATCTATGAGAAGAGTGTATTTTGCCATAATAACTTTTTTTTTGATGAATAAATCTCCAGACATTATTTCTGAAAGTTCACTAATTGGCTTTAATTATCTGTGTGCTTTTGAGTGGAAAGTTTTTTGTTTTTTCTAATAGCCATTTAAAATTTAAAACAAACAAACAAAAAAAAGGTTAAGTAGAGAAGGTAAATTTCATATTCCTTGAGAGTATAACTTGCTATTGTCTCTGCTTATGTTCCAAAACAGGGAAAGCTGTAGCCATTCTCTTCCTCAGGACTGTTGGAGACCAACTGGAAAGGTCACTTTGTCATTGTGTCACAGGCCCATTTCCCTCTTCTTTTCTGAGGGATGCTCCAGGTCATTCAGGTCTATGGAAACATCTGCCTCTGGGATCCAGGTTGTCTTTTTTCCCTCTCCCAAATTAGGCCTTTTGGGAGATATTTTTACAAAACACCCCTTTATTAACACATCTGCAATGATTGGTCAGCTCTAAAGCTCTGACTCTATACACATTTTTTTTTTTTACTTTCATCAAAAAATTCTCAGAAATTGTACTCCTTTATTTTATTAGTGTTTAAAACTAAAGCACTTCCCATTTGGTATAGTTCTTGTGTGCATATATCACATTGAATGAGCAGAGAGGGTTTGGTATTTAGGAGGACAACCAAAATTTCATGTTTCCTGTGCAGATGTGCAAATTGATGTCTCTTTGGCCCTTCAGCTAAGCTTTACTTCTAGTTGTATTAGGACATTGGCAATGTAGCCACATAAACAGTGATGCTAAACCTTCCTAAAACAAACAGTTGGAAACACAGACCAAACAAAGATAAAGAAGGACTAGGGAAGGATGGCTGAATGTTAGGTTTTCTCTTTAAATGGGCTGTTATCTTCTGCATGAAGATGCTTAAACCTACATTCATGCCAGGAGCTTCCCATGGATTAGTGTGAACTGTCAGAGTGGTCAATCCAGGCATACCTGCTTACAGCTGCCAAGCTCTTCTGCTCCTCTTCACAGCTGGCAGTGCCTTTCCTGACTCTCCACCCCATTCTCTGCTCTCTTTTTTGCAACACAAGCTCTTCAGACAAGTGGCAACCTCTGATGATGCATCTGCTAGGAGCACCATATAAGGTATCACAACATTCCTATCAGTAGATATGCAATGAATGACTGACCAGCAAAAGACTTGACTTAAGAAGGCAGCAATTAAAGATGCAAATGTGTTTCTGCTTTATGACTGACACAGACCAATGGATTTAATTTTCAAATTTTATGAATTTTTCTGGCTTTAGTAAAATCTTAAAATGTACAGACCTCAAATTATTTCTATTGCTCTTAAAAAAAAAGTCATCAACTGCTTGCATTGTGGTTTGCTAAATATAATGTTCTTTGCTCTTTATGCAATAACATATTTTTTATATTTGTTTATTTAATGTTCGTTTATACTAATAAATAGGGGGATTGTGTAATTTCTTGACTGGGATAGCTCAGCAGAGATGTAACATCTTGCTACTCAATGAAATCTTGCATTTCACCCAATTTCCCCACTGGGTTGACTAGAAAATATAAATCTAAAATTGATAAATACCAACCACTTTTTCTCTGTCTGAGAAATTAATTTCCAAACTTCATTGCAAGACTACACAGGAATTGAGAGCATAGGGATGCAGCAAAAATGATACTGGTTTAGTATATCATATTGGCAGCAACAACACTCACCTCTAACTGCTCTGCCTTGGATTTCACTTCAGAAATGTGCAAACACAAGGTTGTTAAAGTAACTGATTGCAAAAATATAGGATTAGTAGAGATGTAAACCTTGCTGCTCTGGCTAAATTCCCATTCAGGTAATTAAATTCCACCTACTTAAATTCCTTCATAGGTTTTATTTCTTCACTTTCACTTAAACTGTAGATGTTTGGCTTCTAAACAGTGTGGCTTTATGTGTGTTTCAGTGTCTCACTGTGACTTGTCTGTAAATAAAAACAGTCATAGTGTTTTGTCGACATGGATATCTTTCTTTATTTCTGATAATTATGTCAAAGAAATCTTGGTACAGTCACTTGTGGCAACTTAACCTTCTTTTTGATCTTAAAAGGAGAAAAAACCTTGTGATCTGAGTTTTCATTCTCAATAGAGAAAACAGGAATTTTTTTGATAGTTTTTCTGTGTGAGGAAACAAATATGAGAATGCCTTAATACCTGTACTAACCACCGGGGGTCAGTTTTAGGATTCAGAATGTACAAATCACGTGCTGGTTTGGTAGAGATATAGGAAAAAAAAGAGGTTTTTGATGTTGTCTCTAAGCCATTTTTGTGAACTGGATGGGAAGAATCTAACATTTTGAAGCCAAGGGAGAATAGCTTTACTATCTCTTCCATAACTTCCATTGATAAAAGTGGAATTTACCTGGTAATTATGCCTGGCTGCAGATAGAAATCTATTTTAAAATTATTCCTCTCAACTCTATTCTTAAGAAATTCTCATCACCGATAAAGAAGCATTGATCTCTTAATTTTTATAGCCTGTTATGAAGCTGGTAAAATAACTCCAAGGTCGTGGGTCTGATTCTTATATGGGCCAATCACTTAACAGTTGGACTTGGTGGTCCTTGTGGGTCACACAATTCAGAATATTTCTGATTCTAACGAAGAGTAGTTTAAAAATATTAAATCAGAGAAAAAGAATTGTTCATAGATTTATAATTTAGTCTTTCATCTATTTGAAAGTCCATTCCTTCTGCTCCTGGAAGAGGCATAATAGTGATATTGGTGCCACCATCTTAAATGGTTGATACTCAGCCTCTGGATAGTGTGGATCATGAGGCCTCACACCCTCTAAAGATTTAAGTTTCATTTTACACATTAAGGACCAAATTCATTGCACTTTACTGTAAGTGTTGACCTGAATGCTGATTTCAGGATTTTAGAGAGTTTTATAAATTTAACAAGGCTGGAACTGCAGAGACAAAATAAATTTCTAGTGAAAATTATGACTAGAAATAACTGTACTTCTGCACTGGTAAAGAGATACTAATGAATTCTATACTTTACATAGGTCAATGTCTAGTGACTGTTAGGAGCTATCTGAATCCTCACCTGCAAACAAAAGTTGTGGATACTTAAGTACTTCCATTTAAAAAATAGTTTATGTAAATTGGAGGATTTTTTCTGTACAATGGCAATACATTGAAGCTCTATTTTTGAAATACCCCTGCTTTCAAAAGTGCCAACAGAATCCAGCAACTGAAACTGAAAAGATAATTTCAGACTACAACAAGATTTGGAAAATTTTAGTTGTTTAAAACTCAGTGACAATCCCTCTGGGAAGCTGCTTAGCCTTAGATGATGTTCTTTGACCTGGAAGTTAAATTGAAATTTGCATTTCTACCTGCAGTGAAGCTTAGACCAGTTCTTGTCAAATTCAGGCTCCTTTTAGTGTTATTATAACCATGAAAAAGATCTTTAAGTCTATAAGGCTCCCTAGTTTGCAAACTAAACCCCATGCTGAGTTCTTTGCAGATTTAGAGTCTATTAATTGTAATACCAGTTTCATTTTGTCTATGCAAATAATATTACTGTCAGGTGCTACTGTTTATTAATGCATCCAAACCTAAGGGTAATTGTATGAACTTGCATTTCCATCATGTTCATTGTATGAACTTTCATTTCCATCATGTTCATGCGGCAGTTCATTCTCCTTTATTTTTGCCATAGATGCAAAAATACAGTAAAATGAGGCCTGAAGTTTTCAGCTTGAGCAAAGTTGTAATAAAGCCTATTTTCTGTGCCTTCACTTTTATTTACCACGGCCATCAAATTTGTTATTGCTAGTAGATATTTTACAATTGACATACTTAATCTCTGGCCCTCCTAATTCCAACAAAATCAACTTTTCGTATTATAATATAGAATTGCAATAAATGTGAGAACTAATTGGCTTGAAAGAGTGCATTAGGAGTGTACCATCAGGTCATTAATCGGTGCCCGAGTTCCTACAAATTCAAAAAATAGTCTGCTGACTAGTAAACCACATATGAATAATAAAAAGATTGGAGACTGGGCTGTTAAGATAAAACTATCATCTACTTCTCATCCTGACATTTAAGGAATATCTCAAAAATTAAAACTTTCCTTGTACCAATGATATATTTATTCCATCAGGACTATCTCAGAATCTCACACTGTTGACACTTTTGTGATTATGCCAGCCCTTTGCAGGAAAAAGCTTCCTGATTATTATTCTTATCACTTTGGAGCAAAATAAGCCTGCTTCTTGCATATAAAGAGCACCCTGCCTTTTATTACTGGCTTGTTTTTTCTTTCCTTCTATATTTTCAGTTCATATTTATTGAATTTTTGATAATCATTGCTTGCATACTTACAGGAACACAAGATTTTTCTATTTATGAAATTTTTATTTTTATTTTTATTTTATTTGTTTACTTGAGTCATTTTTAAACATAAATGTTTAAAAGCATTTATGTTTAAAACATAAGAAAATATTCTTATCTTTCCTAAGAAGGAGACAGATAACTTTATGTTATCATGCTGCATATTGTGTAAAATAAACATTAATTTCTAAACTTGTTCCCTCCCTTAAATTTCTGTAGTCAGAAATCCATAACATCTTGCCTTTTTTTGGGGAAGTTATTGTGTATGTTTAAAAAAAATTCAGATAGGAATATGCAGGATGCTTCAATGCATTTTTTTTCTTAATTTCCTCACCAGAATTCTTCCACATTTTTTTACCAAAAACTACATGTTAACACATTTTTTTAAAAAATAAATTGCTATATTTTGTGTTACTGTAACCAAATGTTTCAGAGATTTTGGGCATGATTGTATTTTGGAGTGAGCTTTGAGTTATCTTGGGTGTAGGCCTTAGATTCAGGCCTGTGTAGAAGTTGTTAAGCCTTGTGGCGCAGCAAGAAATTCTTAGTTAAGGTGTGCTTTAACTTTAGATAGAACAATTGCATTATTATTACCATAGCTGCCTTAACAGTAGAAATGTTTGCATTCCTTTTCACCTTGTATACCGATCAGAAGACACCTGTTACTGTAAACTATCTGAGTCTCTATATAACCAGCCATCTTGAGGTAACAAATGGAGAATGCACGTCACATTGACAACTCCTTTTTATATAAAGGCCCTGGTTACACCGCATGTTACTTCTATAGAACTTTATTGATTAGTAAGTGAAAACTGGAATTTAACACGTTTTGTTATCTTCAAGTGTGTTCCACATTCATAGAGGATTTTGGACTTTGAAAGATAGTTCTACTGGCTTCCAGTTTTAGGGTCATATTGTGCTTGGAGGCAGTTTTAATCCTAGTGCCTGTAAATTCACAGTCATAGAATGGCTTGGGTTGGAAAGAACCTTCAAAACCATCTTGTTCCAACCCTTTGCCAAGGGCAGGGACACCTTCCACTAGACCAGGTTGCTCCAAGCCTCATCCAGCCTGGCCTTGAACACCTCCAGGTGTGGGCATCCAGAACTCGAGGCATCCTGTGCCAGGGCCTCATCATCCTCAAAGAAAGAATTTTATTCTAATACCTAATGTATACTTACTAAGTTTCAATGCAAAGAGTGTAAGCAACCAGAGCAAATAAAAAAGAGTTGAAATGAGATTTTTAAGGCTGTAAACCAGCTATAAACCAACTGTGTCTACTTCTATGTGACAGCACAGGGATGCTCACAGATTTCTGTATCCAACAAGCAGATACAAATGCTGGATATGTATCATCCATTCTTACTCTTTAGTTTTCATAGAAATAAAACCACCTGTTTACCCGAAGGTAGGAGAGATGGCATTTTGTAAAGTCTGGCAGGTGGCCAGATGGGATAATATGGTGGCAGGATGCTGGAAAATGCATTTTAAAAGTACAATTGTAATTAAGGAGACTAAGGAGGTGAAATTGGACACCACAGCTGATTGCCAGGGCATTCTATGCAACATCACCAAGTTCTGAAGAGATTTCAGGAGCTGAAAATATGAGGATTTAGAAAATAGATAGGATGCAACTTATCTTAATAAATATTGTAGCTACATATTGCGTGGTATAAAATTAATAGAATCTGTTTGGAACTACATGGATGAATTAAAAGCTAGTGCCACTTAAAATGTTTGAATAACTACTCATAAAAGGATGAACAGACAGAATTGTTGAAACCACACTGCACCTTGAGTGTTGCGTTAATTTTGGGCCCCTCACTACAAGAAAGACATTGAAGTGCTGGAGGTCCTCAAGGAGATAGATGGCTGATTATATGTCATTATTTTGGCCTCTAAAATAGCTGATTAAATGGTTTTGTTGAGTCACAAATAAGAACTTAATAGATATCAATTCTTTTGTTAATAAGCATTGGCCTCTGAAAGGCCCATCCAGTTCTTTCAGCACTGCTGCAAAACAATGTATTTTCCTGTTATAACCTATAACCATGCTCAGAAAATTGCTGCTGTTTTATCCTACTCTGATAGCACCAACAGTAGACTAATAATCGGCATGATAAATAATAAGGCACAGTCTGAGAGCTCAGTTTAAGGCTTGGGATGTGACAGGGTGGTAGGAAAAAACATAGCACCAGTTGTTATGTAAAACACATTTTAGTTATACTTACTGACTTTCTTCTCACCTTTACTTGTTTGTACCTTCTGGTACTGCAGTAGTTTTATAGCAAGTGGATTTTCTTTGACTATGTTGGAAACAAGTTCTTAAAGAGTAAGATGTATGAAATAAAAATTTCTAAAAGATTTGTAGAGTGGGGATTTCGGGTATTTTTTTTAGGGAGGGTTAAGGGAAGTGAACTAACATAGTGCCTCAAAATTAGCAGGATTAATTAAAAGGAAAAAGAACAGCAATTTAATGTATATAACAAAGAGGTACTTATTTCCACAGTACATTCATCTTAGAAGACAGTGAAAATACTTACAACTTTGGCACTAATCAACAACTTTGGAATGTAAGTTTCCAAAAAGGGTGCACCTTAGAGGTAAAAAAGAATTGCAGAGAAAATAAAATCAGACAAGATTTTAGGGAAAGTTAAAAGGGGATGAAAAGTAGTTAAACTGTAACTCCAGGCAGTGACCAAGCCCCTCACAGCTGCTCACTCACTCTCCTGGTTGAGATGGGGGACAAAATCAGAAGGGCAAAAGTGAGAAAACTTGTGGGTTGAGATAGGGGCAGTTTAACTGGTAAAGCCAAATCCAACCACACAAGCAAAGCAAAACAAGGAATTCATTCACCCCTTGCCATGTCTGGGCAGGTGTTCAGCCATGTCCAGGAGAGCAGGGCCCCATCACACAAAATGGCAGCATGGGAAGACAAATGGCATCACCCAAATGTCAGGTGATGATCCTCCCTCCACCTATACATGCTGAGCATGACTCTCTGTGGTCTGGAATATTCGTTAGGTCAGTTGGCGACAGCTGTCCTGGCTGTGTCCATTCCCAGCTCCTTGTTTTTCGCCCAGCCTCCTCATTCCACACCTCAATTCTGTGTGAGCTCTGATCAGCAGTAATGAAAAGATCCCTGTGTTATCAACATTGCTTTAGTCACAAATGCAAAACACAGCCCCAGACTAACTACTGAAAAGAAAATTAACTCTAGCCTAGACAAAACTAGCACACCAGGGAAATATGCTAAAACCTTTAAAAATAACATGAATTGTTATAAATACACAAGGACTGGTGTTTGGCTCACAGATATAGGTACCTTTTGGGTAAGACAGTGTTGCTCCATTAGTTTTTACTGGACATTCAAGTATCTCACTTGACTTTGAAAGGGACAAATCTAGTAAAAAATATCAGATTTTTAAAAAATTCTTATTTAATTTTAATCTAGGATTTTTTTCACCATAAATTTTATCCAACTGGAAAATCTAGGTCTGGAGAAGAAAAGTACTAATTCAGACAGTTCTAAGTTTTGAATCCATTTTTCCCTAAAATCAAGTGGGTCATTAATGTTGGCACTTGAGTCTTCCAATGTAGTCATCGTATCTTGGAAGAGAGAAGAGGAATTATACATAAGTCAGAAAGTAAATGAGAGAGGAGTTCATCTCTGATTAGTAGCTTTGTAAAGTATATATGGAATTAACAATAACAGAAAGATAAAGAAACAGACCTAGCGTTTCAGTAGATGGTGTATATTAAACTATTGTTCTGTTTTTGCATTGGAGCCACCCATAGAAGTGATTTTTTTCTGAGAGGAGCTGCTGAGAGCTTCCTCTGTGCCTAGCAAAACCAATCACTGACTAGTTTTGAATATTGACACTGTGGAACTAGAAAGCTAAACATGCCTCTCCGAACACACATGTTAAAAACAAACAAACCCCGGGAAAAGCTCTCTTCCTTCTGGCCTTGATCAGTAACGAGACGCGGCCTGGGCCGGGCCTGCTCTGCCACGGCCCACGCGACCCAGGGCGGGGACTGGGCCGGGCCCCAGCAGCTGTCGGGCAGGGCAAGGGGAGGCCATCGGCCACTGAGTCCTAGCCTGGCTGCTGAGATCCTGGCCCTTCCCCCAGCGTGGCTGCCTGGAGGTGGCCCTGCAGCTTGCACAGAGAGTGGCTCTGTGGCTGGAATTGAACGCAGCGGGGCTGGAGACCGGCCATGAGGCCAATCCTGACACAGCCCCAGTGCAGCCTGAACATCCATCACCGCGACTGCTGTGGCCGACACCGAGCAGGGATCATGTACCCGTCTGTGGGCCCTGGGTGAGATATTAAGTCTTTCAGTGCATAGATAAGGCTTGCAGACCTTCAATCCTCCATTGGGTGAGAGAAAAGGACAGACTGAAGACACATAGAGAACAGCATGAGACTTGAAGGTCAGTAAGAAAAAGTCCGTTCCCAGATGGGAGGGTTGAGGAGCTGCGTCAAGTCCTGGGTTGCAATCCTCTTGTAAGGCTATGGAGAAAATATAATTGATACATCAGACTTTTACCCTGTAACTCACTGAAAGTCTGGGGGAATGAACTGGTCAAATGTGGTTACCACAGCTTGGTCAAAGAGTGAGAAAACTAAGTTTTCCCAGGATCGGCTTGTGAGGCTATGAGTAGTTTAATATAAACAATTATAGCTTTAAGTCTAAACAACCTGCAGGTGCTGTTTATTTCTTACTTTCTATCTTATTGTTTTAAGATGTTGAGCTGGCCAGCCAACCAGGTAGAATGTATTGATTAGCTGACCAATTCAATCCAGTTGGATTGGAACAGTGTATAAAAGAAGAAGAATTTGTAGTAAAAGTAGAATCTCTGCAAACCCAGCTTTTGGAGTCAGTGTCTTTTGTTACAATAACAGTAACACTCAAGTTGTAGATACGAGCAAAGGCATCTATGCTGAAGCAAGCAGATGTTTAAGTAGCTGTGATCCCATGAGAAGTTTGAACAGAGAAGAGTGATGAAGGCTCTTTCCCTCAGGGAAAGAAGAAGAAGACCTCTGTTCCCAGAGATGAAGATGATCTGAGAGATAGATAAAGAAAACCTTTGCTCTTGAACAGCTCATCCTTAAAATAGTACCCCATAAGTTGTCATGGCCCATAAACACAGCTGTGGGAAAAGCTGTGAAAGATGGGAGGGATTTCATGATTGCAGACTCCCGGGCGGCTGCTATTAGTGGAAATTAAAAGTCACTAGAGAATTGTTTTCTTACTATTCTTTCTTTTTGTTATTGTTAATAAAGCTTTCTTTATACCCATTTAAAGTCTTGAGCCTGCTTTGCCTTCCTCCTAATCCCATCTCACAGCAGGAAATGAGTAAGTATCTTCTAGTGGGTGCGCTGGTGTTTGGCCAGCACTAGACCCACCACAACTGTGGATTACTTTCTCCTAACCCCAAATCTATTTTTCAGCTATAAAATTCTGTAGAGTGAGGCAGGTCATCCATCATTGAAACACTCCTCATACATGAAACAATTAGAGAGTGACTGTTGTCCTGAAATAATGAGGTACTGATTGTATGCTTCTGTAGCTGAATAATGAAATAGAAAAGAAAAAAAAAAGTGTGTGACGATAAAAGGAAATATTTCCTAGCTATGGTAGAAAAGAAAAAGACTGTCTTCATGTCACTGTAATGTTGCTTTCTTGGACTTCATGTAATGGGGGAACGTATTCTTCTAAAGTATTCCTTAATGTTGCACTGTGCTTTGGTTCTGAAATGCAAATCTATAGTGACAACTGATTACAATTCAAACTTGAGCATAAAGAGATTCATGTAGCTTCACCTATAGTGGAGCCAGAGTTCTGGAAAAAAGAGCTGTCCTCATTCCCTTTAAAATTCCATTTCAGATAGTGTTGTACTCTGACTGTCATAAAAATAACCTAATTGTTTTATGTGGAGGATCTGAGAACACTGCCTGTGACAGTTGCTAGCTCTACCTCTGAGTTTCCTTAAGACCTCAGCACTATGTCTTCTTCTGCTTGTTTTGTCCTCAATAAATTTTATTTTTAAATTTTTTTTAACATAGGTATTCCAGTACCATGTGGAAAAAAGTCTTATGAATAAGGGTGTAGATATTTTTTGTTTGACAATTCCTTGCTTTCTTCTAGAATTAAAATAGTTCTGAGACCTTTAATATTAACAAGAAAAGATTTTCCTAAAAATGTTAGCATCTGGCCAGCACCAATGATTATGCCAGATGTTTTAATGTAAATGTCTTGAAGATAAGGGGAAATATTTATTAGAGGAGATGGATCTTAAAAGAACTAGTTTTGGGATTAGATAAAGATGACTGTTATGTGTTATGACTCAAAATTACTGACTAAAGTAAAAGACTTAGGTAAGCAGACCAGAAGCTCAAATTCATGGGAAGAATGGCACTAGTTGCACTGATTTAAATTTAAGTTCTTCTGACATAAATACAAGCACATTGCACATCTCTGTATTCTCTGCTCAGTTCTTACTATAAAATGTTGAAGCTTTATTATTTCTAAGTAAAACTGTAACAACAGCATGATTTTGCTCCTGTTAGACATGAATCAACTTGTTAGCAAATGTCCTTGCTTTTCTGCCTTGTCTGGTCGTTGACTGATGGCTCCTTGATGGAAACATGTTCTGACCACTCACCTGTGATTTCATTACAGGAAGAAACTTTCTCTTATGTGAGACTAAACGTATGAAACTAAACCTGCAGAATCAAGCACAGATGATTCAGTATTTGACCTCTTATTAGATTTCATGGTGTGATAGTGTCCAACCTATCACAGAACGTCCAGATATCAGTATTTACAGTCTTCCACAAATCTTTGGGAAAATATCATTTCATGAATCAGTATTAAAAAAGGACATTTTTTATTTTCATTTCATTTGAGGGGGGGAAAAAAAGAAAAATAGGAGAGGTTTCCTTGTTGTGAATTCTGGATGATGAAGATACTTGCAGGGAAGGACAGACTGCAGACATATGGAGTTTTTAATGAGAAACAGAAATGCCTATTTTAAGGTTGTGGATTAGACTTTCAGGGTCTTGACCCTGATAACAGAAAAATGCTCTGATTTTTTGTTGTTGTTTTTGGGGGTTTATTTGTTTGTTTGTTTTGTTTCCTTTAGTTTGCACTGCTACAGACACTTTTTTAATGGATTCTGGGAGCTTTACCCTCAGTCACACCTCCTGCCAGCTGGTAAGAACCTTGCTCATGTTGGAAGGATTTACTGTCTTAGCCCTCTGGTGGGTGATTGCTACATGTACATCAGTGTGTTATCTACATAAAATAAGTCAGTGATTAAAGCAGCTTAGCATTAAGACATTGATGTCATTAACAATTCTCATTTACTGTGCACTCTGATTCTGCACTAAGTCTTCATGGATAGGGCTCTGGTTGACTTTTTCCTGAGAAGACTGGCAGGGGGTTTGGCCATTGACCACAAGTTTGAAATAAAGGTGATGGGCACCACCCTTGATGATCACTGTGGGAAGAGGGTTCCAGTGTGTGACTTGTCTATTGACCAGTAACATCACTTTGTGCATCTTTTTCCCCTGCTGCACAAACAAAGTTTTTAACACTCTCATATCCCAAAGAGGCAATGATGTGATAGGTCATTCATTCATATAGAGGAGAGATGATATAAATGCTGGTTTGCTTATTCTTATCCTAAGGTTCCATGGAAAAGAAAGAACATTCTGTTTATTAGACTGCCTTGTCTCTCTCTCCAAGACATTAAATAAATTATAACTGTAGTGTCCTGAAACCTGTCAAAAAGAGAATAAAGTGTGGCTTATTAAAGCATTAGCCTGTTTTTTACATGCTTCATTTGGGAAAAAGTGCACACTGTCTATCTTTGCTTGGACTTTGGAAGTACCATTCCATATCACCTGACTGATAAGGTCCAACCTGTATCCCTGGGTCTCAGTCTGCCCAGGAAATATGCCTGACAGCTAAGAACTTCCATCATTGTGAAGGGATTAGAAACACCACGAATCAGAGGGGCTACTTCATCCTTTCTTCTTGTCATATATTTTTATTTTTTGCTTCTTTTTTTTCCTCTGCAAGTCTTTAATGAAAATATTTAGTTCTGAAATAAATAAGTAGCAGGCTTAATTTATTTATATTTCCAAAATACAAACAACTTTATCTATCTAAAAGAAATTTATCTGAAAGAAATTCTGGTTTCTTATTTCAGAAGGCTTCTGGTAACCCAGTTTCATTTCTAAAACCAGTGAGGAGAAGACTGCAGTAATTTTTGCAAGAAATCCCAGGGTCCATACCACCAACTCGTACTGAGCCAAAAGAACCCTACAGCCCTTTTAATTTTGCATTTGAAAGTCTTGGTCACAGAGCAAGATGCTTTAATTCTTGTATGAGCACAAGTTCCACTCCTGTCGTTAACATTCAGAGATACTTTTTGCCATCTAAAAATGATTCTTTGGGCTTCTGCTCAAAATTTCCTGTAGAACTGTCACCCAAGCTTTTCTAATATGGCAACTCAAAAACATTGAGACAAAATGACAAGGCATGCCTGGCTTGTTCCATTAGGGCCATGTTAAGTGGCTTTTAAAAAGAGTCATTGCAAGGTCACTTCTGGTTCAAGGCATCTTTAAGCTGATAATTACTGCAGCTGGGAACTGGGGGTGATATGTCTAGTGAAAACTTAGTGTGCTTGTGACCTTCCTGGGGTGCCTGGTACTGATAACTGATGAAAGAAAAACATCTAACCTAGGCTGCCAGTAGTTTAAATTTTTTATAGTTTAAATTGTTGATAATTTTCTTGACTATTTTGAATTTTTATATAATAAAAATTATAATCTTATAGGTTTTATGATTCAAATGATTATTACTTCCCCCCTACTCCTGCCATATGTTTCACAGCATCTTTCTTCCAGTATCTGCATTTCAATTAGAACTTTAAGAAGTATTTATCTTAATTTTGAATAAGAATTATTCAAAGCTGCATCAAGAGAGGTTCAGACTTGACGTTAGGAAACAATTGTTTGCTGAGTCAAACACTGGGACAGTCTTCCCAGACACGTGATTGATGCCTCTGGCATGTCAGTGTTTAAGAGGCATTTGGACAAGGTGCTTAACGTGACCAACTTTTGATCAGCTCTAAATTGGTCAGTCGGCTGGACTTGATGATTCGTTTAGGTTCCTTTGCAAAGAACTATCCTATTCTATTCTGTTATTCTATTCTATTCTATTCTATTCTTTGTTTCTTTTTCCTTCAGCTGGAGTGTTGAGATACACTTAAACAAATATAAAAGCAAAACATGTCAGGATGGTATTTCTGAAGAGTGTTAATTGCCATTTCAAGTGTTTTTTCAACCATTTTGAAAGAGTATATTCTGTTTCTGAAATGACACATTCTCAGGTAGAATAACTTCTGCCTTTTGTTCAGTCTATGTGTTGATGACTAGAATGTTAATGCAATAATTTACAGTTGCATTATCTTTATGGCTGTGTATTATAATAACTTAATGGAGCAGAAATGCATTGCAGATGGACAGATAAAGACTGCCTGTGAAAATTAGAGAGAGGGGAAGTGTAATGTCTTTGAGTAGAGAGTGTACTGCACTGGAAAGTAGATTAGTCCTGAATATTAATATAAGTAGGGAGTGTTTTTAACCATATTTCTTTCTATATTCCATGTTTCACACATGACTTTGCAAAGATACAGGTTAGGTTAAGACAGTATGACAGTTGTGAGTATAAATATAATGGGTATCGTTTCCCGTTTGAAAAATTGATTCCCATTTTTCTTACATTCAGAAAGATTTTTCACTTTTTCTTTTTTTTTTTTTGGTTGGTTGGTGGTTTTTTAGGGTTTTTTTCCCTTTTTTTGGTCATTGTTGTTGTTTGCTTTTTTGTGTGTTTTTTTTTGTTGTTCTTTTGGGTTTTTTTGTGGTCTTGTTGTTGTTGTTTGTTTTCCCCAAAGCGTGTTGTTGGATCTTCATCTTCTGCTAAGGCATTGACAAGACAGGCAGGTACAATATCAATTTAACATCATGTCTGCCAGGATGATGCTGTAAAGACTGGGCAAGGACTGCTGTCAGTTCTTGGAAGTACCATGTCAGGGAAAAAAGGAAGGGTACATAATCAAATAAAGGTCATAAGTGGCTTTAATAGACTAAATTGGGATAGAAGACAAAAGGGGAAAAAATATCCTAATATCTCTGTTGAGTAGCAGCTACAAATCTCAGATACATGATGGGGTAGTGGCCTTGTTATGCTCTCTACACAGAGACATGTCTCAAGACAGTCTTTACAGGGTGGTAAATGAAGAAAGACCCAGAAGTTAAACAATTTCCACAAAATCAAAAATTTAGCAGAACATATGTGTGATAGGAAAGGCAGGACACATTTGATTTGTGATATTATAGAAATCATATAGAAAAGAGAATTTAGGTTTCTCAATTTCTCTATAGTATTCCACTAATTTATATCTCCGCGTATTAATTGCTATGTGTAGAAGAGTTGCTACATTTATTTCCATCAAGTCATGATTTCCTAAGAATTCAAGACCTCAAAACTCCAAGCATATATCATTATATTTATCCCCACAGCAAAATCAAATAGTTGTGCAATATATTCATTCAAAATTTTCTTTTAATAAATATCCCATGGGACCTGTTTCACAGTCACCTCGAGAAGTTCATGGAATTCCCACTGACACTTTTTTTACCATTAAATATAGTCCTTAATAACCACCGATTGACTCTATCATCCCCTGGATTGTTCAGTCATCAGAGAAGGATAAATTGTCATAGGAGATACATGAGAAGATTTGATTGACTCATGGGCAGTAAGAATGGGTCATTTAAAAGAGAAAGAATTGTGTATTATGGTATTCTTATCTATGTCCAGTTTGAATAACTTACAATACTTCCTCTGACAGCTCAACAATGTTAAGTTTCACATTGAGAGCAGGAGAGTATTCACAAAAATGTTCTGAGTTAACCAATGGGAAAAAAAAAAGGTTGTTTTAATTTTTCTCAAAGTGATGTGTAGTGCAAATTCCAGGGCTTGTCTCTGGTTTAAGGTAATTTTAAAAATCATTGGTTTGACAAATTTTCTGTTAGAGAAAACACTTGTCCTATTTGTATGAGCAAATATTTTAATAATTTTAGGAATAGGAAATGAATAAATGTCAAGTGAATTCCACTGCTGAAGTGTTGCCTTACAGAAAAATTAATAATTATAGTGAAGAGTTGTCTTTCCATTGGCAGATCTCAGCAATTACTGCTATGGCTACAGTTGGTCATCAGAGACTTTGAATGAAATACTCTCCTAATTACCTTAACACAAGTAATTGTGGTAAAGCCCTGTAATTGGTTAAAGCCCCAGGATTTAATCAACTTGGTACAGAGGAAAAATCAGATCTCAGACTTTGTTCCTGGAGTTTACTGCACAGGCCAGAGTGCAAATATCATCAAGATGGATAAAAAATGCCTGATCAGCTTCCTGGGATAGAAAAGGAGAGGTGCTATGTGAGATTTTGAAATTAAGCAGAAAATGACAAATAACCACTTCTAGGAATTGAAGGTCTAGATTAGGGCTTCTGTACAAAAAGCCTTTCCTCTGCTTTTGATACCAAGGAAAAAAAGAAAATTATTGCAAAGAGAGCAAAAAGCCTCTGAGGAACTAGGTTTGTTTTTGGTGCAATTTTTCTAATCCAGAAAACTATGCCATAAAAGGGACAGTTTTTGCCTGCTTGACAAAAGAAAGTGAGATTCTTATAAATATAAGAAGACCACCGCATTTATGAGAAAATTTATTTAGGTTTAGAATTTGTCTTGTAGAATTTTCTGGATTCTATACATTGAGATAGAGTAATTAATTAACCGAAACAATATTCATTTAAATATATAGCAACCAAACTATTTATAAATAACAGTATATCTTTTGTATCACTGAAAACACACAGTATTCTCTCTTACACAGCATAGGTTAAAGTAACAGAAAGTGAACCAAATTTAGAGAAGAAAACCCTAAAATTGAACACCGACTGCCACAGAGGTTTTCTGTAATAATTTAAAAAATACTCTGAGGTGTTTCTCTAGCATATAAAGACAGTTTTTAGAGTTTTTTCAGAGGAACCATGGAGAACAATTGGATTATGCGTCACTTGTTCTTTTCCCTTTTTATTATACTATTATTAATAATATTAACCATTATTATTGTATTTTATTGTATTTTCAGTTATTAAACGGTTCTTTTCTCAACATGCAAGTTTTGCTTCAACTCTCCTGCCCATTTCAGGTGGGTGGGCAGGAAGAAAAGGGGTGGTTGAGTGAGTGGCTGTGTGGTGTTTCATCTCCAGCTGGGCTTAAAACTACAACAAATGGATAGAAGTCAAATGCATCTATGTATTATAAACAACAGCCATAATTAATAGATGGAAACACTGGTTTGCTGTGCTGCCAGCTCACTGCTGGATGCTGCTGATGGCTGATAAACAAACCTACTCCTTCTCACCTCTAGTGAGACGAAGGATACAAGAGGACAGATGAAACTCAAAGTGAGAGGTTCTGCTCACTGCCGTTTTCTGATGACCCAGAAAACAGTTGTTCATTCTCGTCATGATTATTTTAAAAAATACACTATTCATTGCAGTAGTTTGTTAAGTGAACTCTATATTTAGCCCTAAAGGTTTTTTTGTGTGTGTGTTTCTTTTTTTTTTTTTCTTTTGCTTCTTGGGTTTTTTGGTTTTTTGTTTTGTTTTTGTTTGTTGGGGATTTTTGGGGTTTTTTTTTTTGTTGTTTTTTTACGATTGTCTGGGCTTTTTGCACAGTTCATTTTGAGTTTCAGTGCTAAATCCTTTCAGAAGGCCATAAAAGACAGCGTACATAAAAAAGTATAGAGTGAAGAATGAGAATTAAATTTATGCAGGGACTGGCTATTCCAGGGCAGAATTCATTAATATCCTTTGTATGATTCTAAGCCCTGACTTGTCTTGAGGCTCAGCTATGCAAAGTACTTGAAATCTATGGCAATAAACAGTCCATTTCTACTGTTAAACAAATCTTTTGGAAATATCATCCTGTGATGACTGACTGGAATGGGGAATTTAGGGATAAGATCAATTTCATGTTTGTTGATTTTAAAATATATTTCTCTGCAGCTGAGTTGGTTGTTTAGGCTTCCACAACAGTCAGCGTAGCCTAATCAATAGAGTCAACAGAGTTTAATGTGATTAATTTGGACAAATGTGTTTATTTTAGGGTGAGATACACTTGTCAGATCTCAGTTCTGTTGAATTTATTGACTAGTCCCGCACAGACTCAAAAAAGAAACTCAGAGTAATTTGATCAAATGTCTCAATATTGAAGAAATCCATGGGTAGTTAAATGAACCCTGGAGTTTGTGATGTTTATAATCACAGAACTCATAATCTTTCACAGGCAGGTCTTCTGAATTGCAAAGTAAAGATTTCTCCTCTGGAATTGTGCTAGTTCGTGCATGATAAATAATTGACAACATGTCCCCTCCCCCACACCTCCCCCTCAAAAAAGAAAAAAATTATACTCAACAAAAAGAAAAAGCTTCATGACTAAACTCGAGGATGTAAGCATCTTACCTTTTACAGAAATGTACACTACCATACAGATTTCCTCAGAAGTAGTCAACTTTGACTTATGCATAAATTGAACACTTATTGAAATACAGAATATGAAATGTGTCACCACAGGCTACTCCTGCCTACTTCTAGCAGGCATTGCTATTTCATATCAAGGAAAATAGAAATGTCTGTGAGTGGTCTATGTTGAACAGAAGACAAAAATAAGGTTTTTCCAGGTTATATTCCCAAGATAAAATTTGCCCTGGTCTCTGTAATTTCTTGAGACAAAGGATGTCACAATATAAGCCACAAAAAGATCCTTTTTCTGCTTATTTTATATTATTTTTTAATATTCCTTTATGCCCTCTGCCTGTTACAAGAAGCACTCACTCTCACTGCATTTTCTTTATTTCTTTCATTTTACTATATGTCAGTTATCTCTTCTTCCAGCTGAAGACTCAGTCTCCTTAACCTCCCCTGGCATCCAAATCATCCTGCAACTTTGGTCATGTGCTATCTTTGTCTATACTACTGTTTTTACATTTTCACTGTATTCTTTGCAAAAAAATCAACCTATCCTACAAGGCCTTTTCAAATACATGATTCACTAACTAGCAATAAACTAAAGGAGAAGTATTTCTTTAGATGCTTATTCCGGAATTCCTAATGGGGAGTCCAGCTTGTGTTAAAATACACTGACTTGGAGGTTCACAGATTTCCAGGTTAGCTGGGTTTGGGAGGATCTGATCTCTTCCTCCTGAGGATCAAGATCCCAGAAACACACTTGGGAAGTGACTGCTTTCCCAGTTCCTCTCCTATGAGACTCTGCCATCATAGACCTTGGACACGGGAAGGACTGCCCAAGCCTCTATCAGAAAATACTTTCAAATCAGATGTGTTGGTTTTACATGGCCTGGATTTTGGTAGTGGGGGGAGCACAGAGGTGGCTTCTGTGAGAAGCTGCTGGAAGCTTCCACCATGTCCAGCAGAGCCAGTCCGTGATGGCTCTGAAGGTGGACATGCTGCTGGAAAAATTGGGCCAATTAGAGAAGTTGGTAACACCTCTGTGATGGCATATTAAAGAAGAAAATCAAAACAAAGGGCACACAGTTTTTGCTTCTAGTTGGAGAGGTGAAGGAGTTGAGAACATGTGAGGGAAACAACATGGAGACACCAAGGTAAGTGGAGAAGGAGGAGCAGGAAGTGCTCCAGGCACTGGAGCCAAGATTGCTCTGCAGGCCCTGGTGAGCCCATGGTGAGGCAGCGGTGCCCGCAGCCCATGGGATCGACGGGGGATGCAGAGAACTACCCACAGCCTGTGGGGGAGGTGCCCACGCTGGAACAGGTGGATGCCTGGAGGAGGCTGGCTCCAGTGGGAGACTCGATGGACAGAGGGAGCCCAGCTTCCAGGCTGGAGCAGCCTGTCCCTAGAGGACTGCACCCTGTGGAAAGAGAGACCCACATTGCAGCAGTTTTGGGAGGGCTGCTGCTCATGAGAGTGGACCCACGCCAGGGAAGTTCATGGAGAACTGTCTCCCATGGGAGGGACCCCACGGTCTCACAGGAGAAGGACTCCTCTCCCTGAGCCAAACAGAAGAAAATCTTGGGTGATGAACTGACCAAACCCTCATCCCCACTCTCCCTGTGCTGTTGGTGGGAAGGAGGGAGGGGTTGGGGGGAAGAAAGGTGTTTTAAGCTCTTATTTTTACTTCTTATTATCCTCCTCTGATTTTGTTAGTAATAAGCTCACTTTGTACTTCTGAGTTGGACCTGTTTTGTCCTTGGAGTGTTTTCTCTCAGTCTGATCTCATCTGATAAGCCCTTCATTAAATTATTTTATTTCTCTTCTCTGCCCAGCTGTAGCAAGGGAGGTTGAATGAGTGGCTGTCATGGGTGCCTGGTGTTTGGCCAATGAGTGTTTGGTGTTTGACACCAGCTTTCACAAAAGGATTTATTTCTCTGGGTACATGAAAGACTAAAGAGAAGAGCTACAGGGTTTCCTTGATTTACTCTTAGCACAAGAACCAGAACTACTGCTGAGTTTATCAAACCAATTAATAAAATCTATACATTGGTTTCCCTTTTCAGGTCATCCTGAGATTTGCTCAATGTGGCTGGTGGAAAATACATCCTTTGAAATCTCTCTGGACTCAGTTTCTAATAATTGAGTATTTTCTTTGATTTAAGACATTTAAAAGTATTTTCATATGCTATTTGCTATCCGTCAGCTCCTCAACTCTTCTTTGTATTTTACATCTCTGCTTTTTCTTAGAAAGATTGCTGACAGCAGTGCCACATCTGTTGCAAAACTTGCTGTCTCACCCATGTAGAATGTGGCACGGATGGGCCCAGCTTCAGAATTTGTTGTCTGTTTCTATTACAAAATGAAGCATTAAACTGCTGCTTACAGTATTATCATAATTGTTACCCTACAATGTAAGCTGAAATATTTATCCTGAATTTTATAAGAAAGATAAAATAGTTTTAAGTTGACATAAAAGCCTGGCTTCTAAAATGCCAGTTTTCTGTTGTGAGTTTCAAGTAATTACCACTGACTTTACTGAAAGAACATCCATTCAAACAGAAAAAATTTTAGGTGTCACCTTTTGTGTGAAACAAAATGTAAAGCCTGATAATTATTTTATAACTAGAAAAAATATTCTTTTTCTTCTCAATATCATCTTTATAATTTACTTTAGTGTGAAAATTCCTCCTGAAGGTGTTTAACTCTGTGCTTTTTTCATTAAGCTCATTTCATAGATGTATCACCTCTAACTCCTTAGCATATATCCCTATCATGTGCCAGAGTCCTTTGTAAGAAATTCCACTCATCCTGCCCCCCTCCTTGCCTCTTGGCTACTCATTTGTTTGTTTTTCTGAATTTTTTCTGAGTCCTTCAGAGGATCTGGGATGAATAATTCAAAACCTCTCTGACTGTGCTCTCAGGTGCATGGTGTGGTTTTTGGGGTGTCCTATGCAGGGCCAGGAGTTGGACGTGATGATCTTTGTGGTTCCCTTCCAACTCAGAATATTCCACATGTTTATGATTCTATGAAGTGTCACGCAAGACTAACCTTGGTGGAAACAGACACAATATGTTCCTGTTAGAGAACATAATCATGCCATTAAAGTGTTTAGAAGGCATTTCTGCAGACTTAGTTTGACACTATGTCCATTCATCCTCCTCTCCTTTAGTATTCCTGTATTATAATTGCCATAGCTAACAATGAGCAATTGGGAGACAAAACCCTTTCTCTGACATTGAAATTCCGAAGAAAGGAGACAGCAGCAGTGAGCGGTAATTGCATGCTTTCCCTCTTTTCCCTGCATTTTATTTACATTTTTACCTTGAAGTATCATAATTGTCCATCTGCCAATTTCACAACAGCTGACATCTTCTGTCTGAGTCAGACACGCTCTCGATCTTTGCTGGGAAGAGTGGTTCAAAAGCACACCAAAAATAAAAAGGATCAGAGGATGGATTGCCATGCCAGCATACGTTTTCAGCTCTCATTTATGGCCCTTCTTGATCCAGCTTCAGTTTGGGGGAGGGAAAAGGGTGTCATGCTGCTTTAAAAGCCATAACCTTTGGAATTAAAATGAGTTCTCAGCACAAACTGAGCAATAAAAAAGCAATCATATCACCAGGCTGCTGGCCCTTATTATTTTAGCATCAGTGTGATGGGCTTTAAAAGCTTTAGACATGCTGGGAAAGTTAAATACACGTGTTCCATTTAAAACTGACCAGCATTTAAATATGTAGACACCTGCCATGACAAGCAGTCAAGGGATTGGTCTTTCATTTTATAAATGGAATAAAACTGCTCAGTAGAATGGCATGGCATCTGTGTGGATATTTGTTTAGTTGCTAGTGGTGTACTTAATGTGAGGGATTTACAGTATTAATCTCAGACAGCATTCTGCAAGCTCCACTTCCCCACAGAGACATCTCTATTCAGTGCAAGATTTAAGTAGCTGAGCAAAGTGATCCTTTTGTCTAGAATAAAATAAAGAAGTGTGTAGGGGTGAGGTGGCTTGTCTTCTCATTTTCCCTTCCTGCACAGAAACTGTTAGGTTTGCTCGCAGCAGGAGCCATACAATGGATGCACTCTCGAGATGCTGGCACTAAGGGTGGTGGGGAGAAAGAAGGAGATGGTTTTATTCTTTGGGCAAACAGAACAAAAATTCTGTTTATCTGAGGGTATGAACAGAAACACTTGTCTTTAATTAATTTTGGGGTGGTTTAATCCTTTTTAATATTTATATTGGAGTTAATGTTGAACTGAAAACATGCATTTCATTGAAACAAGTAAACACTTTGAAAATACCAGAACTAAGTATTCAGATTTTCCCTTTCTTGAATTCACACACAATCACAGTGTCCTCCCTGCCCTGTCCCCCAGGGTTTGAATTTCACCATATTTTCAGCTTTCCCAAGTGTGCCTAGGGATGAAGAGATGTTGAACTTATTGCATGCTGAAAGTGTTTTGCTCATAGCTAGATTTTCCCCCATGATGGAATGAAAACACAAACAGAATAATATAGATGTCTGCCAGTTGCAAGAATTATTACAGAAATCACCTTCTGTCCATGTGGGTTTTTTCCCCCCGTCCATTCTTTCTTCTTCACTAATGCAAAACAATCGCTGTGCGTAGTTTTTGGGACTGGTACTTGTTTATTTTTGTGCAATGTTCCTCATTTCAGTATCTTGAGGTTAGCTCTTCTTCCCCATTCGTCTTTTATTTACAGTTATTTATGCTGGAGATGAAAAACTATAACACTGAAGGAATAGAGTAATTTACACTTGAGGAGTGAAATCTGCTTTTAATTACCCTAGAAGAATAATTTGTCAGTGTCTCATTTCTGACCATCTGTAAAAGGTTTTGCCTTTATCACTTTTTAAAGTAATAAAACCCTAGAAGTGAATCTGAGTGATCTTTTTCGCTGCTGTTTTTCTTCCTCTTCCACTCTCATGAAAAAACACCTGTAAAAATACCATTTTCAGATTTCTGCCACAATCCCAAAGTGAAAAAAAAACCAGTCCTCTTTGTGCTGTGTGTTACTATTAGCGTAGTTTAAAGAAGCACAAACCACAGAGAGTTAATCAACTCTATGTATTTAAATACACTTTTGTATTCTTGGAGTGTTCTATAGTAGAAATGTTAAGAAAAGTGATTGTGCTTGATTTTGATGCTTTTAGTTAGTATTTTTCATGTCATTAGAGAAAAGCTGTGCTTCTTTACACTCTATGGATCCTTTCTAAGAGTATAACTCCCTGCATTGACTTTCATCTCTTAGAAAGGGATATGTAGAATTTATATTAAAAATAAATTCCAGAACTGTCTGACAAAGACAAAGAATTAAAACTGTGAGAAATATTAAAAGAAAAAAGTCTCTATTATGTACATATTTTCCATTAGTTCAGTACTTGATCATCCCTCAAGATTAATGTTTTAATGCTACTTGAAGGAATATTTAAGAGACAGAGAATTAAGACAAAAGCTTGATTTCATCACAGAGTTAGTTAGGGAGAGCTGTATCTGTGCTGGAATACCTGGCATCACACTGTCCCTACAAACTCTGTTAGGACTTTGTGACAGTTTTCCACTCTTCCCTGAATCCCATGGGAGCCTATCACAGAAATGAGAGGTGATATGACATCAGAGCTCTTGAGGCACTGGTGCTGCCTTGGAGACCTTCTGAACATTTTAATCTGTTTCCTCAGTATGAAAACTTGAATGGAAGCAAAAATCATTCTCTAACTCATAACTGTCAGTGAATCCAAGTTACAAGAATCATTGGATCCTTGGAAGCTACAGAAGAGTTAAGAGCATCCAGCAAGAATGCAGGTAAGCCCTGAAGTGAGGTAGACACCAGGTGAATTTCTGAGGATAAGGAAAGTCAATTGAAAGGCAAAAGTGTCAAAAGTGTAGAGCAGGAAGTTGCCTGAATCTGTATCCTCTTTTCCTGTATTCTCCTCAGCCACTCTAACTTCTGATCCCTGTTTGGGTTTTTTCCAAGTTTCACCCTTGTTTTGATAAAAATATAGCATGGCTCTCTTTGTTTTCATCTATTTGACTTTACTGACCACAAATTACTTTTGATAATTCTTTTTTGTCTCATCCGGGACTAAGATATTCTAGGAATACAGTAACAAAGCTCTTCTTCTTAAGTTTTCTGACTGGGATCTAATGAGGACAGAAATCTAAATGAAAACTTCAAAGTCCTTTATGGAGCTTCTTTAGGTGCGAATGTGAAAATACTGTGAAAGTAATTTGTGCCTTTCTGAGGAAGCAGAGGAAAATTACATCAATATGAGTTATTGGAACACATATTTAACATTTTCTGGATGTAGAAAAGTGCATTGATACTTAAAGGATACATCTATTCATATTTTAGCCAAAAAAAGTGCACTAATAATTAGTTACTGGTCAGTTACTGTATTGGCTCTGACTGGGATGGAGTTAACTTTCCCCATGGCAGCCCTCCCAGTGCTGTGCTGGGCATTGGTGGCTGCAGAGGTGTTGGTGGCACTGCAGTGTTTTGGCTCCTGCCGAGCAGAGCTGACACAGCACCAGTGCTGTCTCTCCGACTCTGATCTCCACCTAAAACCCAACAGGCTGAGGGTGAACAATCTGTTGGGCCAGGACAGCTGACCCAAACTGACTGCAGGAATATCCCCTCCCATGTGTTATTTTGCTCAGTAATGAAAGCCAGGAGAAAGGAGTACTAGGGCAGCATTCATTGCTGAGGTGTTTGAATTCTAAATTTACCCTTTGTGTGTTGAGGCCTTACTTCCCAGGAGGCAGCTGGACGTTGCCCGTGGAGGGGAAGTAGAGATAATTATTTTTATTTTCCTTTGTTTGCACGGCCTTTATTTTTCTTTATTAAATCCACAAGTTATTAATCTTATTTATTCCACGTCCCACTGAGAGGAGGGAGCTAAAGGGTCTCTTGGTGGGCACCTGACAGCCATGATCAACCCACCACATAAATAAACATAACAGGATAAAACAGGAACTTTAAATTATCATTCTATATCAGCCTCATTTTAGCCATTTAAGAAGCTGAAATGAGGTAAGTGTAAAGAAATCCCTAATGTGCTAATATTTCATCTACAAGAGCCTTTTGAATTCTAGACATCCAGCAGACAATTGCATGGACAGCCTTGTCAGTCCATGGTATCCTATGACAAGCTATCATTAGGTGTTCAGGCAGCCTGAAATGGGTGCCACTTACACTGCTGTAACACCAGCCAAATCTGTATGTATGCTCTTGTAATCTTATCTATCTACTGCAAAATGATAAACCAGATTATGTCTCACAATTAAATGTCTCCTGCATGATCCCACAGATGGAGCTTACAAGAGCTGGTGAAGAAACCAGGATGTTCAACAATTTGTCTGTTATATATCCGTGTTCACATAGTGTCAACTCTGTGTCTAGAGCCTGTTAAAGGGTGTCTTCAGTCTAGAGGACTGTCCAAAAGGGTGTTACCCTCTACATTTATACCAGTAAAAACCATGGCAGAACCTAAACACCGACCATGATTGTCTTTGTAATTAAGTATTCAAGCGCATGTTTGTAAGTGTGGTGAAAAACACATTCAGGAGGATAGGATGTTCTATACAAACAAAAAGGTAAATCCAGGGTTCAAAAGGTTTTGGGTCAAATTTTCTCTTGAAATAATTCCTCTGAATTTACTCCTGAATATTTTTGTGCCAATTTCAGCTTCATATTTTAAACTTTCTTTGCTCCTGATCAGCCATCAATGAAAACTCCTTTTAATTCTCCTGTTATTTTTCTGTTCTACCTGCCTTTAGAAAATTTATTTGAGTGAGACCTTGCATCCTTTGGCTCTTCCTTCTTTGAATGAGTTATGAACACATTGGCTTCTCCTCCTATTTCCATCCTTAATCTTTGTTTATAAACTAAAGATAAGATTTTTCTTAGCATTTTTCCTGTGCAATTTTTTTTCTTATAGCTTATTTATTTATCCAGTGTACACTCTGTAGTCATAGAGAGACAGACTGAACTGTGATGCAATCCAGTGAGTGCTTTGTAATTGCTTCCTTGTGGAGGGCTCAGGGATTTTTCAACGTAATAACCCAGAACAGTGCAAGGTAAAGGTGCTCTTGTACTTCTGTGTGAATGTATACCCTGTGCTTACACTTCATAAAATGAGTACAAAGCTGTTATCTGAGAACAGAAAGCATAACACTGCAGAAAAAGAAATAAAAGGCAGAGGTGCAGTCCCCAGGAGTGATCCAGAACCACAGAGGTTAATGAAAAGGCTTCTGTGTGCATTGGATCAGGCTGTAACCTGGTGAATAACAGTGGATATATTTAATGCTGCCAGCACAGCTGCAAGAAGAACACTCAAACAAAATAAATGATGAAGGGAGACTATTTTAATGCTGGCATCTGTGTCTTTTGACTGCCATTTGGAACAGGAGGTGGGAGGAGCCTTGCAAAATGAGATAACTGAATTCTTCCTGCCCCATTGACGGCCATCTCAAGGCTTTAAAAGTAGAATTCTGCACCTTTTTTTTTTTTACTATTGTTATTTTTCTTTCTAGCCAAATGAATGCAAATGGAATCCATGATAGAACTCGGCACCTCTGAAACAGAGGTTGTCTGCTGAAGAGCAAAGCAGCATCCCTTAGTTTAGCAAAGAAACCAAAGTGATGTTCTCATGAACACAGCTTTTATATTCCATCTTGAGGAAGATGTCACATTAGTAAAGATCAGTATCAAGTTGAATCCAGCTCACCTGTAGATCTAAATTTTTCAGCTCAGATTCTCTTACACTGTAAAGAAAATAAACTCAAATATATTTAGTCTGTAGCAAAATTGTACCAGGAACTCAGCCACAAAGGCACAATGTGAGTGTTTGCCCACAAGTAGACAGCCAAGACCCATCATTTAAGACAATATAAAATAATTAGCCATAAAAATTTTACAATACATTCCATACTTATACACCTCTTTTCCAGCTACACACATCACAAAAAGGAACAATATAATTCAAGTAACTTTCAAAAGTCTAAAATTTAATTCAATTCAGGATTTTGGTTTGGATTGAATTGGACAATTTACTAATTGCTTTTCAAAATGTTAGCAGGGAATGACTTTCTGTCCCAGGCACTGTAGGCAAGGACTTCTCTAATGCATACACGTATTTTAATTGATTTACTTCTGGTTTAACTTAATGTGTTTTTCTTAGTGAAGCTGTGCTTTGGAATCTAATTTAGATGCATGTTTTTCTTCTTTCAAATGATTTTATAAAGAGTACCTACCAGCATTACCATAATCATATTTTTACTTGGTAGTTTCTTTAAAGCTTTGATGAAAACCTGAGCTCTTCAAGGAGGAAATTAACTCATGTATTTTATCTCTATGAGAGCTCCTTGGTGCTACAGTGATTAAACATGAAGACAAAAGGTTTGAAATGTCATTGAAGTAACATCCCAGGATGCTTGTCATTGCCTTGCCATGGACAGGGTGGCTCAAAAACAAAGGTTCATTGTACAGGGCTAAAAGTTATCTCCACTCGTCTAGAGTTTTTTTCCGTAGATTAAAAATCTCACTGCCAACTGGGTTGTTAGAAACATATGAAAACTAACATCAAATTCAGGCTATTAAAAATTACTTAATGTAAAACTAAGTATTGATTAAGAAGGGGAGATCAGAGGCTTGTCCTTTCAAACTAACTCCATCAATGATTTTAGCACATATTTTATAGCAAAAACAACACCCACAAAGTTGTAGTCTTTCATCTGCCAGAAGGAATTAAGATGGGACTTCATTGTTTCAAGATATTATTATTTCCGTTTTTATTTTTTAAGACTGTAGTAATTCATCGAATATACACACAAAGTATGAGCATATAGTAGAAATAGTGGATGTTTTCTGCTTTTTTTCTGCTTCACTATGTAAACAACAGTTGAATGACTTAAACACTCTGCTTTATGACTCCATTCTTGTTTCTACTCTGTAATCATAAAATTGTGGAATGTCTTGTGTTGGAAGGGACCTTCAAGATGACCTATTTCAGCCCTCTGCCACATGCAGGAACATTTTTTAATATGACCAGTTGCTCAGAGATCTATCCAACCTGGTCTTGAACACTTCCTTGGATGAGGTATCCAAAGCTCCTCTGGGCAACCTGTTCCAGTGCCTCACCACCCCCACAAAAAGTAATTTGTCCCAAATATTCGATCTAAACCTCCTGTCTGTCTGTTTGAAGCACCTTGCACTTGGTCTCTCATGAGAGTCCCATAGGCCACTTCTCAAGCTTGTCCAGTTCCCTCTGATGCCTCAGGTTTTAGCTTTTATATTTTTCAGATTCTGTACTGCTTTAGTGTGTAGTTCTTAGCTTTATATAAAGGGATGGTAAGATCTCTTCACAGAGTAGGGAGACAAAACAATTCTTTCCTAGCTTGGGACCAAGGGCAACCAACCCAAATTTCAGGCCCAAGAGCATAAACAATGTGGACTGAAGAAAAAACCAAGAAGGATGGGACTTCATAAGCTAAAGCTGTAATTGGACAATTAACTCCAATATGCAAATAGACCAGAACTTATAAAAGTGTGAAGCCCCTTGACCCATCGCCCATTTTGTGACCATTTTGAGTTCAATTTAGGTGTAGCCCTGGCCAGGCTCTTGTACTGCCCAGGGTGTATCCACTGAGGCCTTTTTAATAAACACCTACTTTATTCTTTAACTCTGTCTAGCCTCTGTTCCAGGTCAGCCTTCACAAGGCATCACCTCTGGATGGCTGCCAATCCTTCAGGTGTGACTACCTCATCACTCAGCTTTCTGTTACTTACAAACTGAGGGTGCACTCAATTGCTTCATGTACATCATTAATGAAGATTCTAAAAAGCACTGATCCCAACTGGACCCCTGAAGGACATCACTTCATAACTTGTCACTGATGTCTCTTGGGACTCTGAGCCATTGGCCACCACCCTCTGGATGCAACCATCCAGCCACTTTCTTACCCACCTAACAGTCTGCTCATCGACTCCATCTAAAAAGATCTTGTAGGGCACCATGTCAAAGGCTTACAGAAGTCCAGGTAAATGACACCTGTAGCCCTGCCCTTGTCCACTGATGTGGTCACTCCACCATAGGAGGCCACTGAGTTGGTCAGGCAGGACCTTCCCTTGGTGAAGCCATGCTGGCTGTCCCAAATCACCTCCCTGCTCTCCATATACCTTAGTGTGGTTTATAGGACAGTCTGTCCCCTGATCTTCCCAGACACAGAGGGGAGTCTGGCAGGGTGGTGGTTCCCAGGGTCCTCCTTTCTATGGTTTTCAAAAATGGGTGCAATATTTGCCCTTTCCCAGTCACCTGGGACTTCACCTGACTGTCACGACTTTTCAAATATCACAGAGAGCATTTTGGCAACTACATCATAAAATTCCCTCAGGACACTGGGATGCAGCTCATTGAATCCCATAAACCTATCTAAATTCAGGTTCTTTAAGTTGTCATGAGCCTGGCCTTTATATGCAGGTGTTCAAAGTGTTTTTGGTGCAATGTATGAAAATGCAGTGTATTGCTCGAGAAGGGTAACACACTGAATATAACTTGAACTGCTTGAACAGCTCATTTTTAGGTCTCTTTAAAGCATTACTCAAAAATGTCAAAATATAAACAGCAACAAAAAAAACCCCAGCCCTCAAAGGTCTGTGTTCCTGCCCTGCATCTCTGCAAATCACAGTGTAGAGCTCTCTCCCCAGCATGGTCTGCTACATGAGCAAGAACTTATCAGGACTTCTACCTGCCTAGTGAAAAATATTCCAAGCCCTTTAAAACTTACACAGTGCTAATGGCTTTTGTGGTCCATCTGAGGACGTTTAGTTGAGCTTGAGTAGATATGTCTCTGCCAGGGAGCACCAACGCAGCCATTTGGATTCGGGGGATTGGCTGTGCTTAAAATGACTGTTCAGTAATGTGCTCCTCTTCATAGTTTTCACACAAAATAAAGATTAAACCTAAACATTTTGAGATACCTGTGGAACAAAATCAGTCATTTACTTTAAAGAAGGTGGAAGAGCTCAGGCAGGGGCTCTGAGCAATTTCTTTTCCATAGGATTTTCCTCATTTCTTGCTTTGCATTTTCAGTTAGGCCTAATTCCCAAGCCCTGATTCACAGGGGCAGTCTCATTACAAGAAAAGACTGGAAGAGCAGAGGTTGTTTAGTCTTGCCAAACAAAGGCTGAGAAGAGACATGATTGCTGTCAATAAATGTGTCATGGGGGTAAACACAGGAGAATGAGAAGCTAAAGGACAATGTTGTCATAAGAACAAATGGGAATTAACTGGCTATGCATAAATTTAGGATGGAAATTAGAAGAAAGTTTCTAGTCATAGGATCAGTGATGGTATGGAACAGAATGGGTAAGAAGAGAGTAAGTGGAGGGAGAAATAACCTATTCTAAAGAAAATATAGTTTCAGGATATGGAGAAAATTGGGATAGCAGTGGTGTGATAGCATGGTCCTCATTGACTAGACTCTTCAATCTTATACTCTCAGATTTATTAATATTTTTAAAGTATTTTAAATTTTATTGGTTAACAATAATCTCATGTTTAAACTGTAACAGAAAACTGTCTGAGTGACATGTATAGGTGGAAAGAAAAACTATCTCAAGTGTTCAGAAGAACACTCAGCTCATATCATTGCACATTTTTTGCAAACTTTGGTGCAAAATAATCATATATGTTAGGAGGCAAAAGGGATTTAACTTTCAAGAGCAGAAGAAAATGGAGACACCAATAAAAAACAGGAAATGGAAAATTGCAGAGGGACTGGTACTCACATTTACACATTCTGTGGGCAGAGCAATTCACTCTGATGAATTGCACTGCACAAATCCCCCAGCTGCAGCCATCGCAGTGCTGCAACTGAGATGATAGATGTGTCCTTTTTTTTTTCCTTAATTTTGAATGTGTGCTACCTCAGACACCTTTATGTCCAAACAGATAGTTTGCAGGTCAAAAATAACCTTTGTCTGCATATGCTTCTGAGTTTGTGTACCTGCTTGAAAGGTATGTGACAGAATCTGGAGGGAGAAAAGTTCAGTGTTGGCTCTCTAAAGGTCCTTCTTGGTTCATCTGGAGGTCTGGTAGGCAGTCATAGGTAACAACACTGCATCAGCCTCTTGGAAACACTTATCAAACATCTGCCACATCAAATGGAAAGGTTGCCAAGTACCACCAAGCTAGTGAAGCTAAATATTTAATTCACTGTTTTTTTTTGTGTCATTACTGATTGATAAACAATAGAGTCACACCTGTTGATGTAGTTAATGTAGTCACCCTCACATCTTCAGGGCTGCCCCACTGACAACTCTGTTGATGACAGAGGCCAGACAAAAGGATAAAAGCAGATATATTTAATGAGGGGCCTTCAGGTACATTAAAGGCAGATGAAACCTCCTCAAGGGGCTACATCCAAAATGAACGATGGTCACGAGTTTTTCAGACAGATATAAGATTGGTCTATTTGCATAGCAGGGGTTAAACCTCCAATTACATCTTCAGGTAATGAAGTCATATTCCCCCAGTTTTCTTCTCCTCTCTCACCAATTTCACTTTTTTTCAATCCTTTTTGAGGCCTGAGGCAGAGGGTGTCCTTGGATCTCAGGCCCAGAGGGATTGTTTTGTCTGACCAAAATGTGAAGAGAATTAACTAACACTCTATATGGACTTCTGAGGTATACACTTATGCAGCACAGGATCTGAAAAATATAAAAGCTAAAATTTTAAGGCATCACTTTGATGGGGTGTGGTAACTAAAAGTTCCAGGATGACGCTTCTCTTCTTATTCTGCTCTTCCACAGTTTCCTGCAGTTTGAAGTCCTGGTAGAAGTTTGGATCTTATGTGCAACAGCAAAACTGAAATGTAGTTACTAAGGTGGGGAGAAGAAGGCCCCAGAGAATGTAAAAGAAGGATCAGCTTTTTCCCAGGCTCATCTATTCACTGCATGCGTGGAGTAACTCAGTGTGAGTACGTGTGGTGTTTGGGAGCAGCCAGTGCATTAATACAGATCAAAAAACTCTCCTCACTTAAAAAAATGTATATGCTCTCACTAAAATCTGTTTGCTCAGAAAAAAACATAAATTGAACTTTGCTTATATGTGATTGGAAATGTTAGACAAAATACTTAAATCTTAAACCAAATCTTCTTTATAATCAGACTGTAGGAAGATTACTTTAGCAAAGTATTTGAGCTATTTAGGAAAGGAGTAAAAGTATATGCTTTATCTCAATGTGAATTATTTATTCAACAAGGCAGCATATGAAGATGATCTGAAATCTGACATCACTTACATAACTGGCACAGTTAAAGATAGTATTTCTGATTTTATTTGCAAATTATACTGTGTAAATTATACATTTGTAAAAAACTCTACCCTTCAAAAGATAAATAGTTTAACAGATGTCAATGTTTAAAGTAACACTGTAAACAAAAGAAACTCTTCTTAATATGTTTGGTCCATTTTTGAAAAAAAATAAATAAAACCTATATTGGTGCTCAGAGTAACACACAAAGAGAAAGTAAAGAGACGTACAAAGAGCCCAGATTAAGGTCATGATAAGAATTGTAAATTACTATCTGTGGAGCCTGCTTGCATCTCTGAGGAAGGTTTAGGGGTTCAAACTCTAAAAACTCCTCATTGGAATTCCTTTTGGATTTATCAGCTCTTAATCTTACACAGTCCCTCTGTGCAAATATTCACATCATACCTGTTCTACAGAGGGGGTGAGTAACTACTGGGTAAGTTACAAAGGGAAATAGTAGATGGTCCTGCAGTAAAAATCAAGATTGAATATTTTTCTGGAATATGTCACATGACTTTTGGGTTGAATATGATATAAATAAGTGTCATTTAATTGTTCAGCATAAACATGAGATCATATTATAAGATCTATAACTTTAGAAAATATCATAGCTTTAAGAATCTGCCAGTCTCCAGTAAAAAGCAGTTATGTAAGAGAGGGAAAAGAGATAAGAGCAAAATAAATTATTCACTACTTTATATGCAGCTGCAGTCTCAAATTTACATTTCTATAGCTGGTGTAGTAGATACAGTTTTTAAAAAGGCAGTTTATTGGTCTAAGTCATTTCTTAAAGGAACAAAGATTTTAGCTAGTAATTTATCAATTAGAACTAAGTGTTGCTAATTGTAGAGACAAGCACTTGCAACTGTTTATCCTCTTTGCTCTGGGCATCTTGAAGTCATTTATCCATCTTCAGGTGAATGAGTTGTACAGTAAATATATCTTGTGCTGCAATTGCAGTGAGGAATGCTTTCAAAAGTGACTGTTACTTGCAAATAAAAGGGGAAAAGGAGTCCTAAATTGTGCTGTTGATTTGTAGCAGCTTCCAAAATTAAAAATGACAGGTCTTTAATATTAGATAAAAATGATACAATAAGAGGTTCACAAAAAAGGAAGAAAAAACATCCCTTTGCAATAGAAACTAGCAGATAAATTCATATAAAGCAGAAGCTAAAAGTTTTATTCACAGTCTCAGATCCAAAGCTGGTCTGTGAGGTGAGACCCATAACACTAATGAGGGTTTTCCTCCTGGCACTTGATCTGACATCTCTTTTATTGGATAAACCGTTGCGTGAAAAAAATAAAGCAAGAGTCACAGAAAAATGCACTGAGAGTCATAAGTTACCGTTTCTACTTCCAAGAAGCGATTCAATCTTGTCATGTTCTTTAGCAAACAATATTTCTCATCTTATCAGGGAGATAGTGCAAAAGTCAGCTGAAAAACAACATTTCTGCCTCATGAAAGTGACAGCTGTTTTCAGCTTCAAATCAGGACAATAGAAGGTTTGAACATGGGTCACCATCACCTAGGAAATTGCTTGTAACATCAGACTATTTAGAAAATATCTTCAATTCCATATTTCTTCCAGACCATTGACATAGTCTTAAGAAATGCTTGTTAGAAGACTTGGCTAAATTTCTGTGATTTTTTTTGTTTGTTTCTATAAGAAGTCATTTCAAGAATTTTTTTTCTTGAAGATTTCTGACTAGCTCTAATTCTAATTCCCAGAAGAAACAGTATTACTGGGCTTCTGTCTCAGATGAATTCATGGTGGCTGCTGAGCCATCATCATTGAAGTGTAGTGCTGCAGGGAGTTTTGGCTCCTTTTTTCACTCCAAATGGAAAGTGGACAAACAAAGCAGGTGATCTTTCAAGATCTACTCTGTCTTCTTTGAGAATGTGGTTTAGTGGTGAGCATGGTGGTGGAGCTGGGTTGATGTTTGAGCTTTGTGATCTTAGAGGTCTTTTCCAGCCTTTTTGATTCCATGAGTCCTACAAAGTTCTATTTTGCCTGTACCCGCATTTTATTTACACCTGTTAACAGTGCTACAGATTTTCCAAACTGAAAAACCATGAGTTAATATTGTCTCAGATTGCAAATAACAAAAATGAACACACACTTCCACCATAGAAAGGTCTTTCTAATGGTGGTCCGGTGTTTGGAGTGGAACTCCATGAAGTGTAGGTATTGTTTGCTCGCTACATACTTTTTTTTTTAAACAATATAATTTTGGATTTTTTTTTGTATTTTTCAGGATATTGTTTCAAACTTAATACAGAGTTCTATGGACTGTGTGTTTGGCAAAAATGAACATGCTTATTTGAACTCAGCCTAACCTTTCACCTCCCGTGACTGTGGTGGCCTCATTCACAGTCCTTGTAAAATGGTTCCAAAAAAAATAGAAGTGACATAGCTGGCAGTTTGAGGAGTTAGAGTCGATAATAAAAGTCAAGAGATCACATTCAAGGGCAGTAGCTGAGCTTCTCATGGAACCTGTGTAATGTCTATTTACTCTGTTTTCTGCTTCTGTCAAAGGCATTCATCTCACATTTCCTGAGTGCTACATTTGATCAAAACCTATTTCATTTAAAAAGTTAAAGAGCCTGAAATCATAGTGTTGTAAAAAAGCTGTGCTGAATAGGGCAACAAATCCTCTGTTTCCAGTTTTCACTCCCTGACACTTGAGGGTTTTTTTTATTATATCTTACCCCCAAGATGTACAGCTTATTCATTTATGTTCCTCTTATATATATATATAATCTACTCAAAATATTTGTATTATAATGCAGAATAACATTTGAAACTTTTCTGGGAGGTTTTACTCTTCATCTCCCAGTGAGTTTCTCAAAGATTTTGCTCCTAAACCAAATATACAAGCAAAACCAGAAGAAAACATAGTCTTTGTTGCAGGTTTTCAGAGGACAAACGTCCTAATTTGGTTCAGTCGCAGACTTTGGACAGAACTACGGTCTATGGCAAGCTTTTACAGCATTTGGCTATTTTAATAATCTTGAACATAAATATTTTTACAGTCAGACTGAACAGAGGAACTTTTGTTATGTTGGAAAAAGACCCCAGGGTAATATTTTAAGGCTATAAAAAATCACTGATTGAGCCAGGACTGATATGTACATGTCTTCCACTTCAAAATCATGGAGTGGTTTGGGTTGGAAGGGAACTCAAAGATCACTCAGTTCTGACCTCTGGCCATGGGCAGGGACACCTTCCTAGAAAGCACTGAATGCCCCAGTAGGTAGCAATGCCATTATCATAGCTTAGTGTTTGAGCTTGGATAATATATTTCATAGTTAAGCCCAGACCAGTAAGCCAAACCTCAGATTTATAGAGCATCAGCTTTCAAGATGACCCTTACATAATACTGTGTAAACTGACTAAAATTCAGTTTTTCTGAAGGTTTGGTGTAATTTGCATTTCATTGATGGCAATTCAATACAGCATTACAGACTTACCAGTCTTTTTGTATCTGCATCTGTTTTACCTTTTCACTACTGTCTCTCAATACAACTCATTTTTTGATCCTCAACACTTCTGAATAATAATAACAACAACAATACAATAATAATAACAATAGCAATAACAATAATAGCAATGATAAATAGCGGTCTTGATAGGAATAATGTGTTCTTACCTTCAGAATTAAAATATGAAAACTATGACCATACTTTATTAAAAGGCTGAAATTAGTGAATATTTTGTTACCCTGCTAAACTGGTCACTGTTATAAATGAGTACTTTGCCACACCAGCTCTCCATCAAAGTCTTGTTACACAGTATTACATTATGGAAAGTTCAACACTGCATTTAATGTCCTGATTTGTAAATGTTTCCCTAGCTTAACTTTTCTCTTTAACATGGCAATGTCTCGTTGAAATGGATAGTTTCATTAAGTTCTTTAAATTATTGGTATTTATCATTCCTACAAATGCATCCCTAGAAGTGTCTTTCCACTAGAAAGCCCATTACAGTAGGATTAGTGCAAATAGAGAATATGAGACAGTCTCTGTCCTCCAGGTTCCCATTCAGGCATTCACAGCTAGAAAAATTATTGTAAAACTTACGCTAAAAAAAATAAATTATGTAGAAAACCTGAAGTTTATATGACTGCATAGCTGTAACTGAAATGAATGGTAGTCAGACACCTGCAACTGGATAGGGGAATCAAGAGACTTTATGCGGGTTAAGCAACTGTCCTTTGCCAGAAATAGGAAAGATTTTTATATATTCCAAGCTTTAATACCATACATTTACCTGAACATTATCCTATCTTTCAAATATTTCACATGCAAAAATATTAGTTCTAGAAAAAATACTAGAAATCAATTTACAAAACTTGATCTGGGGAAAAAATTGTTAATGATGGTATCAAAACAAGAGTTCACAGGGTTGTTATGCATTGTTTCTGGGTTTTGATTTTTAAAAATTTTATTTATTTATTTGTTTGATTTTTAATAAATGAAGGCAGGATTAATTGATTGTCCATTTTAAAAATTACACTGATGGATGTGTAACACTTAGAGATTCTTATTGGCCCTGCACAGAATAATTTGTCAGGTCTAATTGGAACTGACAAATTATCCTGTGCAGCGGGTCTAATTTGGAAAAACAAAATATTTTTTTGCAATACAGGGTAAATATTGAATTTATAGCACATAATCCAGATGGATGTTACATAAATGCATTTGTGGCAGAGTGGGTTTAGAAAAGGTGGAGAAGAAAAAAGAAACACAAATTTAGGGGAGATAAGATCACAAATTACACCTCAAATT